>CM065706.1:35623499-35681042 GCA_017654935.2 Phymorhynchus buccinoides | reverse complement strand
CTGATAAACACATACCAATATGATAGACATGTATTGACTAGATATAGTTAATAGATCTTACTGATTTCTTTGCCCCATCTACATCTTTTCTTTGAGTAGATTATTAATAATTCGGGGTCAAAGTGGTCAGATTACTGGGTGTATAATGATATTGTTTATTATATTTTCAGACTGAAATCATCGTTGGTTGTCCTGAATTGCAGGGTTGGTCGCTATAACGGAGATTAAGATTAAGATTAAAATTATAGCCCCGTCGACAACAAAGGCCATTTCAGGGCTGTCACCACGTTGCGTTATAACGGAGACTCTTTTACTAATAAGTAAGAAGAAAATATTCGCAAACTGACAAAAACTGCCTTGTTTTTCGAGCCGGAATACCGGGATGCCCGCCGTGTGAGGAGTGACTGTATTCAAATATATAATTCTTCTTCTTCTTCTTCTCTTGGCTATGTTCACATTTATGCCCGTCTGCTGGCGTCAAGAACGATAATTTGTAACAGAAAAGAACATAGCGATTGCTTTTTTCAGTCAACAGATTATCGTTCTTGACCGGGTTGACGGGCATAAATGTGAATATAGCCCTTCTCTTTGGGACCCACGATCATTAAATTGATCATTCTGGCACCCTCAAGGGGGAAAAAAGACTGAAAAAAGGGGGTTCGGTTCCTTCTGATACAGGGCCTAAGCTGCTGCATGGACATAGGGGTGTTTGGGATTAGTGACCCAGCCAGCTCGCGCCCGGTTAATGTCAGAATTCAATGTCCATACTAAGATAAAGTTTTGACTTCGACATTTAAGCAAAAGTCACACGAGCATATTGACACAGCAGACGCCTTGCCTAAACCTCACTAGTCAGACCCAGACTGGAATATGCTGCAACAGTGTGGGATCCATACCAAAGACTATATAGGGGAAGATAAGCATCCAGTCTCTTTACCCTATATGAGTAGTGAGGACAGAAACACTGGTTATGTCCCTTTTAAACAGTACACATTTTACACGTCGATAGGCCAGTTGAATTCTCCGTTCAAGTTCCAGTCTGAGTTTTTGGATAGCCTGCACTGTGAATAGTGTACTGTCCCCACGAACGATAACACTATCAGCCCGGTTCGCCGAGATCTTAAGTAGTCCATCTTACCCTTTTAGAATATCTTTGTCCATACAACAAACAGGACGTGAACAGGTTGGAGCGAATTCAGAGACAGGCAGCCCGCTTCATCACCAAAGACTATAAGTCTAGGAATCCGGGCTGCATGTCGAAGATGCTGGCAGACTTGGGCCTATGCCATCACTTGAAGAACGGCGGAGCAAGCAGCGGCTAAACCTTCTGCACAAGATAGCTGAAGGTCAAATTCCAGCATTGCCTCCTGAGGCCTTCCTAACCCCAGTTGCCTCCGACCGTCATAGGATCAGACTGACACACTTCACAGATTGTACAAGTGATAACATCATGAAAAGACAAGCATTATGTAATTCCCGCGGCTTTAAAGTAAGATCTTGCCACACAGAACAGTACAAGAACTTCTTCGTAAGAACAGTAGTGGAGTGGAATCAGCATCCGACACCTCCATCGCAGCAGGCCCCGCCAGCGCAGCATCACCAGCGCCAGGCGGTACACCTTCGGGGCTTGCTCCAAAGAAAGACTAACTTAGGGAGTAGGGGCCACAGATCAGAGTAGTGGTAAATGAAGGGCAAGAGCTGTGCCGGTCGGGGCTTGTCCTCGGTGAGCGCTACGCTAGCCGGAGAGGTCTTGCCTAGATGCCGCAAAAGAAAGGTCTATGGCCCATTGTCTTACTGTCATACCATCAGGACAGTACTCACTGCCATACCACCAGGACGGTATTTTAAACGCACTGTCATACCATCAGGACAGTACTCACTGTCATACCACCAGGACGGTATTTTAAACGCACTGTCATACCATCAGGACAGTACAAGTATTTAAACTCGCAAAGCGCTCTCCCCTTTCCGTTGAGTAATAGCCTTCATAGGCTCCTTCAACGTGTCAAATACAGATACAGACAGACAAACAGACGGGGCAGCATGCAATTAAAAAAAGAATTAAAAAAAGAATATAAAGCCATCACACACCTACCTGATCTTTCACAATGGCCGAAAGGTCGAAGAGGGCGTAAAGCCTTATTCCGTCTGATCTTTCACTGTTGCAATAACTGAGTGTCCTGTATACAGACTGATCAGTCCCACTGCACTGTGATGTTCACACCACCATCATGGTCACCTTGTCTGGTCAGGTCAGGGTCAAACAGGGCTGAACTCTCTAACTCTTCACTCAACACCGGGAGCCGTATTCATGACAGCGTCTTATACATTTAACGCATGCAATATACACTAGAAGAAACTGCAAAATGCGATTGTCTGTTCTAGTTAACTTACCCGTGTTAAGTGTTTAAAACACACCCATGAATTCCGCGCCAGTTCTTTTCTATATGTTCACTCTACATTTGACCCCGTGTGCGTGCGCATGTACGTGTCTATGTGTGTGTAATACAAGTATGAACGTATTTCAAGTTATTAAAAGCACGTGCAATTGCATGTGGTGCATTCAGTGTGTGTATGTGTGTGTGTGCGTGCGTGCGCGCGCGTGTGTGTGTGTGTATGTACGTGCATGTATGCACGTACGTGTGTGTGTGTATGTGCGCATGTACGTGTCTATGTGTGTGTAATACAAGTAATAATGTATTTCAAGTGATTAAATTCACGTGCAATTACATGTGGTGCATTCAGTGTATGTGTGTGTGTGTGTATGTATGTATGTGTGCGTGTGTCTCTGTCTGTCTGTGTGTGTGTGTGTGTGTGTGTGTGCGTGTGCGTGCGCGTGTGTGTATGTGTGCGTGCGTGCGTGCGTGCGAGTGTGTGTGTGTGTGAGTGTCTCTGTGTCTGTGTGTGTCTGTGTGTGCGTGCGGTGTGTGTGTGCGTGTGTGTCTGTGTGTGTGTGTCTGTGTGTGTGCACGGGTGTCACAAGTATAAGGTGAAGGCAAGCTCGCTGTCTGTTTCCCCCCCCCCCCCCCCCTCTCTCCTCTCTCTCTCTCTCTCTCGCATGCGTGTACGTGGGAGTGGCAAAAAATAGAGTACACCTTCTATCTGATCAAGGGAAGGTAGCATATGTTAGGAGAGTCATCTCCAGAAGGGCTCAATTTGGAGGTTAGCAGACATTTTCATGCTGATGAGTCATCTCCGATACAGTCACCAGAAGAGCTCAGTCTGGAGGTTTGCAGAATTTTTATGCTGAGTCATATCCGATACAACCACCAGAAGGGCTCAATCTGGAGGTTTGCAGAATTTTCGTGCTGATAATTGGATTTTTAAATTCCGTTTAGCACTAGTTTGAAGAGAGAGAGAGAGAGAGAGAGAGCGAGAGAGAGAGAGAGAGAGAGAGAGGCAGAGAGTGAGAGAGAGAGTGAGAGAGAGAGAGAGAGAGAGAGAGAGAGAGAGAGAGAGACAGAGAGTGAGAGAGAGAGTGAGAGAGAGAGAGAGAGAGAGAGAGAGAGAGAGAGAGAGAGAGAGTGAGATTGATTGATTGATTGATTGAATTTTATTTATAGAGGGTAATAGAGTAAGCAATAACATGCTTTTTTACATCCAGCCCTCTGGACAAAATACATATATAAAAGTAGAAAATGAAAAACGAAAATAAACACATACAAAGTAATATAAAGCATGCAAAAAAAAAAACATCCCTATATTGTAACACATCAATAACAAAATCAAACCTATTATTATTAACTATACTAATTATTGAGAGAGAGAGAGTGAGAGAAGTGAGAGAGAGAGAGAGAGAGAGAGAGAGAGAGAGAGAGAGAGAGAGAGGAGATGAGAGAGAGAGAGAGAGAGAGAGAACGAACAAACAAACAAATCTTTTGTTATTGATGGTTAAGAATAAGCATAGTTTCTTTACACCTTGCCATCAGAAAAGAGAAAATGCAAAAACAAGTCATGACTAAACAACATTAGCTAGTAAATCTCCAGAGAGAACGAGAGAGAGAGAGAGAGAGAGAGAGAGAGAGAGAGAGAGAGAGACAGAAAGGCAGACAGACAGAGAGAAAGTCAGAAGGAGACAGAGAGAGAAGGAGAAATTGAGAGAGAGGTAGACAGAAAAGAGAGGAACAGAAACCAGGGAACAATGAAGATATACTAGTTTACACAAAACAACAAGTGTAGGCCCACAAGAATCCGTTTTAATTGCACTTTTATTATTTTGTATTGTTATAACAGTTTCGACATCCCATGTCCATCCATTTATGTACACATATACATGATTCAACAATATCCGCAACAATGTTTTCACATTCACATGGATCGCTTACGCCAACTTCTATAACGATTTGCTAAAGGTGCTGCCTAATAGGTATTTTACAAAAGGTCAAAACAAGCACTCCAATACTGGCGTGCACACACACACACACACACATGTGTCTAATAAATATCTTATTAAAAAATTCAAATGCTAGCACACACACTTACGCACGCACACACACACACAAGATCAAAACAAACAGTAGACTACTGGCGTGCACACACACACACACACACACGTCGTCTAAATATCTTATTAAAAAAATTCAAATGCTAGCACACACATGCGCGCACACGCACACACAAGATCAAAACAAACACCAGAATACTGGCGTGCACACACACACACACACACACACACACGCCTAATAAATATCTTATAAACAAAATTCAAATAATAGCGCTCGCACACACACACACACACACAATCTAATAAATATCTTATAAAAAAAATCCATTTACTAGCGCACATACACACACACACACAAAAGATCAAAACGAACACTTAGAATACTAGCGCGCACACACACACATGTCTAATAAATATCTTATAAAAAAAATTCTAAATACTAGCAAACGCATGCATACACACACACACACACACATAGTCACACATAAACCACTACCCCTATTCCACCAATCACTCACCCGTTATCACACATATGCATAGATACAGTGGAGTACTCTTAACATGAAATTCAGGGGACATAGTGTGCGTTAACCATTATTTGTGTTAAGCATTACGTAATAGTAAAAGAGGGGTTTCGTCCGTTCAAACAGATTTTTGTGCATAAACCAATATTTCATGTCATACAGTTTTGTGTTAAGTGTGCTCCACTGTATAACTATAAGTACATGCATGCACCCATACACAACATTACAAAAAAACACAAACAGTATATCACACACACACACACTCACAAGCAGGCAGACACACACACAACTACACACGCATGCACACATGCATGCACACTCACACACACACATGCATGCACACTCACACACACACGACACACATGCACCTACACACACATACCCCCCCCCCACCACACACCTACACACACATACCCCCCCCCCCCACACACACACACACCTACCCCCCCCCCCCCCCCCCCCCCCACACACAGGGCTCCCAATCGTCCCGCAAAACAAAGGGTCCCAGGGACTCCTTCACTTACAGCATAGAGGGTCCTAGAGGTGGGGATAGAGGGTCCCAGAGGCATAGCGAATGCTAAAAATATTTTTTCTAGTGCATCCCTGGGACCCCCTGCACATTCTTTTAGAATCTTAGTGCTTCACAGACCCCCCAATTGGGGGTCCCTGGGAGCCCTGACACATCACTGGTGAGTGCCCACACAGTGCAGCAGGTGCCACCTGGGGAAGGACAGGGAGGTGATGGTGGAGGATTTTGTGGAGAACACCCCCATCAGCTCTGGTGACGTATGACCCTCAACCCTGTGACACAGACACACAGACAGACTCAAGACTCAACTGGACTCCTCTTCTTCTTTTTCTGCGTTCCCAGGCCATAGGGCCATAATGGGTAAGCTACGTATGTGTCCGTTTTTTCAGTTTTCACTGGTCTCCCCGCTGCGCACAGCCGACACATTCCCAATCTCGGAGAAAGCTCAAAGGAGAAAAATTAGTTGGAAATTTTTTTTGGGGGGAGAAAAAAGTCAGGAGAATGGGCCAAAAAGTCAGAAAGATATTAGTAGATGATAGAAAGCAAAGGGAAAACACAGTCAAAGAGTACAAAAACAGAACTTCCAGAAGGTGGGGGGAACTATTTTTACAAAAGACCCCCCGGTATCTCCACAGGGAGAGACTCGTGGAGGTGGCAGGGTCGTCCAGCTCCCTGTATGGAGGCAGGAGGCATCCACCCACTGGCACCCAACTGGACTCAAACACTTCATTTAACTTGACCCTCTCTAGGACACAGACGCCAAATTCGACCGAATTTTGTCAACTCATGCAGCCCGTATGCGCCGATTGCGCCCGCTGAACGCCAGGTCTAGTTCGTTCACTTTCACTTTCTCCCTACCCACAATGCAATATACTAAGTTAGTTCTTCCTGTTCCTGACTCTCGCTGGTCCGTTTTTGGTTTTTACAGCAAGGGAAAGCACCCACTAGTCTTTTTCAACGGATTTTTCGAAGTGACCCCAAATTTTTTTCTTCTTTCCACGTGACGTGACGCAGTATTGACTCGGCGCGATGCTCGGAGCGCCATTACGGATTTTTTTATTCCAATTCATGGTTTGTTGTGTGACAGTGTGTTAGCTTTGGAATAATAATATCATCATTGCTATTCAATATGCATCTTTCAGAAATGAAATGTGAGTTAGACTTTATTCTGGGTGATTTTTTTAATGAAAAGATTTGGTGTGACGTTCGGAGTTAATTCCCATCTCTCGGGAACTGGGATCGATTCCCGGTTCGAATGGTTGGGCGTCATTGGGTTAATCAGTCCATGGATTCAAAGAGAAGACATTGCCCTTCAAAATCATTTCACTCTGTGCACAGTTGGTGTTTGGTTTCTTTTTAGTTCATGACTTCATTTAACTAGGCCAGAGCTCCAGATTATTTTCAAACTTCTCGGGTCATGTGACCCTTGACTACACAAAATGAGGGGTCAATTTCCAAAATAACGGGCCGGTAATGCGTCAAGAGCTTCAGATTGTTCACAAACGGCATGGGTGACACCTGGCTGCTCAAAATGAGGGGTCAATTTCCAAAAAAACGGGCTGGTAATGCGTCAAGCGCTTCAGATTGTTCACAGACGGCATGGGTGACCCCTGGCTGCTCAAAATGAGGGGTCAATTTTCTGGTCACTGATCTGAAACTGAAGGTCAGTTTCTGGTAAATTGTTTTAAAAAAACACACACAAATCAGTGTGAAAGTGAAAGAGTTGTTGCACCCATGCAGTTGTTACTTTTTCAGTAAGCCAACGGCATTGCTCCAATTTCAATGGTCTGCAAGGCCTATCTGGGCTAGTGACTGCAACATGCTGGACTCTCTCTCTCTCTTTCTCTGTCCCCCCCCCCCCCTCCCTTCCTATCTCTCTTTCAACTTACTGAGTGGCTGATGTTCTATCATGCCCAGCTTTGGACCACACAATGCACAAAAGTAGAATGCAGTCCTATTCCCTTCTCTCTCTCTCTCTCTGTCATAGTTTCCATGACAAACTGCCGCAAAGCGTTGTTTGCGCATAGCATCGATTGCTGATAAGGCTTGCAAAGCTAAAAGCAATAAATCTCATTCCAGTTTCAGTTTTAGTCTCTCTCTCTCTCTCTCCCTCTCTCATTCTGTCTTTCTACATCTCTTTCTCTCTCTCTGTCATAGTTTCCATGACAAACTGCCGCAAAGCGTCGTTTGCGCATAGCATCGATTGCTGATAAGGCTTGCAAAGCTAAGAGCAATAAATCTCATTCCAGTTTCAGTTTTTTAGTCTCTCTCTCTCTCTCTCCCTCTCTCATTCTGTCTTTCTACATCTCTCCCTCACTCTCTCTCTCTCTCTCAACTCACTGGGAGCTTGCTGTTCTATCATGCCCAGGGTTGGACCGCACGTCCCATAAGCGCAGATTGCAGTCCTGCCCCCCAGAGGCCAGCAGTTCGCTGCACGGGCTGAAGGCCAGGGAGTACACTGTGTCACTGTGGCCCCGCAGTTCTTTACGCACAGTGCCCGAGTTCAAATCCCAGATGTGGATCCTTCGGTCGTCGCCTGCAAAACAGTGAAAAACTAAATTATCATTGAGAGAGAGGAGAGAGAGAAAGTGAGGGTGAAGGGGGGGACTTAAGGCCACAGAATACACTGTGTCACTGTGGCCCCGTAGTTCTTTACGCACAGTGCCCGAGTTCAAATCCCAGATGTGGATCCTTCAGTCATGGCCTGCAAACAGTGAAAAACTAAATTATCATTAAGAGAGTCAGAGAGAGATAGAGAGAAAAAGCCAGGGACAGAATGGACCCCCGAAGTCCACACATGGTCACTCAGAAATGTTCCCTGCTGGATTAATAATTGATTATTACTTACATTATCATTGCTATTATATGTGACCTAGAACCACGAAAGGGACAATAAGTGTCAAAATGACCATTCTGAGAAAATGGTATGGTTAGAAACTTCAGACAATTCTTTTTCAAATGATATAAGAACCATTCTTATAACATTTTTCCGTTTTTAGAGTTATGAGCATTTAAAGTTGGTAGGGTGACTGTCAGCCATTTTGAGAAATCACAGTCTGAGGTTTAGCCTAGCTGAAGAAAGGGCATTGACCTTCTCATTTTGAAGCACTTTTTGGAGTATTTAGAGACCATGACAAGGATTGTCCTTTATAAAGATGGGATGTTAGATGGGATGTTAGAGAGCAAGAAAATACCCATAACTCAAAACTCATAAAAAATGATATTTTTGACTTTGCAAGCTTGTTGTGAGAAACTAGCCCAGCGACTTAATGTCCCTTTCGTGGTGCTGGGTCACATTATTATCACTATCAATAGTATTACCTGCAAACATTAAAGACCCACCACATCACGTGTCAAAATCACGGGTTTCACGTGTTTTCCCTCTTATAGCTGGTAAAAAATCTTAAGAAATCTTCCTAGCATAATAGGGAATGAAACACGTGACGTGGGGGGTCTTTATGGGGAAAAAAGCCAGGGAGAGAATGGAACCCGGAAATCCACACATCGTTCTCAGACACTTTCCATCCTGGACTGGTATTGGATTAACATTATCATTACTACCATCACTAACAACAGTATCACCTGCAGAAGCCAGCATGAGTCCGTTAGGGGAGAAAGCCAGGGAGAGAATGGAACCTGGAAATCCACACATCGTTCTCAGACACTTTCCTTCCTGGACTGATATTTGATTAACATCATCATTACCATCACTAACAACAGTACTACCAGCCCAGCCCAGCATCAGACCGTTAGGGACAAAAAGCCAGGGAGAGAATGGAACCCCGATGTCCGCACATCGTTCTCAGACACTTTCCTTCCTGGACTGATATTTGATTAACATCATCATTACAGTAGAACCTCCCTTATAAGATCTTCAAAAATCATCCAAAATGAGGTCTTGTAAGGGAGGGGTCTTATAAGGGAGGTAATTTTAATACTTACAAAGAAGGGCAATGTCTCAGAGAAGTAGGTCTTATATGGGAGGGAGTCTTATAATGGGAGGTCTTATAAGGGAGGTTCCACTGTACTATCATCACTATCAATAGCATCACCTGCAGAAGCCAGCATCAGTCCATTAGGGGAGAAAGCCAGGGAGAGAATGGAACCCCGATGCCCGCACATCGTTCTCAGACACTTTCCCTCCTGGATGTCCCACAGGCGAACCGTCTTGTCCGCTGAGCCCGACGCGATGTAGTTACCGTTTGGGTGAATGGCCACCGCCTGTCAAACCCGCACAAAGAAAAACAAAGTTACAATGATATAAAGAATAGAAACTACCGTATTTTTCGGACTATAAGGCGATACTTTTTTCCAAGACTCAGACCCCTGCACCTTATAATGTAAAATAGTCAGAATATATAGTAACAGAAATCTGAAATTTGGGTAAAATTTGGGGGGTGCGCCTTATTCAAAGGTGCGCCTTATAGTCCCAAAAAATATGGTACTGTGCGTAAGAAACGTGAGATTCAAAACAAAAAAAACAAAAAAATCAAAACAGTGATACAAGACCTCTCATTATAAGACTTCCCTCCCACATAAGACCTACTTCTCTGAGACATTGCCCTTCTTTGCTAAGTATTAAAATTAACCTCCCTTATAAGACCTCATTTTGGATGATTTTTGAAGGTCTTATAAGGGAGGTGCCACTAAGTGCTAATTGGCCACCGTGAAATGGGCCTTTTGGATTTGACTGAAATGAATTCTTGGTGTAGCATCCAACTGTTTTCAGGAATGATTCACTCTGACAGTCAGACTAATGGTGCAGTACTTCTTCTTCTTCTTCTGCGTTCCCAGACCATATGGCCATAATGGGTAAGGTACATATGTGTCCGGTTTTCAGTTTTCACTGGTCTCCCCGCTGCATTCAGCTGACACATTCCGATTTCGGAGGAGCTCAAAAGAGAAAAATGATTTGGAAGATTCTTTTGAAAAAAAGGCAGGAGAATGGGCCAATTAGTCAGAAAGATAGTAGATGACAGAAAGCAAAGGGAAAAGGCAGAGTCAAAGAGAGTGGCGGATTAGAGGAAGTTACAAGCACAGAACTTCCAGAAGGTGGGGGAGCTATTTTTACGAAAGAGCCCCGGTATCCCCACGGGAGAGGGTGCAATAACAATACAATAATAATAATTGTATTTCATAAAGCGCTAAAATCCATACAGTAGTATGCTCGATGCGCTTTACAAAAGCAACATTAAAATCAACATTAAAAACATGCATTAAAATCAACAAGATAGTCATACTACCAACATTCCAGTGCAAAGAAATAAAGTAACAAAAATAACATGATTCTCACTCACAAAGACATCCACCCTCATTCACCAGCACTGTCACTCTCTGATAACACCTCACCCTCAAAGAAACTAATGAAAATGTCAACAAGCAACAGGAAGGAATGCACCAATACATGCGTATACATGGCCCACTCTCTCTCTCTCTCTCTCGCTCTCTCTCCTCTCTCGCTCTCTCTCTCTCTCATTATACAGGATCCCTGATAAAAATTATATCAATAATAATAATAATAATAATAATAATAATAATAGTGAATCATTTATATAGCGCATTCCTCCACCAAATGGGGAGCTCTATGCACTTAACAACAAAAATTAAAAGCAAGAAATTCAACAACAAAACCAAATAATCGCTCACGCACATGCAAATAGGCATACACATACACCCCCCACATCCCACCCACACAGACACGCACGTACGCACATACACACACACGCACGCGCATACACACACACACCGTTATCATCACCACCACTCACCCCACCCAAAACACAATACAAATACAATCAGTTGAATACAGCACAATACAGAACAATACCATGACATGATTAGGAAGAAAGTAGATGCGACTTCAAAACTACCCAAACAGGGATAACACTGTTAGCCCTTTCATCATCCCTGTCGCCTCTTTGCACCACAATGATTTGACACCCATGTCACTAAAAGCAGGGTTCCCAGCCTTCAGATCTTTTACAATATAAGGGACCTTATAAGCACCATTTCACTTCTCATAAGGACGTAAACCGTCTGGAGCCTAAAGAAAATTCTCTAAAAATCTGTGCCCATTGACGCCAAGTTCAGTGATATAGCGCACACAAAACATTGCGCCTTCCTGGGATCTTTGTCTGTCCTAATCCAGTACTTATAATCACCGTCTTTTAACCAGCGATCTTGGAAAGAGCATTTTCCTGGCATCTTGCTTTCTTCATGAGAACGCGGCAACGTTGTCAACCGGTTACTTCTGGTCAGGCTCATTGAGCGAGTTCGGTGATTTACCTCCCTTGTTACGTCGTCTGCTCCACTTCCACTTCATTCTGAACGCGATTGGACGCAAATGCGGTCAAAATCTATGTCATTTTTCAAAGGTTTAAGACTAAATGTGCACACTTCAGATTTTTTTTCGTCCTTTGCAAAAAAATTATGACTTTTTGTTATCCATAAGGACCTAAGTACTTTCTGTAAGGACCGATAGGTTAAATATAAGCACCTATAAGGCCTTATGAGGCCCATCCACAAATATAAAAACCTATAAGCACCTGTAAGGACAGTGGGAACCCTGTAAAAGGCATCAAACGAGGGTCTGTTATTCAATTACTCTAAGTTCTTAATTTTGAGAGGTAAGGATATGTGCTATTTTATGCATGTCACGGAAGAATCCTCAGCATTGCAGACGAAATCCTTTCTCTACCCAGCTAAGTTTAATGGAAAGTCTTGGCTGAAAAATGGCATGGCGTTGAAAGGGTTAACAATAACAGGGTCAGCTCGTTGTGACATTTAAATTAAAATTTCTGTCCTAACTTCTGGGTCGAACAAAGGCGGTGCTCCTATGCCACTCACTCCAAGTGCAGGGACGTGTGAGGGGCCCAAAACAAGAAGCGTTGCCGATGGCATCATCAAAGTATTTCAACAAAACTTTGCCCGTGACATCATTTTGTTGTTGTTGTAGGTTGACTGCTACACAAATCTTACTGTCCGATACAGTTTCTTCCAACCAAGCCCTGTCAAATCTGTGTTGGCATCCTTTGTCCATCTCCTCCACAACCACAGAATGGATGCATTTCTGCTACAAAATTATTTCGTCTTTGTGTGCTGAATAGACGATTTTCGGAGAGAGAAAAACAACTAGGGGAGAACACTTCGTAAAAATTAGAGTTGCTTACCTCCATTACTCGGTCAAGTACCATAGCAACAATGCAACAATGGCATCGGAGCTTGAAACCGCAGGATGTGAGTCAGTGACTTGCAAACATTGTTTTTAGAAAAATTAGGGGTGGCCAGTTGCCACAAACTGATAAAACTTGCAAAAATATGACGTAAAAATATAAATGACATCAATTCAACAGTGTTCTACGTGCTGTATGTCTGCTCAAACACACGAGGCGAGAGCTGGGGATCAACCTGATGGTAGAGTAACTTCTCCTGTTTGACCGATCGATTGAATTAGGCAAGATCACTCCCACACACCATGAAAGTACTCCCCTTAATTAGTCTATAGGCCTAACTACCGAAGCCCATCAATCTGTACAATCTTAGCCCTTTCACCGCCAGCCATATTTCAGCCAAAAATTTCCATTAAAATTACCTGGGTAGAGAACTAAATCCATCTGCAGTATTGGGGATTCTTCTGTGACATATATAAAATGAGGTCTATCCTTACTTCCCCAAGACTAAGACAATAGGGTTTTTGGATAATAGACCCCAATTTGATGCCTTTTAGTGACATAGGTTTTAAATCACTGCGGTGCTAAAATGCGACTTTGGCGGTGAAAGGGTTAAATGCACCAAACTCACAACCCAAACCCCATTTTGTCAAATCGCAGAATCTGACCAGCAGACCAAGGGGAGCAAATCTGTGCTAACTTGTCGAGAAGCAACCACCAGAAGAGACACTGCACTGCTGCTGAGTCACTTCGGTGGAATTCGGTGGAGCCTGTTCTGACCTAACATACTAAGGACACCGCCTCCTAAGACCCTACTGATGACAATAACGTCTTAAGGCGGCGACAGACTATGTGGCCGCCTCATGTGACTCGATCAGGTCGTGACGTTTCACCTCATTTGCATACCATCTAACTCGATCAGTCTGACTCAGTCGGGCCCAGTCAGGTGACAGGGCCGAATAGGGCGGGTTCTAATTTCACCGATCGAGTCTGATCGAGTCAGATGGCTTGTGACCTCTTCTGTGCGGGAAACAAAATTTGATCTACGTCACGACGTGAATGCGTCATATGAGGCAGTCACATAGTCTGTCGCCGGCTTTAGTCGCGGAGCCAGCATGAGTGAGGTCTTCCTCCAAAGGGTGCCACTATGTCTATCCCAGTTCACAGAGACGCCTCTGTGACTAATAAAGTACCTAATACCTAAAAAAAAAAAAAAAGCTAAATCTTTTCCAATATCGAACTGGAGATCCATAAATTGACGTCATATTATACGATAGTGCCTTAAGGGGTACGCAACCCCCTTCAGTACTCTATCATTCAAAACTCATTGAGAGACTACTATCATTTGATCAAACTTTAATTTCCTCCTGCACTGACCTGAATGTCCTGGTCGTGACCCACGAACGAACGCAGAGGACACACGCGATCCAACGACCACAGCTTCACCGTCTGGTCACGTGACGATGTCGCAAAATGATTGGTGAAAGCACTGGAAAAGAATGGAATTAATACATTCAAGAATAAGAAACACAGTGGACGCCTCTGTGACTATAAAGGCCTTCGCACACTAGCGTCAAGATCTCGAGATCGCGGCGATTTTTTGCTGCAAGGCGCAGTTTGATGCGCCGCTTGCGTGTGAGAGATTGTGCGGCGCGGCAGGATTTTTTGTTGCTCGAGAATAGAACCGGCTCTAATTTTTTGATGCTCAAGATCGCAGAGATCGTGAAACTAGCCAATCACAACGGACGGAAGGACCATAACTCTGATTGAAGAAAAAAAAGGGCAGACTTGCTCGAACCCGAAATAAAGCGTCTGACGCTAGAGTAATCTTTCCTTGCTTTCCAAATAAGGAAGTTCGCGCGACAAGAGGCGAAGCGACAAGAGTCGTGTGTGGGAACACCACTGCCTCGCTACAATGTGTGCTGTGATGCAGGCGTCAACGCGTCAAGGCGTTGCTCTGAGAAACAATTGACGCCTGATGCTAGTGTGCGAAGGCCTTTAGGAAGTTCGCGCGACAAGAGGCGAAGCGACAAGAGTCGTGCGTGAGAACACCACTGCCTCGCTACAATGTGTGCTGTGATGCAGGCGTCAACGCCTCAAGGCATTGCTCTGAGAAACAATTGACGCCTGATGCTAGTGTGCGAAAAGTACCTAATACCTAACAAATACCTAAAACAAAATGATTGGTTAGCACTTGTGTTTGTTTATTGGGATTTTAGTTTTTAAGAGAGGAATTTTATGGAGTCCAGCGGAAGGGCAGAAAAAAAAGTTAGTCTGAGCAAAACAAATTCTGCTAAAAAAAGAAATAGGTTGGCAAACCTGAAACAGCTTTGAGTACAAGACACATTTGGTAGTTGGTACTTCATAGTCACAGACGCGTCTCTGTGAAATTCGGGTTGCTCCCACCTGGAGAGCGCATTGAAGCCAGAGGCGCGACACCCAATTTTTTTGGGGGCATGCAATTTTTGTGTGACTGGTGAGGAAGGAAAGGGGAGGGATGTGTGTAAATTTTGACCAAATGACAACTTTTTCGTTGCCACTGGGCTTAACGTGTGCTAAGTGCATGGGCACACGGGACCTCGGTTCATCGTCTCATCCTACACACTCCATGTTCAGACTGCAATAATAATAATAATAATAAACGGACACTTATATAGCGCTTTTTATCGAGCACAAAGCGCTTAGTGCAGAGGGAGAGGAAAAAATCCCCTGCAACCCAGGTTCGAACTCGGGTTTATCGTGTACGAGGCGAACGCGTTACCTCTGTGCCAACCTTCCTGATGAAGCAGTTAATGCAAAGCCATTAAATTCGTTCAAAAATATCATAGACAAGGTTTTTTTCCAAAACAAAATGTATTCCGTTAATATGCAGATTTAAATGATCAAAACACAGATGCCTTAGCAGTCATCAGTGAATGAAGCCAAACCTAACAAAAATCAAAAGCATATTTAGGAGGCAAAAGGCTAAAACAAAATAGCATATAGTGCCATTTATCTATGCTATGCTATGCTAACCTACACAGTCACATGGGTGCTCCTGGGAAATTTCAAAAATCCTGCAAGGCAGGGGTCCAGGGGCCGCCCAGTTAACAACTTGACTTAACACAATCCTAAAAATATAAAGTTCCTGGTAAAGGCATGTAAATATTTATCTGTATTCATTCATTTCATGTAAATATTTATCTGTATTCATTTATTTTATATTCTAGACATGTGAGAAACCGACAAAACGTTTATCAATAGGAAATTCGTCCTCTTTGTTCATTCAAATTCTCATAATCGAGCGATGACGGATCTCAGGCAATAATGAAAATCCTGCATTTCAGGACATCCTGGTGTTCCCGTGGGGATACCGGGGGTTTCTTGTAAAAATAGTTCCCCCACCTTGTGGTTTTTCTGTGCTTGTAACTTCCTCTAATCCGCCACTCTCTTGACTCTGCCTTTTCCCTTTGCTCTCTGTCATCTAATATTTTTCTGACTTCATGGCACATTCTCCTGCCTTTTTTCAAAAAAAAAAAAAATCTTCCAAATAAATTTTCTCCTTTGAGATCCTCACAAATCGGAATGTGTCGGCTGGGGTCGGCTGTACCGTACGCAGCGGGAAGACCAGTGAAAACTGAAAAACCGGACACATATGTACCTTACCTATTATGGCAAAATGGCCTGGGAACGCAGACGAAGAAGGAGGAGATCCTGAAAGCAGGAGCATCCGTGCATTCAACACAATCAACCTCTTTGACGATCAAAAGTGGGGAAAGGGGGAGAGGATAACTGACCAGTAGTCCATGTCCCACACTGGTGCGGAGTGGCCGCGGTACAGAGCCGCATTGGTGCGGGAGGCCAGACTCCACAGGCGCACGGTGGCGTCGCGCGAACACGACAGCAGGTACTTGGAGTCGGGGGTGAACTGCGTTTTGTACACCGGACCGTTGTGGGCACGAAGCCTGGCGATGGACTCGTCCCGGTCTGTGTCACTGTATAGGAGTCATCGTATTCATCACCATTATCATCGTCACTGTCATTGTTTCCTGTCGTCACCATCATCATCATCATATTATATTATTATTACAGTGGAACCTCCCTTTATAAGACTGTTCAAAACATCATCCAGAATGAGGTGTTAGGTTGTAAAAGAGAGGGGTCTCATGAGGGAGGTATTTTAAATACTTACAAATAAGGGCAATTGTCTCAGAGAATTAGGTCTTATATGGGAGGTGAGTCTTATAATGGGAGGTCTAATAACTTATAAGGGAGGTTCCACTGTATATAAGAATATTTTGAAAATATTCCAAAGTGAGGTCTTATAAGGGAGGTTTCTTATAAGTGAGGTAATTTTAATACTTACAAAGAAGGGCAATGCCTCAGAGAGGTAGGTCTTGAATGAAAGTTAGGTTTTACGTCCACTCGGCTGCAAAACAGCAGTCATATGGGATGAACCATCAACCAACCCTCATTCAGTACTCTGAGCAGAGCCTGGAGGTACTGCAATACCAGGTCTGCTGAACTTGAACTAAGTGAAGTATAACTAAGTAGGTCTTATGTGGGAGGGAGTCTTATAATGGGAGGTCTTACAAGGGAGGTTCCATTGTACTAGTAAAAACAACAATAATAATAATAATAATAATAATAATTAGCATTTTATAGCGCCTAATCGTAAAAAAGGCCCTAAGCGCTTACAATAATAAAATTAATAAACCAGCAAGCAATATAAATAAACGTCAAAAATGTATTACACACACACGCACACACTAAACACACACACACACACACACAAAAAACACCACACACACACACACACACGCACAAACAACACGCATGCACACAAACACACGTGGATGGAAGGGGCACAGTACTTTGAAAAGAAATAATATAGCAGGCTATGATTTGAAAATAGTTTTGAGAGAAGACTTAAATGAAGAAAGGGCGTTGGCAGAACGGAGAGGCAAAGGGAGTTTATTCCAAGTGGAGGGGGCCTGGAAAGAGAAGGAGCGGTTTTCACCAAGGGTCCTGGTTCGCCAAGGCGTCTGTGCGATAACAAGGGAATCTGGAGGAGAGAAGTGATGGCCGATATTGAGAGTCCAGAGAACGGGCGTGTTTTGTCACGTTGCTCAGATATCATCATTTGCCATAACTATTACCATCATCAATCATAATCATCATCATCATCATAACAAATATGAAAGCAGTTATTGGGAATGTGGGGTGAACTGCATTATGAACTTATGTAGATAATGTACACTGGAGCATTGTGGGCAAGCAGCCTCGTCCCCTTCCGTGTCACTATAGGAATCATAAATTCAGGCATCAGAATAGTCTGAAGTACAATTCTCTGAAAACATCGGTAGAAGGGCCATCAAGGCCCTTGTCTGAAGAGGGACAACACTGAAAAGAGTTCCCAATACCACCGAAAAGGCTTAATTAATATAGCAAGAAATCACCTTAAAATGCTATTTAACAGAAAAGATAACACTGGATAAAAAGGCAAAACCTCTGACAGTAGAAGCCAATCCTCTGTCAGAAATTCTGAATCCTCTGAAATTTGCAGATCCTCTGACAATTCTGATGCCTGATAATCATCATCAACATTGTCATCACTGAATGAAATAGTGAGGCCAAGAGAGGAGGTACCGAAATTGAACAAAGGGGGATACTCTCTTTCTAATTAACTCCCCTCCACCAAAGTTGATTACAATACCAATCACCTAGCAGTGCGTGGATCAGAACTTGAACTTGAACTTGAAATGTTTAATGAGGATGAACTGAATAAGCATAAACAACACTTCTTTTCATCAGGTCCTCAAACAAATAAAATAATAAACAAGCAAAATAGAAAAAATGGATAGACGAAAACAAACAGCAATATTATAACATCATCATTAAACATGACAGCAAAAGAACGACGAAATTGTAACAACTAATAATAATAATAATAATATAATGATAAGAATAAAACAGCAATATGCAAAGGATTCACAATACTATAACAGTCAGATATAACAATTAAATCAAAGGAACAAGAACATGTAACATGAATCAGAGCCAAAGTGAGACAAACAAAGCATCATTCTCAATAAAGAGTGTGCCAACTTCGCCTTTTTTTTTTATTACCCTTCACCCACACAGTACACATCAACAATGGTGGAGAGGACAACATACAAACAAATCAACATCTATCCAAGAGTGGCACAGCCTTCTAACCTTGAATATGTTACACATAAACAACACACAGCACAGAACAAACTGGTAAGCCTCGAAAGGAAGTTTGGTTAATCAAAGAATGAAATAGTTAGCCACACTACAGTAGATATTGAGGGTCTGAAGAAAACGTTTTGTACGCTGGGGCATTTATAGGCATGCAGCATGATGATAGGCTATTCTGATTCTAAGTTGTTCTGCAACATAAAGATTAATTATTTTCTTCTTCTTCTTCTGCGTTTCCCAGGCCATATGGCCATAATGGGTAAGGATACGTATGTGTCCGGTTTTCAGTTTTCACTGGTCTTCCCCGCTGCGCCACAGCCGACACACATTCCGATTTTCGGAGGAGCTCAAAGGAGAACAAAATATTTGGAAGATTTTTTTTTTAAACAGGCAGGAGAATGGGGCCAATAAGTCAGAAAGACAGTAGATGACAGAAAGCAAAGGAAAAAAAGGCAGAGTCAAAGAGAGTGGCAGATCAGAGGAAGTTACAAGCACAAAAATGTCCAGAAGGTGGGGGGAACTATTTTTACAAAAGACCCCCCGGTATCCCCATAGAGAAATAAAAATGAATAACATTGAGAGGAAAGAATAAAAAAAGGAATTACTATTACAGTGCAAAAAAATCTGGTTAGTAAAAATTGAAAAGGTTGAAATTTTATTTTGAAATACTCAAACAGCCAAAATTATGAGATAAAAAAAAAGAAGAAAGTTTTGAAACGCTTTTAGCCCTTTCACTGCCAAAGTCGCATTTAGCACCACAGTGATTTAACACCCATGTCACTAAAAGGCATCAAACCCTTTCACTGCCAAAGTCGCATTTCAGCACCCACAGTGATTTACCACCCATGTCACTAAAAGGCATCAAACCCTTTCACCGCCAAAGTCGCATTTCAGCCACCACAGTGGTTTACCACCCATGTCACTAAAAGGCATCAACCCTTTCACCGCCAAAGTCGCATTCAGCACCACAGTGATTTACCACCCATGTCACTAAAAGGCATCAAACCCTTTCACCGCCCAAAGTAGCATTTCAGCACCACAGTGATTTACCACCCATGTCACTAAAAGGCATTAACCCTTTCACCGCCAAAGTCGCATTTCAGCACCACAGTGATTTACCACCCATGTCACTAAAAAGGCATCAACCCTTTCACCGCCCAAAAGTCGCACCACTTCAGCACCACAGTGATTTACCACCCATGGTCACTAAAAGGCATCAACCCTTTCACCGCCAAGAGTCGCATTTCAGCATCCACAGTGATTTACCACCCATGTCACTAAAAGGCATCAAACCTTTCAACTTTGCCAAAGTTGCATTTCAGCACCACAGTGATTTACCACACCATGTTCACTAAAAGGCATCAACCTTTCACCGCCAAAGTCGCATTTCAGCACCACAGTTGATTTACCACCCATGTCACTAAAAAGCATCAACCCTTTCACTGCCAAAGTCGCATTTGAGCACCACAGTGATTTACCACCCATGTCACTAAAACGCATCAAACCCTTTCACCGCCAAAGTCGCATTTCAGCACCACAGTGATTTTACCACCCATGTCACTAAAAGGCATCAACCCTTTCACCGCCAAAGTCGCATTTCAGCACCACAGTGATTTACCACCCATGTCACTAAAAGGCATCAACCCTTTCACCGCCAACCAAAGTCGCATTTGAGCACCACAGTGATTTAACCCCGCATGTCACTAAAAGGCATCAACCCTTTCACTGCCAAAGTCGCATTTCCAGCACCACAGTGAATTAACACCCATGTCACTAAAAGGCATCAACCCTTTCACCGCCAAAGTCGCATTTTAGCACCACAGTGATTTAACAACCCATGTCACTAAAAGGCATCAACCCTTTCACTGCCAAAGTCGCATTTCAGCACCACAGTGAATTTTAACACCCATGTCACTAAAAGGCATCAACCCTTTCACTGCCAAAGTCGCATTTTCAGCACCACAGTGAGTTTTAACACCCATGTCACTAAAAGGCATCAAACCCTTTCACTGCCAAAGTCGCATTTCAGCACCACAGTGATTTAAACACCTATGTCACTAAAAGGCATCAACCCTTTCACTGCCAAAGTCACATTTCAGCACCCACAGTGATTTAACACCCATGTCACTAAAAGGCATCAACCCTTTCACTGCCAAAGTCGCATTTCAGCACCACAGTGATTTAACACCTAGGTCCTAAAAAGGCATTAACCCTTTCACCGCCAAAGTCGGCAATTTTAGCACCACAGTGATTTAACACCTATGTCACTAAAAGGCATCAACCCTTTCACTGCCAAAGTCGCATTTCAGCACCACAGTGATTTTTAACACCTATGTCACTAAAAGGCATTAGCCCTTTCACCCTTCCTGCCAAAGTCGCATTTGAGCACCACAGTGATTTAACACCTATGTCACTAAAAGGCATCAACCCTTTCACTGCCAAAGTCACATTTCAGCACCACAGTGATTTAACACCTAGGTCACTAAAAGGCATTAACCCTTTCACCGCCAAAGTCGCATTTGAGCACCACAGTGATTTAACACCCATGTCACTAAAAGGCATCAACCCTTTCACTGCCAAAGTCACATTTCAGCACCACAGTGATTTAACACCTAGGTCACTAAAAAGGCATTAACCCTTTCACCGCCAAAGTCGCATTTGAAGCACCACAGTGATTTAACACCCATGTCACTAAAAAGGCATCAACCCTTTCACTGCCAAAGTCACATTTCAGCACCACAGTGATTTAACACACCTATGTCACTAAAAAGGCATTAACCCTTTCACCGCCAAAGTCGCATTTGAGCACCACAGTGATTTAACACCCATGTCACTAAAAAGGCATCAACCCTTTCACTGCCAAAGTCACATTTTCAGCACCACAGTGATTTAACACCTAGGTCACTAAAAAGGCATTAACCCTTTCACCGCCAAAGTCGCATTTGAGCACCCACAGTGATTTTAACACACCATGTCACTAAAAAGGCATTGACCCTTTCACCGCCAAAGTCGCATTTCAGCACCACAGTGATTGAACACCTAGGTCACTAAAAGGCATTAACCCTTTCACCGCCAAAGTCGCATTTTAGCACCACAGTGATTTAGCACCCATGTCACTAAAAAGGCATTAACCCTTTCACCGCCAAAGTCGCATTTTAGCACCACAGTGATTTAACACCTAGGTCACTAAAAGGCATTAACCCTTTCACCGCCAAAGTCGCATTTCAGCACCACAGTGAATTTAACACCTAGGTCACTAAAAGGCATTAACCCTTTCACCGCCAAAGTCGCATTTTAGCACCACAGTGATTTAACACCCATGTCACTAAAAGGCATTAAACCTTTCACCGCCAAAAGTCGCATTTCAGCACCACAGTGATTTAACACCCATGTCACTAAAAGGCATTAACCCTTTCACCGCCAAAGTCGCATTTTTAGCACCACAGTGATTTAACACCCATGTCACTAAAAGCATTAACCCTTTCACCGCCAAAGTCGCATTTCAGCACCACAGTGATTTAAACCCATGTCACTAAAAAGGCATTAACCCTTTCACCGCCAAAGTCGCATTTTAGCACCACAGTGATTTAACACCTACGTCACTAAAAGGCATTAACCCTTTCACCGCCAAAGTCGCATTTTAGCACCACAGTGGTTTTAACACCCATGTCACTAAAAGGCATTAACCCTTTCACCGCCAATGTCGCATTTTAGCACCACAGTGATTTAACACCTATGTCACTAAAAGGCATTAACCCTTTCACCGCCAAAGTCGCATTTGAGCACCACAGTGATTTAACACCTATGTCACTAAAAGGCATCGAAACCCTTTCACTACCAAAGTCGCATTGAGCACCACAGTGATTTAAACACCCATGTCACTTAAAAGGCATCAAATCCCTTTCACTGCCAAAGTCACATTTCAGCACCACAGTGATTTAAACACCCATGTCACTAAAAGGCATGAATCCTTTCACTGCCAAAGTCACATTTCAGCACCACAGTGATTTACCACCTACGTCACTAAAAGGCATTAACCCTTTCACCGCCAAAGTCGCATTTGAGCACCACAGTGATTTAACACCCATGTCACTAAAAAGGCATCAACCCTTTCAACGCCAAAGTCACATTTCAGCACCACAGTGATTTAACACCTAGGTCACTAAAAGGCATTAACCCTTTCACACCGCCAAATGTCGGCATTTTAGCACCACAGTGATTTAGCACCCATGTCACTAAAAGGCATCAACCCTTTCACTGCCAAAGTCACATTTCAGCACCACAGTGATTGAACACCTATGTCACTAAAAGGCATTAGCCCTTTCACCGCCAAAGTCGCATTTTAGCACCACAGTGATTTAACACCCATGTCACTAAAAAAAGGCATTAACCCTTTCACCGCCAAAGTCGCATTTTAGCACCACAGTGATTTAACACCTAGGTCACTAAAAGGCATTAACCCTTTCACCGCCAAAGTCGCATTTTAGCACCCACAGTTATTTAACACCTAGGTCACTAAAAGGCATTAACCCTTTCACCGCCAAAGTCGCAGTATTTCAGCACCACAGTGATTTAACAACCCATGTCACTAAAAGGCATTAACCCTTTCACCGCCAAAGTCGCATTTTTAGCACCACAGTGATTAACACCCATGTCACTAAAAGGCATTTAACCCTTTCACGCCAAAGTCGCATTTTAGCACCACCAGTGATTTAACACCTAGGTCACTAAAAAGGCATTAACCCTTTCACCGCACAAAGTCGCATTTCAGCAACCACAGTGATTTAACACCCATGTCACTAAAAGGCATTAACCCTTCACCGCCAAAGTCACATTTGAGCACCACAGTGATTTAACACCTATGTCACTAAAAGGCATTAACCCTTTCACCGCCAAAGTCGCATTTGAGCACCACAGTGATTTAACACCTATGTCACTAAAAGGCATTAAACCCTTTCACCGCCAAAAGTCGCATTTGAGCACCCACAGTGATTAACACCTAGGTCACTAAAAGGCATTAACCCTTTCACCGCCAAAGTCGCATTTGAGCACCACAGTGATTTAACCACCTTATGTCACTAAAAGGCATTAACCCTTTTTCACCGCCAAAGTCGCATTTGAGCACCACAGTGATTTTAACACCTATGTCACTAAAAAGGCATTAACCCTTTCCACCGCCAAAGTCGCATTTGAGCACCACAGTGACTTTAACACCTATGTCACTAAAAAGGCATTAACCCTTTCACCGCCAAAGTCGCATTGAGAGCACCACAGTGATTTAACAACCACCTATGTCACTAAAAGGCATTAACCCTTTTTCACCAGCCAAAGTTCGCATTTTAGCACCACAATGATATTTTAACACCTATGTCACTATAAAGGCATTAACCCTTTCACCGCCAAAGTCGCATTTGAGCACCACAGTGATTTAACAACCTATGTCATTAAAAGGCATTAACCCTTTCACCGCCAGAGTCGCATTTGAGCACCACAGTGATTTAACACCTATGTCAGCACTAAAAGGCATTTAACCCTTTCACCGCCATAGTTCGCATTTGAGCACCACAGTGATTTAACACCATTATGTCACTAAAAAGGCATTAACCCTTTCACCGCCAAAGTCGCATTTGAGCACCACAGTGATTTAACACCTATGTCACTAAAAGGCATTAACCCATTTCACCGCCAAAGTCGCATTTGAGCACCACAGTGAGTTTAACACCTATGTCACTAAAAAGGCATTAACCCTTTCACCGCCAAAGTCGCATTTGAGCACCACAGTGATTTAACACCTATGTCACTAAAAAGTGCATTAACCCCTTTCACCGCCAAAGTCGCATTTCGGAGCATAGACGTAGATATAAGGCTCCACCGTGACTTTAACACCTATGTCACTAAAAAGCATTTAACCCTTTCACTCGCCGCCACAAGTCGCATTGAGCACCACAGTGATTTAACACCTAAAGGTCACTAAAAGGCATCACATCCCTTTCACCGCCCAAAAGTCGGCATTTTGAGCACCACAGTGATTTAACACCTAGGTCACACTATACAAAAAGGCATTAAACCCTTTCACCGCCAAAGTCGCATTTGAGCACCACAGTGATTTAACAACACCTCAGGTCACTAAAAGGCATTAACCCTTTCACACGCCAAAAGGGTCGCATTTTAGCACCACAGTGATTTAACACCTAGGTCACTAAAAGGCATTAACCATCTTTCACCGCCAAAGTCGCATTTGTGAGCAACCACAGTGATTTAACACCCTAGGTCACTAAAAAGGGCATTAACCCTTTCACCGCCAAAGTCGCATTTCCGAGCACCACACAGTGATTTAACACCTATGTCACTAAAAGGCATTAACCCTTTATTTCACCGCCAAAGTCGCATTTGAGCACCACACGGCAGTGATTTAACACCTACTATGTCACTAAAAAGGCATTTAACCCTTTCACCGACAAAGTCGCATTTTAGCACCACAGTGATTTAACACCTATGTCACTAAAAGGCATTACACCCTTTCACCGCCAAAGTCGCCATTTTAGCACCACAGTGGTTTAACAACCTATGTCACTAAAAAGGCATTAACCCTTTCACCGCCAAAGTCACATTTCAGCGTGACACAGTGATTTAAACACCTATGTCACTACAAAAGGCATTTAACCCTTTCAACGCCAAAGTCACATTTCAGCACCACAGTGATTTTAACACCTAGGTCACTAAAAGGCATTAACCCTTTTCACCGCCAAAGTCGCATTTCAGCAACACAGTGAATTAACACCTATGTCACTAAAAGGCATCAACCCTTTCACCGTCAAAGTCGCATTTGAGCACCCCAGTGATTTACCCAACCTATGTCCGACTAAAGGTCATTTGGGCTTTAAGTGTTTTTCCACCTACCGGCCATAAGTCGCATATTAGCAACACAGTGATTTAACATCACATGTCACTAAACAAGGCAATTAACCCATTCACCGCCAAAGTCGCATTTTTAGCCACCACCGGGATTTAACACCTATGCCACTAAAAGGCATCAAATGGGGGGTCTATTATCCAAAGACCCTATTGTCTTATGGTTTGGGTGAGTGAGTAGGAGGATAGACCTTATTTTATCATAATGTCACAGTGATTTAACATCTATGTCACTAAAAGGCACTTCAAAATGGGGTCTATTATCCAAAGAACCCTATTGTCTTTAGTTTTGGGAAGTAAGGATAGACCTTATTTTATATATGTCACCAGTGATTTAACACCTATGTCAGTAAAAGGCATCAAATTTGGAGTCTATTATCCAAAGACCCTATTGTCCTTAGTTTTGGGAAGTAAGGATAGAACCTTATTTTATATAATGTCACCACTCACTTTGCAACACCTATGACACTAAACGGCAATCAAATTGGGGTCTGTTATTTACAGACCCTATTGTCTTAGTTTTTGGGAAGTAAGGATAGACCTTATTTATTATAATATGTCCGACAGTGATTTAACACCTATGTCACTAAAAGGGCATCAAATTGGGGTCTAGTATCCAAAAAGCCGCATTAGTCTTAGTTTGGGGGAAGTAAGGATAGAACTTATTTTCATATATGTCACAGTGATTTAACACCCCATGTCACTAAAAGGCATCAAAATTGGGGTCCTATTATCCAAAGACCCTATTGTCTTAAGTTTGAGGGAAGTAAGGATAGACCTTATTTCATATATGTCACAGTGATTTAACACCCATTGTCACTAAAAGGCATCGAAATACCAGGGTCTATTATCCAAAGACCCCAATTATTGTCTTAGTTTTGGGAAGTGAAGGATAGACCTTATTTTATATCTACGTCACTAGAAGAAATCCCCAATACTGCAGAGGATTTTGTTCTCTATCCAGGTAAATCTAATGGAACTTTTTGGTTGAAACATATAGAATACGGTTGGAAATTGAAAAAGTGAAGAGTTATCTGGGGTTGTTGGCATGGGTGTGAAGTAGGGAAAGGTAACCCGGGTTAGAGACCGTGGGGTTACTCCCCTTGGGTGATTTGTTTTTTGGTTGCTATGGCATGTGTGATTTCCAGATCGATTGGTGTTTATGCTATTGTTTTGAGAATGTTGGTCAAATGTATTTAGTTAGTCATAGATAGGGTGATTAACCCTTTGCATTCGACCACTGTCGCCTTCTGTTGGCACCACAACCTGATTAACATCAATGAGTTCGCTCGTGAAACAGGTATCAAATGTAGGGCGTCTGTATATCCAAAGAGCCTTTTTTTTCTTAATTCTTGGGAGGTAAGGATCGTCACCTTATGTTTTATGCATTGTCACTCAGAGGATCCCCTAATGATTGGCTAGACAGAATCTTTTCTCTAACCGCCAGGTCTAAGATGTAATGAGATATTTTTGGCATAGCAATATATGGCTGGACGTTGCAAAGTGGTTGAAGGATTATAATATTGGGGACCAGCAACAACAGTCTTACTGTGAATGCATGCAGACTTTTTTAGTTAGTCGTAAGAGTACCTCCGTTTCTTCAGACGATGCTAGCTTTCCTACTGCAAGTACATAATGTTTGTTTTCTCTCCTTACCGATAATATAAGTTTTCTTACGATGAAACGCACTCACATGGTATACCTCGCCTATGTCATCCCTTCGTGTCCTTGTGCACGATGTAGATCTGGACGGCACAAGACGTGAGCGCGCTCGTTTTCGCAGATCGGAGGGAGTGTCGACGGGAGAGGAGGTAGCTGGTGCTGCAGGCGATACCACAGCGATCGACGAGTCCTCGAAACCCCCCCGCCTCCAAACAGGCGCCGGAAGTCTGGATGGCAGAGGGTTGGTTTGTAGCCATATAAGCTTGAACAACTTAAACAAACTCAAAAAAAAAACTGTCATAGGAGACAGCTCCCCCTAAAGACGCTAGATGCACCAGCCGCATGGCAGTCATTTTTGCCGTCCAGTAACCTTGACTTCCTTTCATATCATAACTACCAAGCGTGCGCATGTCATACATGACCTACCGTGGAACCATGCCAAAAAATAATCCAAGATGAGGTCCTAAAATGGAGGTGTCTCTTATAAGGGACCTCCCCCGGTAATGTTAATACTAACAAAGCAAGAATAGAAATGATGTACCTCGAGCAAGTCTTATCTACGGGAGGGAAATGTCCTGTCAATAAATGGGTAGAGGTCTGAAGTGTGTGTGTGAGGAGGTTTCCAACTGATTACTATAATACTACCTACTACAATAACAAGCACTTGAGTGACAAAATATTTCGCATGAGGGAAAAGTGAAACATGCTCTCAATCCATGACAATGATACACGGTTTCGATGTTCTCTGAATTTTCCCCAACCGATAAGTGATATGGACTCTGCATTATACAATAATTTCTAAATGTGTGTGTGTGCAATAATGGATAACCAATAATGTGTTTAGAAATCGCATACTCTATTATCTTATGTTTTAACTCACTCGGGTCACATGAGCCCAGGATCCGGCTCATTCGGCCTCGTCACACAACAGGAGCATGGGTTAATGGAA
Source organism: Phymorhynchus buccinoides (assembly GCA_017654935.2). Taxonomy (NCBI): domain Eukaryota; kingdom Metazoa; phylum Mollusca; class Gastropoda; order Neogastropoda; family Raphitomidae; genus Phymorhynchus; species Phymorhynchus buccinoides. The sequence goes on along the minus strand of CM065706.1, from coordinate 35,652,652 downwards.
CGAATTGCCCGGATCCGGCTCACTAAGAGTTTTCAAGATGTTTTGATTTATGGCATGCAATCAGCTTTCAAGTTTGACGTCATTACCATACTTTCAGTTTGCTTATTGTGGCCTTAAGGCCTCTCCCTTGAAATCAACCAATCAACCAATCATTGCAGACTTTACATTCAGCTTGGGTTGTAGAGGGGGGTCGAAGATTGCAGAATCGTGATATATTTGTCCCTTCTATTCTATGATGTTAGTCCTGGTTTTAGTCAATTCAGGAGAACGAACGATCGAAAGTTTAAGGATAAAATCTCTAATATTTTTCAACGCATCGTGTTAGATGGCACTCAGGTGTGTTATGCTAATCATTTTTTGAAAATATACTTCGATGTCCTGAATCGTGCTAATCATCAACTGCGTTTGGGTGATTATCTGTACGAAACTAGTCGGACACTGCCCATTCCACTCACAGACAAGGGGGAAATAATTGCGGCCAGTACCGAGTGACTGCCAGCCATATTTCAGCCAAAAATGTTCATGAAATTTACCTGGGTAGGGAACAAATTCCATCTGCAGTATTGTGGATTATTCTGTGACATATATAAAATAAGGTCTATCCTTACTTCCAAAACTAAGACAATAGGCGTACAGTGGCGTTGGTCCCACACCGCTCGTTTCGAATCCCAACTCGCAGCAGGATTGGCCATCTTGTCATCCGGAACTACAGCCTTACAAAGCAAACATTTCTGCCAAACAATCATGGCAGATTAAAACAAGATGATAGATATGCAATTTCAACACAATCCCCCCACCCACCCTGTATGCATGGTCACACATTGAATTTTTTTTTTAACCCTTTCACCGCCAAAGTCGCATTTTAGCATCACAGTGATTTAACACCTATGTCACTAAAAGGCATCAAATTGGGGTCTATTACCCAAAGACCCTATTGTCTTAGTTTTGGGAAGTAAGGATAGACCTTATTTTAAATTTATCACAGAAGAATCCACAATACTGCAGATGGATTTTGTTCCCTACCCAGGTAAACTTAATGGAAAGTTTTGCCTGAAATATGGCTGGCAGTGCACTCGGGACTGGCCGAATTATTTCCCCTTGTTCTGTGAGGACTGGGCATCCGACTAGGTTCGTAAAATAATCACCAAAACCAAGTTATGAAGAGTTAGGCATCAATATTTTCAGAAAAGATTAGCAACACCATGCACTAAACGATCGTAAAATATCAGATTCCTTACCTTCGTCGTTTGTCTCCTATTGACGAAAACAGCTAACACATAGAAAGAAGGAAAATTTCACATTCTGATCTTCGACCCCCCTCTACAACCAAAGCTGAATGTTAAGTCTGCAATGATTGGTTGATTTCAAGAGAGGCAAGGTCAAAGCAAACTGAAAATAGGTTATGACTTAGCACCGGAAAGCTGGTTACACGCCAGAAATCAAAACATCTTGAAAACTCTTATGAGCCGGATCCGGGCCATTCGTCCTAAACGTTTGTGCGAGCCATGAGCCGGATCCGGCTCATTCGCCCCGAGTGAGTTAAAACAAGATAATAGATATGCGATTCTAACACATATGGTATGCATGCACACACACATTTGAAATTATTTTTAATGCAGTCATCACTTCAGGGTTGGGGAAAATTCAGAGAACATCGAAACGTGTCATTTCAGGATTGAGAGAATGTTTCACTTTCACTCATGGAATATTGTCTCAAGTGCTTTTATTGTAGTAGTAGTAGTAGTACAGTGGAACCTCCCTTATTAGACCTCCCATTATAAGACTCCCTCCCGTATAAGACCTTCTCTGAGACATTGTCCTTCTTTGTAAGTATTAACATTACCTCCCTTATAAGACCCCTCCCTTATAAGACCTCATTTTGGATGATTTTTGAGGTTCCACTGTAGTATGTATGACATGCGCACGCTGGTAGTTATGATATAAAGGGTCAAGGTTACTGGAGGCAAAAATGCTGCCATGCGGCTGGTGATCTAGCGTCTTAACGCTCTAGTTTTTTTGTTTGTTTTTTAATTGTTGCAGCTTATGCACAACCACCGTCTCTCCCGACTGCCGCCTGTTGAGCGGGGGTTTCGAGGACTCGTCGATCGCTGTGTATCGCCTGCAGCCCCTCCCTCTCCCCTACACTCCCTCCGACTGCCACAACGAGCGCCTCACGCTGGCCGCCGATTACATCGTCAAGGACCAGGATGAAAGGGAGGCTACCATGTGAGTGCGTTGTTAAAAAATATATTATCGAGAGAGAAAACAAACTTGTACTTGCAGTAGAAACTAGCTCTCTGAAGAAACGAGTACCACTAACTAAAAGTCTGATGATTCACAGTAATGTTTTGGGTCCCCAATTTAATCCTTAACCCTTTCAACGCCAGCCATATTTCAGCTAAAACTTTCCATTAAACTTACCTGGGTAGAGAAAAGATTCTGTCTGCAATATTGGGGATTCCTCTGTGACATGCATAAAATAAGGTCTGTCCTTACCTCCCAGAATTAAGAACATAAGGCCATTGGATAACAGACCCTCATTGGATACCTTTCAGCGACATGGGTCATTGTGGTGCCAAGAGGCGACAGTGGCGATGAAAGGGTTAACCCTATCTATACTAACCATACATTACCAACACTCAAAACAATAGCATAAACACCAATCGATCTGGAAATCACACATGCCATAGCAACCAAAAAACAAATCACCCAAGGGGAGTAACCCCACGGTCTAACCCGGGTTACTTTCCCCTGCCAACAACCCCAGATAACTCTTCACTTTTTCAATTTCCAACCGTATTTCAACCAAAAAGTTCCATTAGATTTACCTGGATAGAGAACAAAATCCATCTGCAGTATTGGGGATTCTTCTGTGACAGATATAAAATAAGGTCTATCCTTACTTCCCAAAACTAAGACAATAGGGGTCTTTGGATAATAGACCCCAATTTGATGCCTTTTAGTGACATGGGTGTTAAATCACTGTGACATATATGAAATAAGGTCTATCCTTACTTCCCCAAACTAAGACAATAGGGTCTTTGGATAATAGACCCCAATTTGATGCCTTTTAGTGACATGGGTGTTAAATCACTGTGACATATATGAAATAAGGTCTATCCTTACTTCCCCAAACTAAGACAATGCGGCTTTTTGGATACTAGACCCCAATTTGATGCCTTTTAGTGACATAGGTGTTAAATCACTGTGACATATATAAAATAAGGTCTATCCTTACTTCCCAAAACTAAGACAATAGGGTCTTTAAATAACAGACCCCAATTTGATGCCTTTTAGTGACATAGGTGTTAAATCACTGTGACATATATAAAATAAGGTCTATCCTTACTTCCCAAAACTAAGACAATAGGGTCTTTAAATAACAGACCCCAATTTGATGCCTTTTAGTGACATAGGTGTTAAATCACTGTGACATATATAAAATAAGGTCTATCCTTACTTCCCAAAACTAAGACAATAGGGTCTTTGGATAACAGACCCCAATTTGATGCCTTTTAGTGACATAGGTGTTAAATCACTGTGACATATATGAAATAAGGTCTATCCTCACTTCCCAAAACTAAGACAATAGGGTCTTTGGATAATAGACCCCCAATTTGATGCCTTTTAGTGACATAGGTGTTAAATCACTGTGGTGCTAAAATGCGACTTTGGCGGTGAAAGGGTTAATGCCTTTTAGTGACATGGGTGTTAAATCACTGTGGTGCTAAAATGCGACTTTGGCGGTGAAAGGGTTAATGCCTTTTAGTGACATAGGTGTTAAATCACTGTGGTGCTCAAATGCGACTTTGGTGGTGAAAGGGTTGATGCCTTTTAGTGACATAGGTGTTAAATCACTGTGGTGCTCAAATGCGACTTTGGCGGTGAAAGGGTTAATGCCTTTTAGTGACATAGGTGTTAAATCACTGTGGTGCTGAAATGTGACTTTGGCGGTGAAAGGGTTAATGCCTTTTAGTGACATAGGTGTTAAATCACTGTGGTGCTGAAATGTGACTTTGGCGGTGAAAGGGTTAATGCCTTTTAGTGACATAGGTGTTAAATCACTGTGGTGCTCAAATGCGACTTTGGCGGTGAAAGGGTTAATGCCTTTTAGTGACATAGGTGTTAAATCACTGTGGTGCTCAAATGCGACTTTGGCGGTGAAAGGGTTAATGCCTTTTAGTGACATAGGTGTTAAATCACTGTGGTGCTCAAATGCGACTTTGGCGGTGAAAGGGTTAATGCCTTTTAGTGACATAGGTGTTAAATCACTGTGGTGCTCAAATGCGACTTTGGCGGTGAAAGGGTTAATGCCTTTTAGTGACCTAGGTGTTAAATCACTGTGGTGCTCAAATGCGACTTTGGCGGTGAAAGGGTTAATGCCTTTTAGTGACCTAGGTGTTAAATCACTGTGGTGCTCAAATGCGACTTTGGCGGTGAAAGGGTTAATGCCTTTTAGTGACCTAGGTGTTAAATCACTGTGGTGCTCAAATGCGACTTTGGCGGTGAAAGGGTTAATGCCTTTTAGTGACCTAGGTGTTAAATCACTGTGGTGCTCAAATGCGACTTTGGCGGTGAAAGGGTTAATGCCTTTTAGTGACCTAGGTGTTAAATCACTGTGGTGCTCAAATGCGACTTTGGCGGTGAAAGGGTTAATGCCTTTTAGTGACATAGGTGTTAAATCACTGTGGTGCTCAAATGCGACTTTGGCGGTGAAAGGGTTAATGCCTTTTAGTGACATAGGTGTTAAATCACTGTGGTGCTAAAATGCGACTTTGGCGGTGAAAGGGTTAATGCCTTTTAGTGACATAGGTGTTAAATCACTGTGGTGCTAAAATGCGACTTTGGCGGTGAAAGGGTTAATGCCTTTTAGTGACATAGGTGTTAAATCACTGTGGTGCTCAAATGCGACTTTGGCGGTGAAAGGGTTAATGCCTTTTAGTGACATAGGTGTTAAATCACTGTGGTGCTCAAATGCGACTTTGGCGGTGAAAGGGTTAATGCCTTTTAGTGACATAGGTGTTAAATCACTGTGGTGCTCAAATGCGACTTTGGCGGTGAAAGGGTTAATGCCTTTTAGTGACATAGGTGTTAAATCACTGTGGTGCTCAAATGCGACTTTGGCGGTGAAAGGGTTAATGCCTTTTAGTGACATAGGTGTTAAATCACTGTGGTGCTAAAATGCGACTTTGGCGGTGAAAGGGTTAATGCCTTTTAGTGACATAGGTGTTAAATCACTGTGGTGCTAAAATGCGACTTTGGCGGTGAAAGGGTTAATGCCTTTTAGTGACCTAGGTGTTAAATCACTGTGGTGCTCAAATGCGACTTTGGCGGTGAAAGGGTTAATGCCTTTTAGTGACCTAGGTGTTAAATCACTGTGGTGCTCAAATGCGACTTTGGCGGTGAAAGGGTTAATGCCTTTTAGTGACCTAGGTGTTAAATCACTGTGGTGCTCAAATGCGACTTTGGCGGTGAAAGGGTTAATGCCTTTTAGTGACCTAGGTGTTAAATCACTGTGGTGCTCAAATGCGACTTTGGCGGTGAAAGGGTTAATGCCTTTTAGTGACCTAGGTGTTAAATCACTGTGGTGCTCAAATGCGACTTTGGCGGTGAAAGGGTTAATGCCTTTTAGTGACCTAGGTGTTAAATCACTGTGGTGCTCAAATGTGACTTTGGCGGTGAAAGGGTTAATGCCTTTTAGTGACATGGGTGTTAAATCACTGTGGTGCTGAAATGCGACTTTGGCGGTGAAAGGGTTAATGCCTTTTAGTGACCTAGGTGTTAAATCACTGTGGTGCTAAAATGCGACTTTGGCGGTGAAAGGGTTAATGCCTTTTAGTGACATGGGTGTTAAATCACTGTGGTGCTAAAATGCGACTTTGGCGGTGAAAGGGTTAATGCCTTTTAGTGACATGGGTGTTAAATCACTGTGGTGCTGAAATGCGACTTTGGCGGTGAAAGGGTTAATGCCTTTTAGTGACCTAGGTGTTAAATCACTGTGGTGCTAAAATGCGACTTTGGCGGTGAAAGGGTTAATGCCTTTTAGTGACCTAGGTGTTAAATCACTGTGGTGCTAAAATGCGACTTTGGCGGTGAAAGGGTTAATGCCTTTTAGTGACATGGGTGCTAAATCACTGTGGTGCTAAAATGCGACTTTGGCGGTGAAAGGGTTAATGCCTTTTAGTGACATAGGTGTTCAATCACTGTGGTGCTGAAATGTGACTTTGGCAGTGAAAGGGTTGATGCCTTTTAGTGACATGGGTGCTAAATCACTGTGGTGCTAAAATGCGACTTTGGCGGTGAAAGGGTTAATGCCTTTTAGTGACCTAGGTGTTAAATCACTGTGGTGCTAAAATGTGACTTTGGCAGTGAAAGGGTTGATGCCTTTTAGTGACATGGGTGTTAAATCACTGTGGTGCTCAAATGCGACTTTGGCGGTGAAAGGGTTAATGCCTTTTAGTGACGTAGGTGGTAAATCACTGTGGTGCTGAAATGTGACTTTGGCAGTGAAAGGGTTAATGCCTTTTAGTGACATGGGTGTTAAATCACTGTGGTGCTGAAATGTGACTTTGGCAGTGAAAGGGTTGATGCCTTTTAGTGACATGGGTGTTAAATCACTGTGGTGCTAAAATGCGACTTTGGCGGTGAAAGGGTTAATGCCTTTTAGTGACCTAGGTGTTAAATCACTGTGGTGCTCAAATGCGACTTTGGCGGTGAAAGGGTTAATGCCTTTTAGTGACCTAGGTGTTAAATCACTGTGGTGCTCAAATGCGACATTGGCGGTGAAAGGGTTAATGCCTTTTAGTGACATGGGTGTTAAATCACTGTGGTGCTGAAATGCGACTTTGGCGGTGAAAGGGTTAATGCCTTTTAGTGACCTAGGTGTTAAATCACTGTGGTGCTCAAATGCGACTTTGGCGGTGAAAGGGTTAATGCCTTTTAGTGACATGGGTGTTAAATCACTGTGGTGCTGAAATGCGACTTTGGCGGTGAAAGGGTTAATGCCTTTTAGTGACATGGGTGTTAAATCACTGTGGTGCTAAAATGCGACTTTGGCGGTGAAAGGGTTAATGCCTTTTAGTGACATGGGTGTTAAATCACTGTGGTGCTGAAATGCGACTTTGGCGGTGAAAGGGTTAATGCCTTTTAGTGACATGGGTGTTAAATCACTGTGGTGCTAAAATGCGACTTTGGCGGTGAAAGGGTTAATGCCTTTTAGTGACCTAGGTGTTAAATCACTGTGGTGCTGAAATGCGACTTTGGCGGTGAAAGGGTTAATGCCTTTTAGTGACCTAGGTGTTAAATCACTGTGGTGCTAAAAATGCGACTTTGGCGGTGAAAGGGTTAATGCCTTTTAGTGACATGGGTGTTAAATCACTGTGGTGCTAAAATGCGACTTTGGCGGTGAAAGGGTTAATGCCTTTTAGTGACCTAGGTGTTCAATCACTGTGGTGCTGAAATGTGACTTTGGCAGTGAAAGGGTTGATGCCTTTTAGTGACATGGGTGTTAAATCACTGTGGTGCTCAAATGCGACTTTGGCGGTGAAAGGGTTAATGCCTTTTAGTGACCTAGGTGTTAAATCACTGTGGTGCTGAAATGTGACTTTGGCAGTGAAAGGGTTGATGCCTTTTAGTGACATGGGTGTTAAATCACTGTGGTGCTCAAATGCGACTTTGGCGGTGAAAGGGTTAATGCCTTTTAGTGACATAGGTGTTAAATCACTGTGGTGCTGAAATGTGACTTTGGCAGTGAAAGGGTTGATGCCTTTTAGTGACATGGGTGTTAAATCACTGTGGTGCTCAAATGCGACTTTGGCGGTGAAAGGGTTAATGCCTTTTAGTGACCTAGGTGTTAAATCACTGTGGTGCTGAAATGTGACTTTGGCAGTGAAAGGGTTGATGCCTTTTAGTGACATAGGTGTTAAATCACTGTGGTGCTCAAATGCGACTTTGGCGGTGAAAGGGTTAATGCCTTTTAGTGACCTAGGTGTTAAATCACTGTGGTGCTGAAATGTGACTTTGGCAGTGAAAGGGTTGATGCCTTTTAGTGACATGGGTGTTAAATCACTGTGGTGCTCAAATGCGACTTTGGCGGTGAAAGGGCTAATGCCTTTTAGTGACATAGGTGTTAAATCACTGTGGTGCTGAAATGTGACTTTGGCAGTGAAAGGGTTGATGCCTTTTAGTGACATGGGTGTTAAATCACTGTGGTGCTCAAATGCGACTTTGGCGGTGAAAGGGTTAATGCCTTTTAGTGACCTAGGTGTTAAATCACTGTGGTGCTGAAATGCGACTTTGGCAGTGAAAGGGTTGATGCCTTTTAGTGACATGGGTGTTAAATCACTGTGGTGCTGAAATGTGACTTTGGCAGTGAAAGGGTTGATGCCTTTTAGTGACCTAGGTGTTAAATCACTGTGGTGCTGAAATGCGACTTTGGCAGTGAAAGGGTTGATGCCTTTTAGTGACATGGGTGTTAAATCACTGTGGTGCTGAAATGCGACTTTGGCAGTGAAAGGGTTGATGCCTTTTAGTGACATGGGTGTTAAATCACTGTGGTGCTGAAATGCGACTTTGGCAGTGAAAGGGTTGATGCCTTTTAGTGACATGGGTGTTAAATCACTGTGGTGCTGAAATGCGACTTTGGCAGTGAAAGGGTTGATGCCTTTTAGTGACATGGGTGTTAAATCACTGTGGTGCTGAAATGCGACTTTGGCAGTGAAAGGGTTGATGCCTTTTAGTGACATGGGTGTTAAATCACTGTGGTGCTCAAATGCGACTTTGGCGGTGAAAGGGTTGATGCCTTTTAGTGACATGGGTGGTAAATCACTGTGGTGCTGAAATGCGACTTTGGCGGTGAAAGGGTTTGATGCCTTTTAGTGACATGGGTGGTAAATCACTGTGGTGCTGAAATGCGACTTTGGCGGTGAAAGGGTTGATGCCTTTTAGTGACATGGGTGGTAAATCACTGTGGTGCTCAAATGCGACTTTGGCAGTGAAAGGGTTGATGCCTTTTAGTGACATGGGTGGTAAATCACTGTGGTGCTGAAATGCGACTTTGGCGGTGAAAGGGTTGATGCCTTTTAGTGACATGGGTGGTAAATCACTGTGGTGCTGAAATGCGACTTTGGCAGTGAAAGGGTTGATGCCTTTTAGTGACATGGGTGGTAAATCACTGTGGTGCTGAAATGCGACTTTGGCGGTGAAAGGGTTGATGCCTTTTAGTGACATGGGTGGTTAAATCACTGTGGTGCTGAAATGCGACTTTGGCGGTGAAAGGGTTGATGCCTTTTAGTGACATGGGTGGTAAATCACTGTGGTGCTGAAATGCGACTTTGGCGGTGAAAGGGTTAATGCCTTTTAGTGACATGGGTGGTAAATCACTGTGGTGCTGAAATGCGACTTTGGCGGTGAAAGGGTTGATGCCTTTTAGTGACATGGGTGGTAAATCACTGTGGTGCTGAAATGCGACTTTGGCGGTGAAAGGGTTGATGCCTTTTAGTGACATGGGTGGTAAATCACTGTGGTGCTGAAATGCGACTTTGGCGGTGAAAGGGTTGATGCCTTTTAGTGACATGGGTGGTAAATCACTGTGGTGCTGAAATGCGACTTTGGCAGTGAAAGGGTTGATGCCTTTTAGTGACATGGGTGGTAAATCACTGTGGTGCTAAAATGCGACTTTGGCAGTGAAAGGGCTAAAAGCGTTTCAAAACTTTCTTCTTTTTTTTTATCTCATAATTTTGGCTGTTTGAGTATTTCAAAATAAAATTTCAACCTTTTCAATTTTTACTAACCAGATTTTTTTGCACTGTAATAGTAATTCCTTTTTTTATTCTTTCCTCTCAATGTTATTCATTTTTATTTCTCTATGGGGATACCGGGGGGTCTTTTGTAAAAATAGTTCCCCCACATTCTGGAAGTTTTGTGCTTGTAGCTTCCTCTGCCACTCTCTTTGACTCTGCCTTTTCCCTTTGCTTTCTGTCATCTACTGTCTTTCTGACTTATTGGCCCCATTCTCCTGCATGTTTAAAAAAAAAATCTTCCAAATATTTTGTTCCCCTTTGAGCTCCTCCGAAATCAGAATGTGTCAGCTGTGCGCAGCGGGGAGACCAGTGAAAACTGAAAACCGGACACATACGTACCTTACCCATTATGGCCATATGGCCTGGGAACGCAGAAGAAGGAGAAGAAAATAATTAATCTTTATGTTGCAGAACAACTTAGAATCAGAATAGCCTATCATCATGCTGCATGCCTATAAATGCCCCAGCGTACAAAACGTTTTCTTCAGACCCTCAATATCTACTGTAGTGTGGCTAACTATTTCATTCTTTGATTAACCAAACTTCCTTTCGAGGCTTACCAGTTTGTTCTGTGCTGTGTGTTGTTTATGTGTAACATATTTCAAGGTTAGAAGGCTATGCCACACTTGCGACTTGGATAGATGTTGATTTGTTTGTATGTCGTCCTCTCCATCATTGTTGATGTGTACTGTGTGGGTGAAGGGTAATAAAAAAAAAAGGCGAAGTTGGCACACTCTTTATTGAGAATGATGCTTTGTTTGTCTCACTTTGGCTCTGATTCATGTTACATGTTCTTGTTCCTTTGATTTAATTGTTATATCTGACTGTTATAGTATTGTGAATCCTTTGCATATTGCTGTTTTATTCTTATCATTATATTATTATTATTATTATTGGTGTTACAATTTCGTCGTTCTTTTGCTGTCATGTTTAATGATGATGTTATAATATTGCTGTTTGTTCGTCTATCCATTTTTTCAATTTTGCTTGTTTATTATTTTATTTGTTTGAGGACCTGATGAAAAGAAGTGTTGTTATGCTTATTCAGTTCATCCTCATTAAACATTTCAAGTTCAAGTTCAAGTTCTGATCCACGCACTGCTAGATGATTGGCATCGTAATCAACTTTGGTGGAGGGGAGTTAATTAGAAAGAGAGTATCCCCCTTTGTTCAATTTCGGTACCTCCTCTCTTGGCCTCACTATTTCATTCAGTGATGACAATGTTGATGATGATTATCAGGCATCAGAATTGTCAGAGGATCTGCAAATTTCAGAGGATTCAGAATTTCTGACAGAGGAGTGGCTTCTACTGTCAGAGGTTTTGACTTTTTATCCAGTGTTATCTTTTCTGTTAAATAGCATTTTAAGGTGATTTCTTCACTATATTAAGCCTTTTCGGTGGTGTTGGGAACTCATTTCAGTGTTGTCCCTCTTCAGACAAGGGCCTTGATGGCCCTTCTACCGATGTTTTCAGAGAATTGTACTTCAGACTATTCTGATGCCTGAATTTATGATTCCTATAGTGACACGGAAGGGGACGAGGCTGCTTGCCCACAATGCTCCAGTGTACATTATCTACATAAGTTCATAATGCAGTTCACCCCACATTCCCAATAACTGCTTTCATATTTGTTATGATGATGATGATGATTATGATTGATGATGGTAATAGTTATGGCAAATGATGATATCTGAGCAACGTGACAAAACACGCCCTTCTCTGGACTCTCAATATCGGCCATCACTTCTCTCCTCCAGATCCCTTGTTATCGCACCAGGACCCTTGGCGAACGCTCCTTCTCTTTCCAGGCCCCCTCCACTTGGAATAAACTCCCTTTGCCTCTCCGTTCTGCCAACTCCCTTTCTTCATTTAAGTCTTCTCTCAAAACTATTTTCAAATCATAGCCTGCTATATTTCTTTTCAAAGTACTGTGCCCCTTCCATCCACGTGTGTTTGTGTGCCTGCGTGTTGTTTGTGCGTGTGTGGTGTGTGTGTGTGTTTGTATGTAGTGTGTTCGTGTGTGTGTGTTTAGTGTGTGCGTGTGTGTGTAATACATTTTTGACGTTTATTTATATTGCTTGCTGGTTTATTAATTTATTATTGCAAGCGCTTAGGGCTTTTTTAAGATTAGACGCTATAAATGCTAATTATTATTATTATTATTATTATTATTGTTGTTTTTACTAGTACAATGGAACCTCCCTTGTAAGATCTCCCATTATAAGACTCCCTCCCAAATAAGACCTACTTAGTTATACTTCACTTAGTTCAAGTTCAGCAGACCTGGTATTGCAGTACCTCCAGGATCTGCTCAGAGTACTGAATGAGGGTTGGTTGATGGTTCATCCCATATGAGCTGTTTTGCAGCTGAGTGGACGTCAAACCTAACTTTCATTCAAGACCTACCTCTCTGAGGCATTGCCCTTCGTTGTAAAAAGTATTAAAATTACCTCCCTTATAAGAAACCTCCCTTATAAGACCTCACTTTGGAATATTTTCAAAATATTCTTATATACAGTGGAACCTCCCTTATAAGACCTCCCATTATAAGACTCCCTCCCATATAAGACCTACTTTTCTGAGACATTGCCCTTCTTTGTAAGTATTTAAATTACCTCCCTCATGAGACCCCTCTCTTTTAAGACCTCATTTTGGATGATTTTTGAAGGTCTTATAAGGGAGGTTCCACTGTACTAATAATAATAATATGATGATGATGATGGTGACGACAGAAAACAATGACAGTGACGATGATAATGGTGATGAATACGATGACTCCTATACAGTGACACAGACCGGGACGAGTCCATCGCCAGGCTTCGTGCCCACAACGGTCCGGTGTACAAAACGCAGTTCACCCCCGACTCCAAGTACCTGCTGTCGTGTTCGCGCGACGCCACCGTGCGCCTGTGGAGTCTGGCCTCCCGCACCAATGCGGCTCTGTACCGCGGCCACTCCGCACCAGTGTGGGACATGGACTACTGGTCAGTTATCCTCTCCCCCTTTCCCCACTTTTGATCGTCAAAGAGGTTGATTGTGTTGAATGCACGGATGCTCCTGCTTTCAGGATCTCCTCCTTCTTCTTCTGCGTTCCCAGGCCATATGGCCATAATGGGTAAGGTACGTATGTGTCCGGTTTTCAGTTTTCACTGGTCTCCCCACTGCGTACAGCCGACACATTCCGATTTCGGAGGAGCTCAAAGGAGAACAGTTATTTGGAAGATGTTTTTGAAAAAAGGCAGGAGAATGGGCCAAGAAGTCAGAAAGATAGTAGATGACAGAGAGCAAAGGGAAAAGGCAGAGTCAAAGAGAGTGGCAGATTAGAGGAAGTTACAAGCACATAACTTCCAGAAGGTGGGGGAACTATTTTTACAAGAGACCCCCGGTATCCCCACGGGGAACACCAGGATGTCCTGAAATGCAGGATTTTCATTATTGCCTGGATCCGTCATCGCTCGATTATGAGAATTTGAATGAAACAACGAATTTCCTATTGATAAACGTTTTGTCGGTTTCTCACATGTCTAGAATATAAAATAAATGAATACAGATAAATATTTACATGAAATGAATGAATACAGATAAATATTTACATGCCTTTACCAGGAACTTTATATTTTTAGGATTGTCTGCCATTTTAAGTCAAGTTGTTAACTGGGTCCTCCCCTGGACCCCTGCCTTGCAGGTTTTTTTTTAATTTCCCAGGAGCACCCATGTGACTGTGTAGGTTAGCATAGCATAGCATAGATAAATGGCACTATATGCTATTTTGTTTTAGCCTTTTGCGATCTAAATATGATTTTGATTTTTGTTAGGTTTGGCTTCATTCACTGATGACTGCTAAGGCATCTGTGTTTTATTCATTTAAATCTGCATATTAACTGAATACATTTTGTTTTGGAAAAAAACCTTGTCTATGATATTTTTGAACGAATTTAATGGCTTTGCATTAACTGCTTCATCAGGAGTGTTGGCACAGAGGTAACGCGTTCGCCTCGTACACGATAAACCCGAGTTCGAACCTGGGTTGCAGGGGATTTTTTCCTCTCCCTCTGCACTAAGCGCTTTGTGCTCGATAAAAAGCGCTGGATATAAGTGTCCGTTTATTATTATTATTACCAGGACATTGCAGTCTGAACATGGAGTGTGTAGGATGAGACGATTAACCGAGGTCCCCGTGTGCCCATGCACTTAGCATACGTTAAACCCAGTGGCAACGAAAAAAGTTGTCATTTGGTCAAAATTTACACACATCCCTCCCCTTTCCTTCCTCATCAGTCACACAAAATTAGCATGCACCCCAAAAAATTGGGTGGCGCGCCTCTGGCTGAAATGCGCTCTCCAGGTGGGAGCAACCCGAATTTCACAGAGACGCCTCTGTGACTGCTGAAGCTCAACTACCAAATGCCGGCTTGTACTCACTAGCTGTTTCAGGTTTGCCAACCTATTTCTTTTTTTAGCAGAATTCGTTTTGCTCAGACTAACTTTTTTTTCTGCCCTTCCGCTGGACTCCATAAAATTCCTCTCTTAAAAACTAAAATCCCAATAAACAAACACAAGTGCTAACCAATCATTTTGTTTTAGGTATTTGTTAGGTATTAGGTACTTTTCGCACACTAGCATCAGGCGTCAATTGTTTCTCAGAGCAATGCCTTGACGCGTTGACGCCTGCATCACAGCACACATTGTAGCGAGGCAGTGGTGTTCTCACGCACGACTCTTGTCGCTTCGCCTCTTGTCGCGCGAACTTCCTAAAGGCCTTCGCACACTAGCATCAGGCGTCAATTGTTTCTCAGAGCAACGCTTTGACGCGTTGACGCCTGCATCACAGCACACATTGTAGCGAGGCAGTGGTGTTCTCACACCGACTCTTGTCGCTTCGCCTCTTGTCGCGCGAACTTCCTTATTTGGAAAGCAAGGAAAGATTACTCTAGCGTCAGACGCTTTATTTCGGGTTCGAGCAAGTCTGACATTTGTTTTCTTCAATCAGAGTTATGGTCCTTCCGTCCGTTGTGATTGGCCAGTTTCACGATCTCTGCGATCTTGAGCATCAAAATTAGAGCCGGTTCTATTCTCGAGCAACATAAAAAATCCTGCCGCGCCGCGAATCTCTCACACGCAAGCGGCGCATCAAACTGCGCCTTGCAGCAAAAAAATCGCCGCGATCTCGAGATCTTGACGCTAGTGTGCGAAGGCCTTTATAGTCACAGAGGCGTCCACTGTGTTTCTTATTCTTGAATGTATTAATTCCCTTCTTTTCCAGTGCTTTCACCAATCATTTTGCGACATCGTCACGTGACCAGACGGTGAAGCTGTGGTCGTTGGATCGCGTGTGTCCTCTGCGTTCGTTCGTGGGTCACGACCAGGACATTCAGGTCAGTGCAGGAGGAAATTAAAGTTTGATCAAATGATAGTAGTCTCTCAATGAGTTTTGAATGATAGAGTACTGAAGGGGGTTGCGTACCCCTTAAGGCATTATCGTAATATGACGTCAATTTGTGGATCTCCAGTTCGATATTGGAAAAGATTTAGCTTTTTTGTTTTATTTTATTAGGTACTTTATAGTCACAGAGGCGTCTCTGTGAACTGGATAGACATAGTGGCACCCTTTGGAGGCAAGACCTCACTCATGCTGGCTCCGCGACTAAAGCCGGCGACAGACTATGTGACTGCCTCATATGACTCGATCAGGTCGTGACGTAGATCAAATTTTGTTTCCCGCACAGAAGACGTCACAAGCCATCTGATTCGATCAGACTCGATCAGTGAAATTTAGAACCCACCCTATTCGGCCCTGTCACCTGACTGGGCCCGACTGAGTCATTTTGAGCGAGTTAGATGGTATGCAAATGAGGTGAAACGTCACGACCTGATCGAGTCACATGAGGCAGCCACATAGTCTGTCGCCGCCTTAAGACGTTATTGTCATCAGTAGGGTCTTAGTAGGCGGTGTCCTTAGTATGTTAGGTCAGAACAGGCTCCAACGAACTCCACCGAAGTGACTCAGCAGCAGTGCAGTGTCTCCTCTGGTGGTTGCTTCCTGACAAGGCCGGCACAGATTTGCTCCCCTTGGTCTGCTGGTCAGATTCTGCGATTTGACAAAATGGGGTTTGGTTGTGAGTTTGGTGCATTTAACCCTTTCACAGCCAAAGTCGCATTTTAGCACCGCAGTGATTTAACACCTATGTCACTAAAAGGCATCAAATTGGGGTCTATTATCCATTTGACCCTATTGTCTTAGTCTTGGGAAGTAAGGATAGACCTCATTTTATAAAGGTGTCACAGAAGAATCCCCAATACTGCAGATGGATTTAGTTCTCTACCCAGGTAATTTTAATGGAAATTTTTGGCTGAAATATGGCTGGCGGTGAAAGGGCTAAGATTGTACAGATTGATGGATTTCGGTAGTTAGGCCTATAGACTAATTCAGGGGAGTACTTTCATGGTGTGTGGGAGTGATCTTGCCTAATTCAATCGGTCAAGATAATAAGTTACTCTACCATCAGGTAGATCCCCAGCTCTCGCCTCGTGTGTTTGAGCAGACATACTTCACTTAGAACACTGTTGTAAATTGATGTCATTTTATATTTTTACGTCACATTTTGCAAGTTTTATCAGTTTGTGGCAACTGGCCACCCCTAATTTTTTTTCTAAAAATATGTTTGCAAGTCACTGACTCACATCCTGCGGTTTCAAGCTTCGATGACCATTGTTGCATTGTTGCTATGGTATTTGACCGAGTAATGGAGGTAAGCAACTCTAATTTTTACGAAGTGACTCTCCCCTAGTTGTTTTTTTCTCTCTCCGAAAATCGTCTATTCAGCACACAAAGACGAAATAATTTTGTAGCAGAAATGCATCCATTCTGTGGTTGTGGAGGAGATGGACAAAGGATGCCAACACAGATTTGACAGGGCTTGGTTGGATGAAACTGTATCGGACAGTAAGATTTGTGTAGCACGGACCTAGGTAACAACAACAAAATGATGTCACGGGCAAAGTTTTGTTGAAATACTTTGATGATGCCATCGGCAACGCTTCTTGTTTTGGGCCCCTCACACGTCCCTGCACTTGGAGTGAGTGGCGTAGGAGCACCGCCTTTGTTCGACCCAGAAGTTAGGACAGAAATTTTAATTTAAATGTCACAACGAGCTGACCTGTTATTGTTAACCCTTTCAACGCCAGCCATTTTTCAGCCAAAACTTTCCATTAAACTTAGCTGGGTAGAGAAAGGATTTTCGTCTGCAATGCTGAGGATTCTTCCGTGACATGCATAAAATAGCACATATCCTTACCTCTCAAAATTAAGAACTTAGAGTAATTGAATAACAGACCCTCGTTTGATGCCTTTTACAGGGTTCCCACTGTCCTTACAGGTGCTTATAGGTTTTTATATTTGTGGATGGGCCTCATAAGGCCTTATAGGTGCTTATATTTAACCTGTTGGTCCTTACAGAAAGTACTTAGATCCTTATGGATAACAAAAAGTCATTTTTTTGCAAAGGACGAAAAAAAATCTGAAGTGTGCACATTTAGTCTTAAACCTTTGAAAAATGACATAGATTTTGACCGCATTTGCGTCCAATCGCGTTCAGAATGAAGTGGAAGTGGAGCAGACGACGTAACAAGGGAGGTAAATCACCGAACTCGCTCAATGAGCCTGACCAGAAGTAACCGGTTGACAACGTTGCCGCGTTCTCATGAAGAAAGCAAGATGCCAGGAAAATGCTCTTTCCAAGATTGCTGGTTAAAAGACGGTGATTATAAGTACTGGATTAGGACAGACAAAGATCCCAGGAAGGCGCGATGTTTTGTGTGCGCTATATCACTGAACTTGGCGTCAATGGGCACAGATTTTTAGAGAATTTTCTTTAGGCTCCAGACGGTTTACGTCCTTATGAGAAGTGAAATGGTGCTTATAAGGCCCTTATATTGTAAAAGATCTGAAGGCTGGGAACCCTGCTTTTAGTGACATGGGTGTCAAATCATTGTGGTGCAAAGAGGCGACAGGGATGATGAAAGGGCTAACAGTGTTATCCCTGTTTGGGTAGTTTTGAAGTCGCATCTACTTTCTTCCTAATCATGTCATGGTATTGTTCTGTATTGTGCTGTATTCAACTGATTGTATTTGTATTGTGTTTTGGGGTGGGGTGAGTGGTGGTGATGATAACGGTGTGTGTGAGTGCGCGTGCGTGTGTGTGTATGTGCGTACGTGCGTGTCTGTGTGGGTGGGATGTGGGGGGTGTATGTGTATGCCTATTTGCATGTGCGTGAGCGATTATTTGGTTTTGTTGTTGAATTTCTTGCTTTTAATTTTTGTTGTTAAGCGCATAGAGCTCCACATTTGGTGGAGGAATGCGCTATATAAATGATTCACTATTATTATTATTATTATTATTATTATTATTATTATTGATATAATTTTATCAGGGATCCTGTATAATGAGAGAGAGAGAGAGAGAGAGCGAGAGAGAGAGAGAGAGCGAGAGAGAGAGAGAGAGAGTGGGCCATGTATACGCATGTATTGGTGCATTCCTTCCTGTTGCTTGTTGACATTTTCATTAGTTCGAGGTGTTATCAGAGAGTGACAGTGCTGGTGAATGAGGGTGGATGTCTTTGTGAGTGAGAATCATGTTATTTTTGTTACTTTATTTCTTTGCACTGGAGTGTTGGTAGTATGACTTTCTTGTTGATTTTAATGCATGTTTTTAAGTGTTGATTTTAATGTTGCTTTTGTAAAGCGCATCGAGCATACTACTGTATGGATTTTAGCGCTTTATGAAATACAATTATTATTATTGTATTGTATTGCACCCTCTCCGTGGGGATACCGGGGGCTCTTTCGTAAAAATAGCTCCCCCACCTTCTGGAAGTTCTGTGCTTGTAACTTCCTCTAATCCGCCACTCTCTTTGACTCTGCCTTTTCCATTTGCTTTCTGTCATCTACTATCTTTCTGACTAATTGGCCCATTCTCCTGCCTTTTTTTCAAAAGAATCTTCCAAATCATTTTTCTCTTGAGCTCCTCTGAAATCGGAATGCGTCAGCTGTACGCAGCGGGGAGACCAGTGAAAACTGAAAACCGGACACATATGTACCTTACCCATTATGGCCATATGGTCTGGGAACGCAGAAGAAGAAGAAGAAGTACTGCACCATTAGTCTGACTGTCAGAGTGAATCATTCCTGAAAACAGTTGGATGCTACACCAAGAATTCATTTCAGTCAAATCCAAAAGGCCCATTTCACGGTGGCCAATTAGCACTTAGTGGCACCTCCCTTATAAGACCTTCAAAAATCATCCAAAATGAGGTCTTATAAGGGAGGTAATTTTAATACTTACAAAGAAGGGCAATGTCTCAGAGAAGTAGGTCTTATGTGGGAGGGAGTCTTATAATGAGAGGTCTTGTATCACTGTTTTGATTTTTTTGTTTTTTTTTGTTTTGAATCTCACGTTTCTTACGCACAGTACCATATTTTTTGGGACTATAAGGCGCACCTTTGAATAAGGCGCACCCCCCAAATTCTACCCAAATTTCAGATTTTGTTACTATATATTCTGACTATTTTTTACATTATAAGGTGCAGGGGTCTGGGTCTTGGAAAAAAGTATCGCCTTATAGTCCGAAAAATACGGTAGTTTCTATTCTTTATATCATTGTAACTTTGTTTTTCTTTGTGCGGGTTTGACAGGCGGTGGCCATTCACCCAAACGGTAACTACATCGCGTCGGGCTCAGCGGACAAGACGGTTCGCCTGTGGGACATCCAGGAGGGAAAGTGTCTGAGAACGATGTGCGGGCATCGGGGTTCCATTCTCTCCCTGGCTTTCTCCCCTAATGGACTGATGCTGGCTTCTGCAGGTGATGCTATTGATAGTGATGATAGTACAGTGGAACCTCCCTTATAAGACCTCCCATTATAAGACTCCCTCCCATATAAGACCGACTTCTCTGAGACATTGCCCTTCTTTGTAAGTATTTAAATTACCTCCCTTATAAGACCCCTCCCTTATAAGACCTCATTTTGGATGATTTTTGAAGATCTTATAAGGGAGGTTCCACTGTAATGATGATGTTAATCAAATATCAGTCCAGGAAGGAAAGTGTCTGAGAACGATGTGCGGACATCGGGGTTCCATTCTCTCCCTGGCTTTTTGTCCCTAACGGTCTGATGCTGGGCTGGGCTGGTAGTACTGTTGTTAGTGATGGTAATGATGATGTTAATCAAATATCAGTCCAGGAAGGAAAGTGTCTGAGAACGATGTGTGGATTTCCAGGTTCCATTCTCTCCCTGGCTTTCTCCCCTAACGGACTCATGCTGGCTTCTGCAGGTGATACTGTTGTTAGTGATGGTAGTAATGATAATGTTAATCCAATACCAGTCCAGGATGGAAAGTGTCTGAGAACGATGTGTGGATTTCCGGGTTCCATTCTCTCCCTGGCTTTTTTCCCCATAAAGACCCCCCACGTCACGTGTTTCATTCCCTATTATGCTAGGAATATTTCTTAAGATTTCTTACCAGCTATAAGAGGGAAAACACATGAAAACCGTGATTTTGACACGTGACGTGGTGGGTCTTTAATGTTTGCAGGTAATACTATTGATAGTGATAATAATGTGACCTAGCACCACGAAAGGGACATTAAGTCGCTGGGCTAGTTTCTCACAACAAGCTTGCAAAGTCAAAAATATCATTTTTTATAAATTTTGAGTTATGGGTATTTTCGTGCTCTCTAACATCCCATCTAACATCCCATCTTTATAAAGGACAATCCTTGTTATGGTCTCTAAATACTCCAAAAAGTGCTTTAAAACGAGTAGGTCAATGCATTTTCTTCAGCTAGGCTAAACATTAGACTGTGATTTCTCAAAATGGCTGACAGTCACCCTACCAACTTTAAATGCTCATAACTCTAAAACGGAAAAAAAGTTATAAGAATGGTTCTTATATCATTTGAAAAAGAATTGTCTGAAGTTTTAAACCATACCATTTTCTCAGAATTGTCATTTTGACACTTATTGTCCCTTTCGTGGTTCTAGGTCACATATAATAGCAATGATAATGTAAGTAATAATCAATTATTAATCCAGCAGGGAACATTTCTGAGTGACCATGTGTGGACTTCGGGGGTCCATTCTGTCCCTGGCTTTTTCTCTCTATCTCTCTCTGACTCTCTTAATGATAATTTAGTTTTTCACTGTTTGCAGGCCATGACTGAAGGATCCACATCTGGGATTTGAACTCGGGCACTGTGTGTAAAGAACTACGGGGCCACAGTGACACAGTGTATTCTGTGGCCTTAAGTCCCCCCCTTCACCCTCACTTTCTCTCTCTCCTCTCTCTCAATGATAATTTAGTTTTTCACTGTTTTGCAGGCGACGACCGAAGGATCCACATCTGGGATTTGAACTCGGGCACTGTGCGTAAAGAACTGCGGGGCCACAGTGACACAGTGTACTCCCTGGCCTTCAGCCCGTGCAGCGAACTGCTGGCCTCTGGGGGGCAGGACTGCAATCTGCGCTTATGGGACGTGCGGTCCAACCCTGGGCATGATAGAACAGCAAGCTCCCAGTGAGTTGAGAGAGAGAGAGAGAGTGAGGGAGAGAGTGTAGAGAGAGAGAATGAGAGAGGGAGAGAGAGAGAGAGAGACTAAAACTGAAACTGGAATGAGATTTATTGCTCTTAGCTTTGCAAGCCTTATCAGCAATCGATGCTATGCGCAAACGACGCTTTGCGGCAGTTTGTCATGGAAACTATGACAGAGAGAGAGAAAGAGATGTAGAAAGACAGAATGAGAGAGGGAGAGAGAGAGAGAGAGACTAAAACTGAAACTGGAATGAGATTTATTGCTTTTAGCTTTGCAAGCCTTATCAGCAATCGATGCTATGCGCAAACAACGCTTTGCGGCAGTTTGTCATGGAAACTATGACAGAGAGAGAGAGAGAGAAGGGAATAGGACTGCATTCTACTTTTGTGCATTGTGTGGTCCAAAGCTGGGCATGATAGAACATCAGCCACTCAGTAAGTTGAAAGAGAGATAGGAAGGGAGGGGGGGGGGGGGGGGGGGACAGAGAACGAGAGAGAGAGAGTCCAGCATGTTGCAGTCACTAGCCCAGATAGGCCTTGCAGACCATTGAAATTGGAGCAATGCCGTTGGCTTACTGAAAAAGTAACAACTGCATGGGTGCAACAACTCTTTCACTTTCACACTGATTTGTGTGTGTTTTTTTAAAACAATTTACCAGAAACTGACCTTCAGTTTCAGATCAGTGACCAGAAAATTGACCCCTCATTTTGAGCAGCCAGGGGTCACCCATGCCGTCTGTGAACAATCTGAAGCGCTTGACGCATTACCAGCCCGTTTTTTTGGAAATTGACCCCTCATTTTGAGCAGCCAGGTGTCACCCATGCCGTTTGTGAACAATCTGAAGCTCTTGACGCATTACCGGCCCGTTATTTTGGAAATTGACCCCTCATTTTGTGTAGTCAAGGGTCACATGACCCGAGAAGTTTGAAAATAATCAGCTCTGGCCTAGTTAAATGAAGTCATGAACTAAAAAGAAACCAAACACCATCTGTGCACAGAGTGAAATGATTTTGAAGGGCAATGTCTTCTCTTTGAATCCATGGACTGATTAACCCAATGACGCCCAACCATTCGAACCGGGAATCGATCCCAGTTCCTGAGAGATGGGAATTAACTCCGAACGTCACACCAAATATTTTCATTAAAAAAATCACCCAGAATAAAGTCTAACTCACATTTCATTTCTGAAAGATGCATATTGAATAGCAATGATGATATTATCATTCCAAAGCTAACACACTGTCACACAACAAACCATGAATTGGAA
Organism: Phymorhynchus buccinoides; assembly: GCA_017654935.2. Taxonomy (NCBI): domain Eukaryota; kingdom Metazoa; phylum Mollusca; class Gastropoda; order Neogastropoda; family Raphitomidae; genus Phymorhynchus; species Phymorhynchus buccinoides. The sequence goes on along the minus strand of CM065706.1, from coordinate 35,629,995 downwards.
TAAAAAAAAATCCGTAATGGCACTCCGAGCATCGCGCCGAGTCAATACTGCGTCACGTCACGTGGAAAGAAGAAAAAAATTTGGGGTCACTTCGAAAAATCCGTTCAAAAAGACTAGTGGGTGCTTTCCCTTGCTGTAAAGAACAAAAAACGGACCAGCGAGAGTCAGGAACAGGAAGAACTAACTTAGTATATTGCATTGTGGGTAGGGAGAAAGTGAAAGTGAACGTACTAGACCTGGCGTTCAGCGGGCGCAATCGGCGCTTACGGGCTGCATGAGTTGACAAAAATCGGTCGAATTTGGCGTCTGTGTCCTAGAGAGGGTCAAGTTAAATGAAGTGTTTGAGTCCAGTTGGTGCCAGTGGGTGGATGCCGTCCTGCCTCCATACGGGGGGAGCTGGACGACCCCGCCACCTCCACGAGTCTCTCCCCTGTGGGGATACCGGGGGGTCTTTTGTAAAAATAGTTCCCCCACCTTCTGGAAGTTCTGTGCTTGTACTCTCTTGACTGTGTTTTCCCTTTGCTTTCTGTCATCTACTAATATCTTTCTGACTTTTTGGCCCATTCTCCTGCTTTTTTTTTCTCCCCCCCAAAAAAATTTCCAACTAATTTTTCTCCTTTGAGCTTCTCCGAGATCGGAATGTGTCGGCTGTGCGCAGCGGGGAGACCAGTGAAAACTGAAAAACCGGACACATACGTACCTTACCCATTATGGCCCTATGGCCTGGGAACGCCGAAAAAGAAGAAGAGGAGTCCAGTTGAGTCTTGAGTCTGTCTGTGTGTCTGTGTCACAGGGTTGAGGGTCATACGTCACCAGAGCTGATGGGGGTGTTCTCCACAAAATCCTCCACCATCACCTCCCTGTCCTTCCCCAGGTGGCACCTGCTGCACTGTGTGGGCACTCACCAGTGATGTGTCAGGGCTCCCAGGGACCCCCAATTGGGGGGTCTGTGAAGCACTAAAATTCTAAAAGAATGTGCAGGGGGTCCCAGGGATGCACTAGAAAAAATATTTTTAGCATTCGCTATGCCTCTGGGACCCTCTATCCCACCTCTAGGACCCTCTATGCTGTAAGTGAAGGAGTCCCTGGGACCCCTTGTTTTGCGGGACGATTGGGAGCCCTGTGTGTGTGGGGGGGGGGGTAGGTGTGTGTGTGTTTGGGGGGGGGGTGGTATGTGTGTGTAGGTGTGTGTGTGGGGGGGGGGGGACATGTGTGTGTAGGTGCATGTTGTGTGTGTGTGTGAGATGCATGTATGTGTGTGTGTGAGCGTGCATGCATGTGTGCATGCGTGTGTAGTTGTGTGTGTGTCTGCCTGCTTGTGAGTGTGTGTGTGTGTGATATACTGTTTGTGTTTTTTTGTAATGTTGTGTATGGGTGCATGCATGTACTTATAGTTATACAGTGGAGCACACTTAACACAAAACTGTATGACATGAAATATTGGTTTATGCACAAAAATCTGTTTGAACGGACGAAACCCCTCTTTACTATTACGTAATGCTTAACACAAATAATGGTTAACGCACACTATGTCCCCTGAATTTCGTGTTAAGAGTACTCCACTGTATCTATGCATATGTGTGATAACGGGTGAGTGATTGGTGGAATGGGGCGGGGGGGTAGTGTTGTTTATGTGTGACTATGTGTGTGTGTGTGTGTGTATGCATGCGTTTGCTAGTATTTAGAATTTTTTTTATAAGATATTTATTAGACATGTGTGTGTGTGCGCGCTAGTATTCTAAGTGTTCGTTTTGTTCGTTTTTGATCTTTTGTGTGTGTGTGTGTATGTGCGCTAGTAAATGGATTTTTTTTATAAGATATTTATTAGATTGTGTGTGTGTGTGTGTGTGCGAGCGCTATTATTTGAATTTTGTTTATAAGATATTTATTAGGCGTGTGTGTGTGTGTGTGTGCACGCCAGTATTCTGGTGTTTGTTTTGATCTTGTGTGTGCGTGTGCGCGCATGTGTGTGCTAGCATTTGAATTTTTTTAATAAGATATTTAGACGACGTGTGTGTGTGTGTGTGTGTGTGTGTGTGTGCACGTCAGTAGTCTACTGTTTGTTTTGATCTTGTGTGTGTGTGTGCGTGCGTAAGTGTGTGTGCTAGCATTTGAATTTTTTAATAAGATATTTATTAGACACATGTGTGTGTGTGTGTGTGTGCACGCCAGTATTGGAGTGCTTGTTTTGACCTTTTGTAAAATACCTATTAGGCAGCACCTTTAGCAAATCGTTATAGAAGTTGGCGTAAGCGATCCATGTGAATGTGAAAACATTGTTGCGGATATTGTTGAATCATGTATATGTGTACATAAATGGATGGACATGGGATGTCGAAACTGTTATAACAATACAAAATAATAAAAGTGCAATTAAAACGGATTCTTGTGGGCCTACACTTGTTGTTTTGTGTAAACTAGTATATCTTCATTGTTCCCTGGTTTCTGTTCCTCTCTTTTCTGTCTACCTCTCTCTCAATTTCTCCTTCTCTCTCTGTCTCCTTCTGACTTTCTCTCTGTCTGTCTGCCTGTCCTCTGTCTCTCTCTCTCTCTCTCTCTATCTCTCTCTCTCTCTCTCGGTCTCTCTGGAGATTTACTAGCTAATGTTGTTTAGTCATGACTTGTTTTTGCATTTTCTCTTTTCTGATGGCAAGGTGTAAAGAAACTATGCTTATTCTTAACCATCAATAACAAAGATTTGTTTGTTTGTTCGTTCTCTCTCTCTCTCTCTCTCTCTCTTTCTCTCTCTCTCTCTCTCTCTTCTCTCTCTCTCTCTCTCACTCTTTCTCTCTCTCTCTCTCTCTAATAATTAGTATAGTTAATAATAATAGGTTTGATTTTGTTATTGATGTGTTACAATATAGGGATGTTTTTTTGCATGCTTTATATTACTTTGTATGTGTTTATTTTCGTTTTTCATTTTCTACTTTTATATATGTATTTTGTCCAGAGGGCTGGATGTAAAAAAAGCATGTTATTGCTTACTCTATTACCCTCTATAAATAAAATTCAATCAATCAATCAATCACTCTCACTCTCTCTCTCTCTCTCGTCGCATCTCTCTCTCTCTGCTCTCTCTCTCTATCACTCTCTCTCTCACTCTCTGTCTCTCTCTCTCTCTCTCTCTCTCACTCTCTCTCTCTCTCAACTCTCTCTCTGCCTCTCTCTCTCTCTCTCTCTCTCTCTCTCTCTCTCTCTCTTCTCTCTCCCTCTTCAAACTAGTGCTAAACGGAATTTAAAAATCCAATTATCAGCACGAAAATTCTGCAAACCTCCAGATTGAGCCCTTCTGGTGGTTGTATCGGATATGACTCAGCATAAAAATTCTGCAAACCTCCAGACTGAGCTCTTCTGGTGACTGTATCGGAGATGACTCATCAGCATGAAAATGTCTGCTAACCTCCAAATTGAGCCCTTCTGGAGATGACTCTCCTAACATATGCTACCTTCCCTTGATCAGATAGAAGGTGTACTCTATTTTTTGCCACTCCCACGTACACGCGTGCGAGAGAGAGAGGAAGGGGGGGGGGGGGGGGGGGGGGAAACAGACAGCGAGCTTGCCTTCACCTTATACTTGTGACACCCGTGCACACACACAGACCCACACACACACACACACACACACGCAAGACACACGCACACGCACGCACACACAGACACACACAGACACAGAGACACTCACACACACACACACTCGCACGCACGCACGCACGCACACATACACACACGCGCACGCACACGCACACGCACACACACACACACGGACACAGACAGAGAGACACACGCACACATACATACATACACACACACACACATACACTGAATGCACCACATGTAATTGCACGTGAATTTAATCACTTGAAATACATTATTACTTGTATTACACACACATAGACACGTACATGCGCACATACACACACACGTACGTGCATACATGCACGTACATACACACACACACGCGCGCGCACGCACGCACACACACATACACACACTGAATGCACCACATGCAATTGCACGTGCTTTTAATAACTTGAAATACGTTCATACTTGTATTACACACACATAGACACGTACATGCGCACGCACACGGGGTCAAATGTAGAGTGAACATATAGAAAAGAACTGGCGCGGAATTCATGGGTGTGTTTTAAACACTTAACACGGGTAAGTTAACTAGAACAGACAATCGCATTTTGCAGTTTCTTCTAGTGTATATTGCATGCGTTAAATGTATAAGACGCTGTCATGAATACGGCACCCGGTGTTGAGTGAAGAGTTAGAGAGTTCAGCCCTGTTTGACCCTGACCTGACCAGACAAGGTGACCATGATGGTGGTGTGAACATCACAGTGCAGTGGGACTGATCAGTCTGTATACAGGACACTCAGTTATTGCAACAGTGAAAGATCAGACGGAATAAGGCTTTACGCCCTCTTCGACCTTTCGGCCATTGTGAAAGATCAGGTAGGTGTGTGATGGCTTTATATTCTTTTTTTAATTCTTTTTTTAATTGCATGCTGCCCCGTCTGTTTGTCTGTCTGTATCTGTATTTGACACGTTGAAGGAGCCTATGAAGGCTATTACTCAACGGAAAGGGGAGAGCGCTTTGCGAGTTTAAATACTTGTACTGTCCTGATGGTATGACAGTGCGTCCAGGTTAAAATACTGTCCTGATGGTATGACAGTGCAGTGAGTACTGTCCTGATGGTATGACAGTAAGACAATGGGCCATAGACCTTTCTTTTGCGGCATCTAGGCAAGACCTCTCCGGCTAGCGTAGCGCTCACCGAGGACAAGCCCCGACCGGCACAGCTCCTGCCCTTCATTTACCACTACTCTGATCTGTGGCCCCTACTCCCTAATTTAGTCTTTCTTTGGAGCAAGCCCCGAAGGTGTACCGCCTGGCGCTGGTGATGCTGCGCTGGCGGGGCCTGCTGCGATGGAGGTGTCGGTTTGCTGATTCCACTCCACTACTGTCCTTATGAAGAAGGAGTTCTTGTACTGTTCTGTGTGGCAAGATCTTACTTTGAAGCCGCGGGAATGACATAATGCTTGTCTTTTCATGATGTTATCACTTGTACAATCCGTGAAGTGTGTCAGTCTGATCCTACGACGGTCGGAGGCAACTGGGGTTAGGAAGGCCTCAGGAGGCAATGCTGGAATTTGACCTTCAGCTATCTTGTGCAGAAGGTTTAGCCGCTGCTTGCTCTGCCGTTCTTCAAGTGATGGCATAGGCCCAAGTCTGCCAGCATCTTCGACATGCAGCCCGGATTCCTAGACTTATAGTCTTTGGTGATGAAGACGGCTGCCTGTCTCTGAATTCGCTCCAACCTGTTCACGTCCTGTTTGTTGTATGGACAAAGATATTCTAAAAGGGTAAGATGGACTACTTAAGATCTCGGCGAACCGGGCTGATAGTGTTATCGTTCGTGGGGACAGTACACTATTCACAGTGCAGGCTATCCAAAAACTCAGACTGGAACTTGAACGGAGAATTCAACTGGCCTATCGACGTGTAAAATGTGTACTGTTTCAAAGGGACATAACCAGTGTTTCTGTCCTCACTACTCATATAGGGTAAAGAGACTGGATGCTTATCTTCCCCTATATAGTCTTTGGTATGGATCCCACACTGTTGCAGCATATTCCAGTCTGGGTCTGACTAGTGAGGTTTAGGCAAGGCGTCTGCTGTGTCAATATGCTCGTGTGACTTTTGCTTAAATGTCGAAGTCAAAACTTTATCTTAGTATGGACATTGAATTCTGACATTAACCGGGCGCGAGCTGGCTGGGTCACTAATACCCAAACACCCCTATGTCCATGCAGCAGCTTAGGCCCTTTATCAGATGGAACCGACCCCCTTTTTTCAGTCTTTTTTCCCCCTGAGGGTGCCAGAATGATCAATTTAATGATCGTGGGTCCCAAAGAGAAGGGCTATATTCACATTTATGCCCGTCAACCCGGTCAAGAACGATAATCTGTTGACTGAAAAAGCAATCGCTATGTTCTTTTCTGTTACAAATTATCGTTCTTGACGCCAGCAGACGGGCATAAATGTGAACATAGCCAAGAGAAGAAGAAGAAGAAGAATTATATATTTGAATACAGTCACTCCTCACACGGCGGGCATCCCGGTATTCCGGCTCGAAAAACAAGGCAGTTTTTGTCAGTTTGCGAATATTTTCTTCTTACTTATTAGTAAAAGAGTCTCCGTTATAACGCAACGTGGTGACAGCCCTGAAATGGCCTTTGTTGTCGACGGGGCTATAATTATAATCTTAATCTTAATCTCCGTTATAGCGACCAACCCTGCAATTCAGGACAACCAACGATGATTTCAGTCTGAAAATATAATAAACAATATCATTATACACCCAGTAATCTGACCACTTTGACCCCGAATTATTAATAATCTACTCAAAGAAAAGATGTAGATGGGGCAAAGAAATCAGTAAGATCTATTAACTATATCTAGTCAATACATGTCTATCATATTG
>CM065706.1:35579744-35622999 GCA_017654935.2 Phymorhynchus buccinoides | reverse complement strand
TTTAACTTGACCCTCTCTAGGACACAGACGCCAAATTCGACCGAATTTTGTCAACTCATGCAGCCCGTATGCGCCGATTGCGCCCGCTGAACGCCAGGTCTAGTTCGTTCACTTTCACTTTCTCCCTACCCACAATGCAATATACTAAGTTAGTTCTTCCTGTTCCTGACTCTCGCTGGTCCGTTTTTGGTTCTTACAGCAAGGGAAAGCACCCACTAGTCTTTTTGAACGGATTTTTCGAAGTGACCCCAAATTTGTTTCTTCTTTCCACGTGACGTGACGCAGTATTGACTCGGCGCGATGCTCGGAGTGCCATTACGGATTTTTTTTATTCCAATTCATGGTTTGTTGTGTGACAGTGTGTTAGCTTTGGAATAATAATATCATCATTGCTATTCAATATGCATCTTTCAGAAATGAAATGTGAGTTAGACTTTATTCTGGGTGATTTTTTTAATGAAAATATTTGGTGTGACGTTCAGAGTTAATTCCCTTCTCTCGGGAACTGGGATCGATTCCCGGTTCGAATGGTTGGGCGTCATTGGGTTAATCAGTCCATGGATTCAAAGAGAAGACATTGCCCTTCAAAATCATTTCACTCTGTGCACAGATGGTGTTTGGTTTCTTTTTAGTTCATGACTTCATTTAACTAGGCCAGAGCTCCAGATTGTTTTCAAACTTCTCGGGTCATGTGACCCCTTGACTTACACAAAATGAGGGGTCAATTTCCAAAATAACGGGCCGGTAATGCGTCAAGAGCTTCAGATTGTTCACAAACGGCATGGGTGACACCTGGCTGCTCAAAATGAGGGGTCAATTTCCAAAAAAACGGGCTGGTAATGCGTCAAGCGCTTCAGATTGTTCACAGACGGCATGGGTGACCCCTGGCTGCTCAAAATGAGGGGTCAATTTTCTGGTCACTGATCTGAAACTGAAGGTCAGTTTCTGGTAAATTGTTTTAAAAAAAACACACACAAATCAGTGTGAAAGTGAAAGAGTTGTTGCACCCATGCAGTTGTTACTTTTTCAGTAAGCCAACGGCATTGCTCCAATTTCAATGGTCTGCAAGGCCTATCTGGGCTAGTGACTGCAACATGCTGGACTCTCTCTCTCTCTTTCTCTGTCCCACCCCCCCCCCCCCCCCCCCCCTTCCTATCTCTCTTTCAACTTACTGAGTGGCTGATGTTCTATCATGCCCAGCTTTGGACCACACAATGCACAAAAGTAGAATGCAGTCCTATTCCCTTTCTCTCTCTCTCTCTCTGTCATAGTTTCCATGACAAACTGCCGCAAAGCGTTGTTTGCGCATAGCATCGATTGCTGATAAGGCTTGCAAAGCTAAAAGCAATAAATCTCATTCCAGTTTCAGTTTTAGTCTCTCTCTCTCTCTCTCCCTCTCTCATTCTGTCTTTCTACATCTCTTTCTCTCTCTCTGTCATAGTTTCCATGACAAACTGCCGCAAAGCGTCGTTTGCGCATAGCATCGATTGCTGATAAGGCTTGCAAAGCTAAGAGCAATAAATCTCATTCCAGTTTCAGTTTTAGTCTCTCTCTCTCTCTCTCCCTCTCTCATTCTGTCTTTCTACATCTCTCCCTCACTCTCTCTCTCTCTCTCAACTCACTGGGAGCTTGCTGTTCTATCATGCCCAGGGTTGGACCGCACGTCCCATAAGCGCAGATTGCAGTCCTGCCCCCCAGAGGCCAGCAGTTCGCTGCACGGGCTGAAGGCCAGGGAGTACACTGTGTCACTGTGGCCCCGCAGTTCTTTACGCACAGTGCCCGAGTTCAAATCCCAGATGTGGATCCTTCGGTCGTCGCCTGCAAAACAGTGAAAAACTAAATTATCATTGAGAGAGAGGAGAGAGAGAAAGTGAGGGTGAAGGGGGGGACTTAAGGCCACAGAATACACTGTGTCACTGTGGCCCCGTAGTTCTTTACACACAGTGCCCGAGTTCAAATCCCAGATGTGGATCCTTCAGTCATGGCCTGCAAACAGTGAAAAACTAAATTATCATTAAGAGAGTCAGAGAGAGATAGAGAGAAAAAGCCAGGGACAGAATGGACCCCCGAAGTCCACACATGGTCACTCAGAAATGTTCCCTGCTGGATTAATAATTGATTATTACTTACATTATCATTGCTATTATATGTGACCTAGAACCACGAAAGGGACATTAAGTGTCAAAATGACCATTCTGAGAAAATGGTATGGTTAGAAACTTCAGACAATTCTTTTTCAAATGATATAAGAACCATTCTTATAACATTTTTCCGTTTTTAGAGTTATGAGCATTTAAAGTTGGTAGGGTGACTGTCAGCCATTTTGAGAAATCACAGTCTGAGGTTTAGCCTAGCTGAAGAAAGGGCATTGACCTTCTCATTTTGAAGCACTTTTTGGAGTATTTAGAGACCATGACAAGGATTGTCCTTTATAAAGATGGGATGTTAGATGGGATGTTAGATGGGATGTTAGAGAGCAAGAAAATACCCATAACTCAAAACTCATAAAAAATGATATTTTTGACTTTGCAAGCTTGTTGTGAGAAACTAGCCCAGCGACTTAATGTCCCTTTCGTGGTGCTGGGTCACATTATTATCACTATCAATAGTATTACCTGCAAACATTAAAGACCCACCACATCACGTGTCAAAATCACGGTTTTCATGTGTTTTCCCTCTTATAGCTGGTAAAAAATCTTAAGAAATATTCCTAGCATAATAGGGAATGAAACACGTGACGTGGGGGGTCTTTATGGGGAAAAAAGCCAGGGAGAGAATGGAACCCGGAAATCCACACATCGTTCTCAGACACTTTCCATCCTGGACTGGTATTGGATTAACATTATCATTACTACCATCACTAACAACAGTATCACCTGCAGAAGCCAGCATGAGTCCGTTAGGGGAGAAAGCCAGGGAGAGAATGGAACCTGGAAATCCACACATCGTTCTCAGACACTTTCCTTCCTGGACTGATATTTGATTAACATCATCATTACCATCACTAACAACAGTACTACCAGCCCAGCCCAGCATCAGACCGTTAGGGACAAAAAGCCAGGGAGAGAATGGAACCCCGATGTCCGCACATCGTTCTCAGACACTTTCCTTCCTGGACTGATATTTGATTAACATCATCATTACAATGGAACCTCCCTTATAAGATCTTCAAAAATCACCCAAAATGAGGTCTTGTAAGGGAGGGGTCTTATAAGGGAGGTAATTTAAATACTTACAAAGAAGGGCAATGTCTCAGAGAAGTCGGTCTTATATGGGGTCTTATATGGGAGGGAGTCTTATAATGGGAGGTCTTATAAGGGAGGTTCCACTGTACTATCATCACTATCAATAGCATCACCTGCAGAAGCCAGCATCAGTCCATTAGGGGAGAAAGCCAGGGAGAGAATGGAACCCCGATGCCCGCACATCGTTCTCAGACACTTTCCCTCCTGGATGTCCCACAGGCGAACCGTCTTGTCCGCTGAGCCCGACGCGATGTAGTTACCGTTTGGGTGAATGGCCACCGCCTGTCAAACCCGCACAAAGAAAAACAAAGTTACAATGATATAAAGAATAGAAACTACCGTATTTTTCGGACTATAAGGCGATACTTTTTTCCAAGACCCAGACCCCTGCACCTTATAATGTAAAATAGTCAGAATATATAGTAACAAAATCTGAAATTTGGGTAGAATTTGGGGGGTGCGCCTTATTCAAAGGTGCGCCTTATAGTCCCAAAAAATATGGTACTGTGCGTAAGAAACGTGAGATTCAAAACAAAAAAAACAAAAAAATCAAAACAGTAATACAAGACCTCTCATTATAAGACTCCCTCCCACATAAGACCTACTTCTCTGAGACATTGCCCTTCTTTGCTAAGTATTAAACTTACCTCCCTTATAAGACCTCATTTTGGATGATTTTTGAAGGTCTTATAAGGGAGGTGCCACTAAGTGCTAATTGGCCACCGTGAAATGGGCCTTTTGGATTTGACTGAAATGAATTCTTGGTGTAGCATCCAACTGTTTTCAGGAATGATTCACTCTGACAGTCAGACTAATGGTGCAGTACTTCTTCTTCTTCTTCTGCGTTCCCAGACCATATGGCCATAATGGGTAAGGTACATATGTGTCCGGTTTTCAGTTTTCACTGGTCTCCCCGCTGCGTACAGCTGACGCATTCCGATTTCAGAGGAGCTCAAGAGAGAAAATGATTTGGAAGATTTTTTTTGAAAAAAAGGCAGGAGAATGGGCCAATAAGTCAGAAAGATAGTAGATGACAGAAAGCAAATGGAAAAGGCAGAGTCAAAGAGAGTGGCGGATTAGAGGAAGTTACAAGCACAGAACTTCCAGAAGGTGGGGGAGCTATTTTTACGAAAGACCCCCCGGTATCCCCACGGAGGGGTGCAATACAATACAATAATAATAATTTTATTTCATATAGCGCTAAAATCCATACAGTAGTATGCTCGATGCGCTTTACAAAAGCAACATTAAAATCAACATTAAAAACATGCATTAAAATCAACAAGATAGTCATACTACCAACACTCCAGTGCAAAGAAATAAAGTAACAAAAAATAACATGATTCTCACTCACAAAGACATCCACCCTCATTCACCAGCACTGTCACTCTCTGATAACACCTCGAACTAATGAAAATGTCAACAAGCAACAGGAAGGAATGCACCAATACATGCGTATACATGGCCCACTCTCTCTCTCTCTCTCTCTCGCTCTCTCTCTCTCTCTCTCTCGCTCTCTCTCTCTCTCTCTCTCATTATACAGGATCCCTGATAAAATTATATCAATAATAATAATAATAATAATAATAATAATAATAGTGAATCATTTATATAGCGCATTCCTCCACCAAATGGGGAGCTCTATGCGCTTAACAACAAAAATTAAAAGCAAGAAATTCAACAACAAAACCAAATAATCGCTCACGCACATGCAAATAGGCATACACATACACCCCCCACATCCCACCCACACAGACACGCACGTACGCACATATACACACACACGCACGCGCACACACACACACCGTTACCATCACCACCACTCACCCCACCCCAAAACACAATACAAATACAATCAGTTGAATACAGCACAATACAGAACAATACCATGACATGATTAGGAAGAAAGTAGATGCGACTTCAAAACTACCCAAACAGGGATAACACTGTTAGCCCTTTCATCATCCCTGTCGCCTCTTTGCACCACAATGATTTGACACCCATGTCACTAAAAGCAGGGTTCCCAGCCTTCAGATCTTTTACAATATAAGGGCCTTATAAGCACCATTTCACTTCTCATAAGGACGTAAACCGTCTGGAGCCTAAAGAAAATTCTCTAAAAATCTGTGCCCATTGACGCCAAGTTCAGTGATATAGCGCACACAAAACATCGCGCCTTCCTGGGATCTTTGTCTGTCCTAATCCAGTACTTATAATCACCGTCTTTTAACCAGCAATCTTGGAAAGAGCATTTTCCTGGCATCTTGCTTTCTTCATGAGAACGCGGCAACGTTGTCAACCGGTTACTTCTGGTCAGGCTCATTGAGCGAGTTCGGTGATTTACCTCCCTTGTTACGTCGTCTGCTCCACTTCCACTTCATTCTGAACGCGATTGGACGCAAATGCGGTCAAAATCTATGTCATTTTTCAAAGGTTTAAGACTAAATGTGCACACTTCAGATTTTTTTTCGTCCTTTGCAAAAAAATGACTTTTTGTTATCCATAAGGATCTAAGTACTTTCTGTAAGGACCAACAGGTTAAATATAAGCACCTATAAGGCCTTATGAGGCCCATCCACAAATATAAAAACCTATAAGCACCTGTAAGGACAGTGGGAACCCTGTAAAAGGCATCAAACGAGGGTCTGTTATTCAATTACTCTAAGTTCTTAATTTTGAGAGGTAAGGATATGTGCTATTTTATGCATGTCACGGAAGAATCCTCAGCATTGCAGACGAAATCCTTTCTCTACCCAGCTAAGTTTAATGGAAAGTCTTGGCTGAAAAATGGCTGGCGTTGAAAGGGTTAACAATAACAGGTCAGCTCGTTGTGACATTTAAATTAAAATTTCTGTCCTAACTTCTGGGTCGAACAAAGGCGGTGCTCCTACGCCACTCACTCCAAGTGCAGGGACGTTTGAGGGGCCCAAAACAAGAAGCGTTTCCGATGGCATCATCAAAGTATTTCAACAAAACTTTGCCCGTGACATCATCATGGGTGCTACTACCTTCCGTATAAACAGAAATCCGTAAATTAAGTTTTCTGCTGAGACGGAAATTCCATATTTTTAAAATTTTGTCCACCCCAAAAAGTTGATCTGTTAACTGTGGTTGGGGGCATTTTGAATCTGGGTCTTCCAACCACCGGAAGTGAAAATACAACAAGAAAAATGGCGGCCAAGTCATATTCACACATACTTATTTGAATTAAATTCAACATTATCAGCATGAATTTTGTGTCACGAAAGCTACAAACTTCACAGAAAGGTAAGTTACAACTATATTTCAATTCACCAAATGATATTTATGATGTTAAACGTATGAATATGTTAAAAATGTTGCTTAGAAAAAGTCAATTGAGAGTCATGTTTGGATCCACTGACATCGTATTTCACTTATGATCTAATTATTATCTTCTATTTGAACGGCTTTATAACTTTATAGTTGTGTTTCTGAAATGTCAGTCAAAATCTTAGTCATGAAAATATGATTTTAACCATAGATCTTTTGTATTTCTTGTAAAAAGGTAATGTGACTTGTCATGTCTCAGCAACTTAGACAGTCACTTTACAAAGTGTCAACTGTCATCTGCCAACAGAACTATGATGTCAAATCGTAATCTGTTCCTCACCCATTCCCAGATTGCAGGAGAGCTATGGAAATGATCTCTGCAATTGCATTTTTGCTTCAGCTTCAGGGGGGCGTTGAACCCCCCAAAGGGGCAGCGCCCCTGTACCCCGCCAGGGGCCTGGGCGGCCCCTGGACCCCGGCCTTTCAGTATTTTTCATTTTTGGGAGTAGCACCCATGCATCATTTTGTTGTTGTTGTAGGTTGACTGCTACACAAATCTTACTGTCCGATACAGTTTCTTCCAACCAAGCCCTGTCAAATCTGTGTTGGCATCCTTTGTCCATCTCCTCCACAACCACAGAATGGATGCATTTCTGCTACAAAATTATTTCGTCTTTGTGTGCTGAATAGACGATTTTCGGAGAGAGAAAAACAACTAGGGGAGAACACTTCGTAAAAATTAGAGTTGCTTACCTCCATTACTCGGTCAAGTACCATAGCAACAATGCAACAATGGCGTCGGAGCTTGAAACCGCAGATGTGAGTCAGTGACTTGCAAACATTGTTTTTAGAAAAATTAGGGGTGGCCAGTTGCCACAAACTGATAAAACTTGCAAAGTGTGACGTAAAAATATAAATGACATAAATTTTAGAATAACGCACGGTGTTCTACGTGCTATATGTCTGCTCAAACACACGAGGCGAGAGCTGGGGATCTACCTGATGGTAGAGTAACTTCTCCTGTTTGACCGATCGATCGATTGAATTAGGCAAGATCACTCCCACACACCATGAAAGTACTCCCCTTAATTAGTCTATAGGCCTAACTACCGAACTCATCAATCTGTACAATCTTAGCCCTTTCACCGCCAGCCATATTTCAGCCAAAAATGTCCATTAAAATTACCTGGGTAGAGAACTAAATCCATCTGCAGTATTGGGGATTCTTCTGTGACATATATAAAATGAGGTCTATCCTTACTTCCCAAGACTAAGACAATATAGTCTTTGGAAAATAGACCCCGATTTGATACCTTTTAGTGACATAGGTGTTAAATCACTGTGGTGATAAAATGCGACTTTGGCTGTGAAAGGGTTAAATGCACCAAACTCACAACCAAACCCCATTTTGTCAAGTCGCAGAATCCGACCAGCAGACCAAGGGGAGCAAATCTGTGCCTACTTGTCGAGAAGCAAGCACCAGAGGAGACACTGCACTGCTGCTGAGTCACTTCGGTGGAATTCGGTGGAGCCTGTTCTGACCTAACATACTAAGGACACCGCCTCCTAAGACCCTACTGATGACAATAACGTCTTAAGGCGGCGACAGACTATGTGGCTGCCTCATGTGACTCGATCAGGTCATGACGTTTCACCTCATTTGCATACCATCTAACTCGATCAGTCTGACTCAGTCGGGCCCAGTCAGGTGACAGGGCCGAATAGGGCGGGTTCTAAATTTCACTGATCGAGTCTGATCGAGTCAGATGGCTTGTGACGTCTTCTGTGCGGGAAACAAAATTTGATCTACGTCACGACGTGAATGCGTCATATGAGGCAGTCACATAGTCTGTCGCCGGCTTTAGTCGCGGAGCCAGCATGAGTGAGGTCTTCCTCCAAAGGGTGCCACTATGTCTATCCCAGTTCACAGAGACGCCTCTATGACTATAAAGTACCTAATACCTAAAAAAAAAAAGCTAAATCTTTTCCAATATCGAACTGGAGATCCATAAATTGACGTACGCAACCCCCTTCAGTACTCTATCATTCAAAACTCATTGAGAGACTACTATCATTTGATCAAACTTTAATTTCCTCCTGCACTGACCTGAATGTCCTGGTCGTGACCCACGAACGAACGCAGAGGACACACGCGATCCAACGACCACAGCTTCACCGTCTGGTCACGTGACGATGTCGCAAAATGATTGGTGAAAGCACTGGAAAAGAATGGAATTAATACATTCAAGAATAAGAAACACAGTGGATGCCTCTGTGACTATAAAGGCCTTCGCACACTAGCGTCAAGATCTCGAGATCGCGGCGATTTTTTGCTGCAAGGCGCAGTTTGATGCGCCGCTTGCGTGTGAGAGATTCGCGGCGCGGCAGGATTTTTGATGCGTAGCTGCGCGATTTTTTTTTGCTCGAGAATAGAACCGGCTCTAATTTTGATGCTCAAGATCGCAGAGATCGTGAAACTAGCCAATCACAACGGACGGAAGGACCATAACTCTGATTGAAGAAAACAAATGGCAGACTTGCTCGAACCCGAAATAAAGCGTCTGACGCTAGAGTAATCTTTCCTTGCTTTCCAAATAAGGAAGTTCGCGCGACAAGAGGCGAAGCGACAAGAGTCGTGTGTGAGAACACCACTGCCTCGCTACAATGTGTGCTGTGATGCAGGCGTCAAGGCGTCAAGGCGTTGCTCTGAGAAACAATTGACAATCCAGGCAATAATGAAAATCCTGCATTTCAGGACATCCTGGTGTTCCCCGTGGGGATACCGGGGGTCTTTTGTAAAAATAGTTCCCCCACCTTCTGGTAGTTATGTGCTTGTAACTTCCTCTAATCCGCCACTCTCTTTGACTCTGCCTTTTCCCTTTGCTCTCTGTCATCTACTATATGTCTGACTTCTTGGCCCATTCTCCTGCCTTTTTTTCAAAAACATCTTCCAAATAATTGTTCTCCTTTGAGCTCCTCCGAAATCGGAATGTGTCGGCTGTACGCAGTGGGGAGACCAGTGAAAACTGAAAACCGGACACATACGTACCTTACCCATTATGGCCATATGGCCTGGGAACGCAGAAGAAGAAGGAGGAGATCCTGAAAGCAGGAGCATCCGTGCGTTCAACACAATCGACCTCTTTGACGATCAAAAGCGGTGTAAGGGGGAGAGGATAACTGACCAGTAGTCCATGTCCCACACTGGTGCGGAGTGGCCGCGGTACAGAGCCGCATTGGTGCGGGAGGCCAGACTCCACAGGCGCACGGTGGCGTCGCGCGAACACGACAGCAGGTACTTGGAGTCGGGGGTGAACTGCGTTTTGTACACCGGACCGTTGTGGGCACGAAGCCTGGCGATGGACTCGTCCCGGTCTGTGTCACTGTATAGGAGTCATCGTATTCATCACCATTATCATCGTCACTGTCATTGTTTTCTGTCGTCACCATCATCATCATCATCATATTATTATTAGTACAGTGGAACCTCCCTTATAAGACCTTCAAAAATCATCCAAAATGAGGTCTTAGAAGAGAGGGGTCTCATGAGGGAGGTAATTTAAATACTTACAAAAGGCAATGTCTCAGAGAAGTAGGTCTTATATGGGAGGGAGTCTTATAATGGGAGGTCTTATAAGGGAGGTTCCACTGTATATAAGAAGAATATTTTGAAAATATTCCAAAGTGAGGTCTTATAAGGGAGGTTTCTTATAAGGGAGGTAATTTTAATACTTTTACAACGAAGGGCAATGCCTCAGAGAGGTAGGTCTTGAATGAAAGTTAGGTTTTACGTCCACTCAGCTGCAAAACAGCTCATATGGGATGAACCATCAACCAACCCTCATTCAGTACTCTGAGCAGAGCCTGGAGGTACTGCAATACCAGGTCTGCTGAACTTGAACTAAGTGAAGTATAACTAAGTAGGTCTTATTTGGGAGGGAGTCTTATAATGGGAGGTCTTACAAGGGAGGTTCCACTGTACTAGTAAAAACAATAATAATAATAATAATAATTAGCATTTATAGCGTCTAATCTTAAAAAAGCCCTAAGGCTAAGCGCTTGCAATAATAAATTAATAAACCAGCAAGCAATATAAATAAACATCCAAAATGTATTACACATACACACACACACACACATGCACACACAAACAACACACACGCACAAACAACACGCAGACACACAAACACACACGGATGGAAGGCCAAGGGGCACAGTACTTTGAAAAGAAAATTAGCAGGCTATGATTTGAAAAATAGTTTTGAGAGAAGACTTAAATGAAGAAAGGGAGTTGGCAGAACGGAGAGGTAAAGGGAGTCTATTCCAAGTGGAGGGGGCCTGGAAAGAGAAGGAGCGTTCGCCAAGGGTCCTGGTGCGATATCGAGGGATCTGGAGGAGAGAAGTGATGGCCAATATTGAGAGTCCAGAGAGAAGCGTGTTTTGTCACGTTGCTCAGATTATCATCATTTGCCATAACTATTACCATCATCAATCATAATCATCGTCATCATCATAACAAATATGAAAGCAGTTATTGGGAATGTGGGGTGAACTGCGTTATGAACTTATGTACACTGGAGCATTGTGGGCAAGCAGCCTCGTCCCCTTCCGTGTCACTATAGGAATCATAAATTCAGGCATCAGAATAGTCTGAAGTACAATTCTCTGAAAACATCGGTAGAAGGGCCATCAAGGCCCTTGTCTGAAGAGGGACAACACTGAAAAGAGTTCCCAACACCACCGAAAAGGCTTAATATAGAAAGAAATCACCTTAAAATGCTATTTAACAGAAAAGATAACACTGGATAAAAAGTCAAAACCTCTGACAGTAGAAGCCAATCCTCTGTCAGAAATTCTGAATCCTCTGAAATTTGCAGATCCTCTGACAATTCTGATGCCTGGTAATCATCATCAACATTGTCATCACTGAATGAAATAGTGAGGCCAAGAGAGGAGGTACCGAAATTGAACAAAGGGGGGATACTCTCTTTCTAATTAACTCCCCTCCACCAAAGTTGATCACGATGCCAATCATCTAGCAATGCATGGATCAGAACTTGAACTTGAACTTAAAATGTTTAATGAGGATGAACTGAATAAGCATAACAACACTTCTTTTCATCAGGTCCTCAAACAAATAAAATAATAAACAACCTGACCTGACCTGAAGTAAAACTGAAAAAATGGATAGACGAACAAACAGCAATATTATAACATCATTATTAAACACGACAGCAACAGAACGACGAAATTGTAACACCAATAATAATATAATGATAATAATAAAACAGTAATATGCAAAGGATTCACAATACTACAACAGTCAGATATAACAATTAAATCAAAGGAACAAGAACAACATATAACATGAATCAGAGCAAAAGTGAGACAAACAAAGCATCATCTTCCAAATATATAAGCGAAAAGCGTGTGTGTGTGTGTGTGTGTTTTCGGGATAAAACCATATTTAGCGTGGTTTTATCGCCGCCAAACTCACAGTATCGAGATGGATGATCCCTGGTGAACATAGGGTACATTACATTTTGTAACACGCTACGTAATTAGTCAAGAAAGCGATCGACCCCCCTCATCCTAGCTGGCTAGTTGCTTCCCCTTGCAAACGTTCTATTTGCATAGGTTACCAAAACATTATTTTCTAAATAATGGTAACAGATACAAATGTGAAATTTTGGCAATATGTACGCAATATACAGGACTAACTGCAAACGTTTGAAAGCGTCCACTTTATTAGTTTTTATCTGTGATATTTTAAAATATTTTGCATGCTTCGTCAAGCCAAGCATACTCATAGAGCGAAAAATATAAGGGTACCCCCCTCATTTACATACTAAGGTCCCGAAACAAAGCCTACAACCAGCCAGTGTGTGTGTGTGTGAAATTTCCCCCCCCCCCCCCCCTCGAATTTGCTCTTCACCAGTGTATGGAACGGTACAATTCAGTGGATTCCTAATAGAGTCGACTACGCTTATAAAGAACTTCTCCGGACATTCAAAACTACTTCATTATAATCGTCGTTCGCTGTATCCGTCATAAATTTTAGTCATAGTTGTGTACCAGTCACGGTTAAGTCATTACAGTTAACTACGTTTATAAAGAACTTTTCCGGAAGACAATGCACACGGGGAAATGAGGGTACGAGAAAGGATACCCGCGAAATGGGTAGTAACTGCTAGTTCTCAATAAAGAATGTGCCAAGTTCGCCTTTTTTATGACCCTTCACCTACACAGTACACATCAACAATGGTGGAGAGGCCGACATACAAACAAATCAACATCTATCCAAGAGTGGCATAGCCCAATTCTAACCTTGAATATGTTACACATAAACAACACACAGCACAGAACAAACTGGTAAGCCTCGAAAGGAAGTTTGGTTAATCAAAGAATGAAATAGTTAACCACACTACAGTAGATATTGAGGGTCTGCAGTAAACAACGTTTTGTACGCTAGGGCATTTATAGACATGCAGCATGATGATAGGCTATTCTGATTTTCTAAGTTGTTCTGCAACATAAAGATTAATTATTATTATGATTATTATTCTGCGTTCCCAGGCCATATGGCGCATGTGTCCGTTTTTCAGTTTTCACTGGTCTCCTCGCTGCATACAGCCGACACATTCTGATTTCGGAGGAGCTCAAAGGAGAAAAAAAATTTGGAAGATTATTTTTTAAAACATGCAGGAGAATGGGCCAATAAGTCAGAAAGAGTAGATTAGATGACAGAAAGCAAAGGGAAAAGGCAGAGTCAAAGAGAGTGGCAGATTAGAGGAAGCTACAAGCACAAAACTTCCAGAATGTGGGGGAACTATTTTTACAAAAGACCCCCCGGTATCCCCATGGAGAAATAAAGATGAATAACATTGAGAGGAAAGAAGAAAAAAAGGAATTACTATTACAGTGCAAAACAAATCTGGTTAGTAAAAATTGAAAAGGCTGAAATTTTATTTTGAAATACTCAAATAGCCAAAATTATGAGATAAAAAAATAAGGTTTTTTTAACCCTTTCACCACCAAAATCGCATTTTAGCACCACAGTGATTTAACACCTATGTTACTAAAAGGCATCAAACTGGGGTCTATTATCCAAAGACCCTATTGTCTTAGTTTTGGGAAGTAAGGATAGACCTTATTTCATATAATTGTCACAGAAGAATCCCTAATACTGCAGATGGATTTTGTTCTCTATCCAGGTAAATTTAATAGAACTTTTTGGTTGAAATATGGTTGGCGGTGAAAGGGTTAACCCTTTCATTGCCAATGTCGCCTCTTGGCACCACAATGACTTAACACCCATGTCGCTGAAAGGTATCCAATGAGGGTCTGTTATCCAGTGACCTTATGTTCTTAATTCTGGGAGGTAAGGACAGGCCCTATTTTATGCATGTCACAGAGGAATCCCCAATATTGCAGACGGAATCTTTTCTCTACCCAGGTAAGTTTAATGGAAAGTTTTAGCTGAAATATGGCTGGCGTTGAAAGGGTTAAGGATTAAATTGGGGACCCAAAACATTACTGTGAATCATCTGACTTTCAGTTAGTGGTACTCGTTTCTTCAGAGAGCTAGTTTCTACTGCAAGACGTACTTGTTGATGTTTTCTCTCTCGATAATGTATTTTTTACAACGCAACAACAACAACAACATACAGTATTTATACGGCGCTGAATCTTGATAGAAATCAAATCAAAGCGCACACACACGTTAGCATTCAAAGCGCATTCAAACAAAAACGCAATACAAAGCGAACACACATGGATAACATAAATGGAATATAGCAGAAACAGACCTAATGGCAAGAGAGAGAAGATAAAGAGGAGCTTTAATGACGGGGGAACAGGTTGGTTTTGAGGTTAGCTTTGAAAGCAGAGAGTGTCGGTCGCTGACGGAGGGAGAGAGGAAGTTTGTTCCAACGCACTCACATGGTAGCCTCCCTTTCATCCTGGTCCTTGACGATGTAATCGGCGGCCAGCGTGAGGCGTTCGTTGTGGCAGTCGGAGGGAGTGTAGGGGAGAGGGAGGGGCTGCAAGCGATACACGGCGATCGACGAGTCCTCGAAACCCCCGCTCAACAGGCGGCAGTCGGGAGAGACGGTGGTTGTGCATAAGCTGCAACAATTAAAAAACAAACCAAAAAACCTAGAGCGTTAACACGCTAGATCACCAGCCGCACGGCAGCATTTTTGCCTCCAGTAACCGTGACCCTTTTTATCAATGACCTTCATTTTTTATATCATAACTACCAGCATGTGCATGTGTCATACACACTACAGTGGAACCTCCATTATAAGACCTTCAAAAATCATCCCAAATGAGGTCTTATAAGGGAGAGGTCTTATAAGGGAGGTAATGTTAATACTTACAAAGAAGGGACAATGTCTCAGAGAAGTAGGTCTTATATGGGAGGGAGTCTTATAATGGGAGGTCTAATAAGGGAGGTTCCACTGTACTACTACTACTACTACAATAAAAGCACTTGAGACAAAATTCCATGAGTGAAAGTGAAACATTCTCTCAATCCTGAAATGACACGTTTCGATGTTCTCTGAATTTTCCCCAACCCTGAAGTGATGACTGCATTAAAAATAATTTCCAATGTGTGTGTGCATGTATACCGGGTGGGTGGGCGGTTGTGTTAGAATCGCATATCTATCATCTTGTTTTAACTCACTCGGGGCGAATGAGCTCATGGCTCGCACAACCGTTTAGGACGAATGGCCCGGCTCCGGCTCATGAGTTTTCAAGAGGTTTTGATTTCTGGCGTGTACCTTGCCTCTCTCGAAATCAACCAATCATTGCAGACTTTACATTCAGCTTTGGTTGTAGAGGGGGGTCAAAGATCAGAATGTGAAATTTTCCTTCTTTCTATGTGTTAGCTGTTTTCGTCAATAGGAGACAAACGACGAAGGTAAGGAATCTGATATTTTACGATCGTTTAGTGCATGGTGTTGCTAATCTTTTCTGAAAATATTGATGCCTAACTCTTCATAACTTGGTTTTGGTGATTATTTTACGAGCCTAGTCAAATGCCCAGTCCCCACAGAACAAGGGGAAATAATTTGGCCAGTCCCGAGTGCACTGCCAGCCATATTTCAGGCAAAACTTTCCATTAAGTTTACCTGGGTAGGGAACAAAATCCATCTGCAGTATTGTGGATTCTTCTGTGATAAATTTAAAATAAGGTCTATCCTTACTTCCCAAAACTAAGACAATAGGGTCTTTGGGTAATAGACCCCAATTTGATGCCTTTTAGTGACATAGGTGTTAAATCACTGTGATGCTAAAATGCGACTTTGGCGGTGAAAGGGTTAAAAAAAAAATTCAATGTGTGAGCATGCATACAGGGTGGGTGGGGGGATTGTGTTGAAATTGCATATCTATCATCTTGTTTTAATCCACCATCATTGTTTGGCAGAAATGTTTGCTTTGTAAGGCTGTAGTTCCGGATGACAAGATGGCCAATCCTGCTGCGAGTTGGGATTCGAAACGAGCGGTGTGGGACCAACGCCACTGTACGGCCCAGAAGATGGGACAGCAAAAAATAAAAAACATTAAAAAAAGATGGCCAATCCTGAAGACTGGATCAGCTTTTTGAATCCTGATTTCAGGAGCACTCCTCAGACCTGTTTACCCCTATTTTGCAAAGTTGTAATTTCTGAAACAAAAAAACTGTAATTTTGAAGAAAAAAAAATGTAATCCAACGCGTGTTTCTGCGTATCACAATGAACGTCGATATCGTACTGACCTGAGTGTGCAATACTAATGTCCGTCGAGCAGTAGACACAGAACACATGCTCGTCACCTAGTGCTGAAATTCCTGGAATTTTGAGGTCACTTTCCCGGAATTTCTGTGCCACTTTTGATGTCTTTTCTTTTGATTTTCGACCAGAAGATACAGAAGCTTCAGAATGCACTCGCTTGGAGTTGGACGCCATTTTGAAACAAAAAAGGAAATGGCGCGAAATGACTTTTCACCGCATCGTTTCAAAAGCTTCGCTTACTGACGCAACTGTAGTGGGTTTTTTTTATAATTAGGAAGTTTTGTTCCCGTATTTTTTTTTTTCGTAGCCGTAATTTGACTTTCCCCCTGTAAATATTACGGCAAAATCGGGATGGCAAACAGGTCTGACTCCTGTACTAAGGTTACCCATGGTGTTCTGAAAGATGCCGTAGGCAACACACTGCAGCAAGCAGTCCTCATGTGAAAATAGGATTTTACGCCCTCTTGGGCCTTTCGGCCATGTGGGGCATTTGTAAATATAAAGATGTTGGGAACAATACTGGGGGCAATACCCGGAGGCAGTGCTTAACCACTAAAGTCCCGATCTTTTTTTTTAATACAGATATGTGTAGCAGTAACCACACCTCGGATAAACCTCATCGGCCATGGTACTGCCACAATTGATGTGTTCTCATACCCCCGCTTACCCTTGATGAGCGCTGGCGTTGATCACCGTGTAGAAGACCACGGAGGGGGAGGTGGGGGGGAGGGACTCCAACTTCTCGCCGACTTCCCGCAACCTCCTGCCTTCCTCCCCCTCCGACACCAGCATGGACCGGCCCTCTTCCTCCACCCTGTCACCCCTCAAAGTGGACTGGCCCTCATCCTTTTCCTTGCTGCTTTCTTTCTTGGTGAAAGAGGAGGAGGAGGCGGAGACGGAGGCTGAGGAGGCGGGGTCTTTTTCTTCCTTGTCTCTGCTAGAATGTTTGGAAGAGTTGATTTTGGAGGAAGGGGGGTTGGGTGGGTTGGGGCGAAGGTCCAGAGCCCTGCCGTGAGTGTCGGTGCCTGAAAAGGAAACAGAACACTGAGCCAATGAAAAGAAAGGATTAAAAAAAAAAATGCATAGAAAACAACTGCTGGGAAAAAAAGACTTAACTCATTCGCATCGCAACGATTTTGAATTATTTTTAAAAAACTCACAAATCACTACACACAAACAAAACATACATAAACAAAAGGAGAAATGAAAGAAGATCACAGGGTTTTTACTTCAGGTTCAGACATAGGGAAGTGGTAGATCAGACTTTTTAATATATAGACTTTATATAAAAAAACCCTCTCTACACCGATTGGTTTCCCCACAACAAGCCACCACAAAAGCAAAGTCAGAGGCAAAATTGTGGTCTAAGGGAGGGAAGCGAGTTTAGAAGTGACCAAGGTATGGCATGCACACAGATTGACTTCCCTTGAAGCAACTGCATCAAATTAACAGCTATCTATTAATTCCGGACATACATGGCTGGAACGACTTGAATGAGTTGAGCATTATGTTGAAAATGTGTCACAATCACACCCTATGGTTTTAACACACCCAACAACAATAAAAAACATATACTTTTTTTTACAGTAACCTTATAACAGAAATGCAGAAAGTATGATGTCCAAAATATATTGAAAACAGATCTTCTTCTTCTTCTTCTGCATTCCCAGGCCATATGGCCATAAGGGTTAAGGTACGTATGTGTCCGGTTTTCAGTTTTCACTGGTCTCCTTGCTGCGTACAGCCGACACATTCCGATTTCGGAGGAGCTCCAAGGAGAAAAATTATTTGGAAGATTTTTTTTTTTTAAGGCAGAAGAATGGGCCAATAACTAATAAGTCAGAAAGATAGTAGATGACAGAAAACAAAGGGAAAAGACAGAGTCAAAGAGAGTGACAGATTAGAGGAAGTTACAAGCACAGAACTTCAAGAAGGTGGGGGAACTATTTTTACGAAAGACACCCCACTCCCCCCCCCCCCCCCCCCCCCCCCCGGTATCCCCACTGGGAGGAAAACAGATCAACATGACCCACAATCAGTCATGATGATAGAAAAAACAACAACACAAAAACTCACCCACGATGTTGATGTGTCGATTGAGAATCTGAAGAACAATCATGTTGTCCCCGACCTGCCAACAATCATCACAATCAATCGATGTGAGAGGGTAGATTGACAGACAGATAAATAAAAGACAGGAAGAGAGACAGAAAATGTGTGTGTGTCACTCTGTGTGTGTGTGTGTGTGCATGTGTGTGTGTGTGTGTGCATGTGTCACTCTGTGTGTGTGTGTGTGTCACTCTGTGTGTGTGTGTGTGTGTGTGTCACTCTGTGTGTGTGTGTGTGTGTGTCACTCTGTGTGTGTGTGTGTGTGTGTGTCACTGTGTGTGTGTCACTCTGTGTGTGTGTGTGTGTGTGTGTATGTTGCTCTGTGTGTGTGTGTGTGTGTGTCACTCTGTGTGTGTGTGTGTCACTGTGTGTGTGTGTCACTCTGTGTGTCACTCTGTGTGTGTGTGTGCGTCACTGTGTGTGTGTCACTCTGTGTGTGTGTCTGTGTATGTGTGTGTGTGTGTGTGTGTGTGTGTGTGTGTGTGTGTGTGAGTGTGTGCTCTGTTTGTCTTCTCTCTCTTGCCATTAGGTCTGTTTCTGCTGTATTCCATTTACGTCATCCGTGTGTTTTCGCTTTGTATCGCGTTTTTGTTTGAATGCGTATTGAATGCTAACATGTGTGTGTGCTTTGATTTGATTTCTATCAAGATTCAACGCCACATAAAAACTGTATGTTGTTGTTGTTGTTGTGTGTGTACATTTGCGCATTTGAAATCCAACGCACGCATGCATAAATTTGCATTTTATTTTAAGGTACTTTATAGTCACAGAGGCGTCTCTGTAAAATTCGGGTTGCTCCCACCAGGAGAGTGCGTCGCAGCCAGAGGCATGTGATTTTTGTGTGACTGATGAGGAAGGGAGGGAGGGGGGTACATTTTGACCAAATGACAACTTTTTAGTTGCCACTGGGTTTAACGTATGCCAAGTGCATGGGCGCACAGGACCTCAGTTTTATCGTCTCATCCGAAAGACTCCACGTTCAGACCATAAGGCCTAGTGCAAAGTGAGAGGAAAAATCCCCTGTACCCAGGTTCGAACTCGGGTTTACTTGACACGAGGCGAACGCGCTACCACTGTGCCACACTACACGTTCTACACGCACGAACACTCAACTCACCTTCAAATGTGTCAGAAGATGGGTGATGGAGGAGTGAGAGAGACGAACTGTATATCGGTGTTCCCTGACAACACAAAAAATGAAATCAACCACAATTATTGTACCGTAATTCACGGACTACAAGCCGCTTCGTAATGTAAGCCGCTTCGTAATGTAAGCCGCACCCCCTACCTTAAAAGAAAATCTGAAAAAAGTCACGCATAAGCCGCATCGAAGCATAAGCCGCGGCGGAAGCGTGGCGATGCACGATGTCCGCTTCTGGTTGAGTCTAGAGCTGATCGCGGGTGTGTTGACTGCCAAAATGACAGTGTCGGACCCCCGCGAAATAGATCGTCATTTTGTGAAAAATATACCGAAATCAAGGTGATTTTTTTGTCATCAACCATAAACAAGGCCACGAGCGTACACACACTCTGCAACTTCCCGTCCAAACCCAACTTCAACATGTGTCCAAATTTTTGTTGAGGGGGGTTGGGGGGTGGGGGACAGACACTCATTTCGTGGGCTGCCTTGCATTCAAACACTCACTTTATATTTAACTGTGGCGGTACCATGGCTGATGAGGTTTAACCGAGGCGTGGTTACTGCTACACCTATCTATATTGTTAAAAACTCGGGACTTTACTGGTGTTGCACTGCCTCCGGGCATTGCACCCAGTATTGTTCCCACCATCTTTGTATTTACAAATGTCCCATATGTGTCTATGACCGAGAGGACGTAAAACATCATTTTCACCGCATTCAAACACTCACCGACCGCAAGCGCACAATCGCACCTAGAAAACCGGAAGCGAACCCACCGGAAGTGCAGAACGATTCAAGGGACATCACTAGCTTTGATAGCTGATGATAGTGCACAGTACGGTTCAAACGCTATGCCTTCCTTCAATCTCTTCTGGGTTTTTTAATTTGGCTTTTTTTGCGCATTAGTTCAGCGGATATGCAGAATGTTTTGTTGCTGACCGTAATAGCGTAATCGGAGGTATCTTCTTTTCCTTCGATCGCTCAGAGAGTTTTCTGTTAACTATGAGTGCAGATGCGTCATGCTGCTGTTATGCGCCTGACTAAGAAATAGTTAGGCCCAGCAAGTCCGACTTCGGCAGGAGGAAATCTTTGTGAAAGTGTTTCGTTAAAAAAAAAGGCAGGAGAATGGACCGGTAAGGCAGAAAGATAGTAGATGACAGTAAGCAAAGGGAAAAGGCAGAGTCAAAGAGAGTGACAGATGAGAGGAAGGTACAAACACAAAACTTCCAGAAGGTGGGGGAACTATTTATACAAAAGACCTCCCGGTATCCCCAAGGGGGGGGAGGGGGGTATCAAAATGTAATAATTACGGACACATCCATAAGGAAAACAGGTCTGCTACATGTCAACCAGTGATACAAGCCCTACCAGGATTTACTGTAGACAAATCATTCATTGTAACTTGTACAGTTCTCACTTTACAATTATGCTTTATACAGACAAACCTCTATTTTAAGACTTCCAAAATGTCCGGAAAAATCGGTCGTAAATTGGAGGGGTCGTATGACGGAGGTTTTCACTGGCAGCCGTAGAAAGAAAAAGTTCAGCACAGTTCATACTCTCTTCTTCATGCACACATACAATGACATATTAAAACTGGATTTGGGTCTTTCCAACTCCATAGGATTGTGCAATCGACATTACAGTTTCACTTCGCCGACTTCTGTTAATCACCTCCACTCTCGTCCAAAGTCAGTGGTTTTCTTTTTCAAAGTCAGTGGTTTTCGTGCTTTTCCTACGCTTTCCGCCATCTTTTCTACAACAAGGGAAGCGACTCCGCTTTCAGGCCCTTGACTGTGGTTGTTTCCCTTTGCTCGAAGTCTATGCAGACGACAACAACGGTCGTAAAAACCAACAAAATGGCGGTCGTAAGTCGCGTTTTAGACCTCTTATTTTTGGATTGTTTTAGAGGAAACGTCTGCTAGATTTCATATTCTTTTAGCAAATTTAGCCCCAAAATGGGTGTGTGTGGTGTATGCTTCACCACATGCATAAATAACCGAGTACAAGCATGAAACTTTGCATGCCTGGTCTTGAGGCTTTGTTGTTGGCTGTGAAGCGTGTTATGTGTGTCTAAGAGTGAATGGTCGTGTCATTGTCAACTAAGTGTCACCAAATGTGTCACATTTCAATGTCAACATTGTAAACAAGCACACTTACATGCAGTTTATTCATGCACATGCACGTTAGTTGGGTAGAAATGAAAGCTGGGGCCTACCTGGCCTAGTCTGCTCTCTGTCCGCCATGACTGGTCTCACTGCTAATCCAATGTGTCACACACAAAATTGTCAACTGTCATCATCATAGAATAAAAATAATCACAACTGTACAGTTTTTTTACACTTTTTTCCCCCACTCTATTGTACACTATATACACTTTACACACAACACAAGCAGCACAGCTGTCTGTAGACAAAAGTCAAAATGTGCACCCCCACCACTGTCACTGTCACTGTGTCATTGTCACCACTTCACACAGGTGTGCACCCCCCCCCCCTCCTCCAACACACGCTCTACTGCTGGGCCATGTTGTCCCTGTGATAGTCACGGAAACAGTCATTATTGCGGTGACAGAGAGCCACTTCACAAAAGGAACACATGAAAGTTGACTCAGGGCGCCGTCCCTTGGGGGTGTAGCGGTTAGCTTTGACACACTGGCGACACTGCCGTGCTCTTCCTTCAATCTTCACCAGCTTGTGCTGGTCGATGGTGGCCTTGGCTATTGGGGGATCAGGGACGGATTTGCGTCGCCCTGCCTTGCGCTTTCTAGAGGTGTAGCCTGCCCGGAGCAGCTCTGCCACATCAGCACGGAACATGAAGTGGTCGTAGTTGTCCTTGGGCGGGGGGTCGTGTGGTGACGCCTCCCAGGTGAGCCAGGCCTGGACAATGACAAGATTGATCAGGCTGTGGAAGATGTAGCGCCACCACTTCTTGTTGTGATGGCCCACAGGGTAGTAGGCCCTGTACTGATCAGACTTGTCTACGCCACCCATGTATTTGTTGTAGCTGGCGTTGACAGTGGGGATCTGTTTGTCGTCCACTGTGGTCATACCTGGCGGCTGATTTGTGCTCAACAGGTAGATTTGTCTGCTGTCCTTGTACGTCGTGGCCATGATGGGGCCCTTCTGCATCTGTACCAGCTGCCCTTTCTCCTTCAGAGTGATGGTCTTGAACTCCTCGGGTAGCCCCTTGCGGTTGGAGTTCACTGTGGCGCAGGCATATGTCCCATTGTCGTACAGGTGTGTCATGAGGGGGACACTGGTGAAGTATCGGTCAAAGTACAGGTGGCGGTACTGGTTGTAGAAGGGGGCTGCCAACATGTCGACCACTTCATGCCCCAGACTGATGGTGGTGTCGCGGCGGCTGGCACGACCCGTGTAGATGTCGAATGTGACACAATAGCCCAACCTGGCTTCACACATCTCCCACACCTTGATGCCCCATTTTGTTGGCTTGGCTGGCATGTGTTGGCGGAAAAATATACGGCCTTTGAAGCCTATCATCGCCTCGTCGATGCTTAGCTCACGACCTGGGTTATAGTTGGTTTTGAACAAGGGGAGGATGAGGTTGATGAAATCTCTCACCTTGAACAAAGGGTCGTACTGTGGGTGTCCCCGGGCAGGTGTGTTTGAAGTGTCGCGCAGATGGAAATACTGGTTGATTTTGAAAAATCTGGTCTTGGGCATTACGTCACTGATCCACGGGTCGTGAAAACGCTTGTCAGTCGACCAGTAACACCAAAGACGGGGCTGTCTCTTTATCCCCAACATGATGAGTGTCGCCACGTATGCACGCATTTCGTCTGCTGTTGTGTCCTTCCAAAGTGGGTCAGGTGTGCCTTTGAGGTTTTGTCTTTGTCTGGCGTATCTGTTTGTTTCTTGTGATATTGTAGTGAAGAAAGACAGAGGTAGAAAGAGAAAGAAATAGTCGAGAGGGGTTGCAGTGGGGGGAAGAGCGTGTGCTGGGCCTGTTGGTTGCACAAATTCCTGTGTGTTTACACCACGTGTCGCTGGCCGCCATTTTGTCTGCAAAGCTGCAAGGGGGATGTTGTCTTCAGGATCGCTTTCCCCTTCTTCACCCCCTACATCTACATCTGATTCTTCTCCTTCTCCTAATTCTTCATTTTCATATCTTTCAATATCTGCTACAATTCTGCCCCATTCTTCTGCCGAATACTCTGGGAAATCCTCACTATCACTCACTGTAGCATCACTAGCAGACGACTCCATTTTCACTCCTACATACTTTCATTCACAACTTGACACGCACGCACATTCTTGCTTCTCTTTGTGAATGGAGCATCCCTTACTATCACAAAATACTATGAGGACTTTCATTGGTCTAAAGCTAAGTCAATGCCAGCTTCCCTGACCCCTCCACGCTGGGTCACGGCGTTTGCACGTGATAGAAAAGTACTACACACGTGGCACCGGTTAAGAACGCTATGAAAACATATGGTTGTTTGGGGAATTCCCGGTTGCCTACGTTATGAATACAAGAGGGTTAAGAGAGGTCGTTTACATAGTAAAATGCATCTGTGCCAACAAATCCGGTCTCAAATGAGAGGTGGTCGCTTAACAGAGGGTCGTAAAATAGGAGTTTGTCTGTACTGAACATTCTCTGCCCCTGTCTCGTGCCCTGAAATGCGAACGCCACCTACTTAAGATTATCGCCCTTGCCTGTCAGAAACTAGTAGTATATAGCCACAGAAAATTATCTACCCCTGTCTCGTGATCTGAGATGCGAACGCCACCTACTTAAGATGATCGCCCTTGCCTGTCAGGAACTAGTAGTATATAGCCACAGAAAATGATCTGCTCCTGACTCGTCACCAGGGGGCATCGGCAGTTCGGGCCTAAAATGATCGCCCGTTCGTGTCGGCAAGGAGTAGCATGAAACTTCACTGGCCCCTGCTATGTGAACCGTCCATAAGGGTCTCTGACCGATTGGACGCTAATCGCATCATCATCACTCACTTGCTTAAGTTGCTACGTGAAGAACTGTCAGGCATCAGAATACTCCAGAGTCCAATCCGCGGACGAAAAACACTCGCCATGACTCGGAGTCGACATCGAGTCGGACCCCACAAAACTCGGCATCATTGTGATCATTCGCTACCCGATTTCTCGCGCAAAAGTTCAAAGTTCTCACATCATCGTAGTCTCCCGCGATCATATCCTCTAAATCGACTCATTTAAAACCCAAATCACAATCACTGTCATCAAAACAAACTCTGAAACAGTGAAAGCAAGAGTCTTGAGAGCTCTAAACTCGGAAGAAAAAACAAACATAGCCGGGATTTTTCGTTTCCGAAGGCGCAGTATGAAAACAAACCGTTTAAGAATACCATTTGAGAATAAGATCGCGCTGCCTCATGAAGAACAAACCACGGCCGGCAGTGCCAAAACCGCGGCCAGTGGCTACCAAAACCGCGGAAATCCGCGGACCGTTCTGATGCCTGACTGTACCTGAAGTCCGTCAGGTCCTTTGCGGACTGCAGGTCTGCCTTGGACTCCAGCTTCCGCAGGCTGCGCACAAAGTCCTTCTGCTTTTCTGTGTGGAACACCTCTGTGTGTCGCTCGTGAAACTTGTGAGCTGAAATGGAAAAACACAGTGGTGACACCAGCATCAAAGTTTTATATCTATTTATTTATCTACACACAAAGTCCTTCTGCTTTTCTCCGTGGAACACCTCCGTGTGTCGCTCATGAAACTTGTGAGCTGAAATGGAAAAACACAGTGGTGACACCAGTGTTAATGTTTTATACCTATTTATTTATCTACACACAAAGTCCTTCTGCTTTTCTGCGTGGAACACCTCCGTGTGTCGCTCGTGAAACTTGTGAGCTGAAATGGAAAAACACAGTGGTGACACCAGTGTTAATGTTTTATACCTATTTATTTATCTACACACAAAGTCCTTCTGCTTTTCTAAATGAAACTCTTCCGTGCGTCGCTCGTGAAACTTGTGAGCTGAAATTGAAAAATACAGTAGTGACACCAGTGTTCTGCTACACCAATGTCAACGTTCTACATCTATTAATTTATTGACACACAAAGTCTTTCTGGTTTTCTAAATGAAACACTGTCGTGCATCGCTGAAATTGACAAAAATACAGTGGTGACACCAATGTCAATGTTCAAAGTTCTGTATGTTTGTACAAGTGTATGTTTGAGTAAGTTTGTGTGCGTTTCAGTGAGAATGTGTTTTCTGTGTGTTTGATGAAATGTGTGTGGGGATGTGTGTGTATGTCTGTGTGCAAGAACGCGTTCACTCTCGTGCGTGCACGTACGTGCGTGTGTGTCTGTTTTGCGTGTGTGTCTGTTGTGCGTGTGTGTGTGAGTTTTTCAATGCTGATTGTAAAGCGCTTTGTGCTCGATAAAAAGCGCTATATAAATATCCGTTTATTATTATTATTATTATTATTATGTATTTATATATCTACTAACAAAGTCCTTCTGGGTCTCTTCGTGAAACACTTCTGAGTGCCACTCTTGAAACTTGTGGGCTGAAAATATAATCAGCAGACCAAAATTAATGGTGTTTTTTATTTTTTTTTTCTTCCAATGAACACTTAGATCTGTGTGTCACTTGCTAAACCTGAAGTAATTGCTGTTTGTGTGTGTGTGTGTGTCACTGTGTGTGCATGCAAACATGCATGCGTGTGTGTGGTTGCATGCGTGTGTGTGAAAGTGTGTAGGTGTGTGTGTGTATGTGAAAGTATGTCTGAAAGTGTGTAGGTGTGTGTGTGTGTGTGAGTGAGCATATGCTCATGGGCGCATGCATGCGTGTGTGAGTGTGTCTGTGTGTGTCCGTACATGCATGCGTATACATGTGTCTGTCCGCAGGTGCATGCATGTGTGTGTGTGTTTACCGGTTTCCTGCAGCCAGCAGGACACAAAACATTATGAACAAAGACAGGTGTGTGTATGTGCGTGTGTGTGTGTTCATGTGCGCATGTGTGTGTCCCTGTGTGCATGCATGTGAGATTTACCTGAACGGTCCCAGCAACCCAACAGGTCGCAATGCATGTGATCAAAGACAGGAAAAGAAGTGGGACAATTCTTGTGTGTTCTTGTGAGTTTGTGCACACATGCGCTCTTCATGCGCCTGCATTCAATTCCATGCACGCATATTGCATGCGTGTGTGTCTGTGTGTGAGCTTACCTGAAGTTTTGGTCCCAGTTTTGTGCGCCTGCGTTCTTCAAGTTCACGCGCCTGCATTCAATTCCATGTACGCATATTGCATGCGTGTGTATGTCTGTGTGTGAGTTTTACCTGAAGTTTTGGTCCCAGCTCCCAACAGGTCACAATGCATGTGATCAAAGACAGGAAAGGGAGTGGGACAATTCTTGTGTGTTCTTGTGAGTGTGTGCGCACATGTGCTCTTCACGCACCTGCATTCAATTCCATGCACGCATATTGCATGTGCGTGTGTATGTCTGTGTGTGAGTTTACCTGAAGTTTTGGTCCCAGCACCCCAACAGATCACAATACATGTGAACAAAGACAGGAAAAAGCAGAGTGGACAATTCTAGTGCGTTCTTGAAAGTGTGTCGTTCTTCAAGTTCATACGCCTGCATTCAATTCCATGCACGCATATTGCATGCGTGTGTATGTCTGTGTGTGAGTTTTACCTGAAGTTTTGGTCCCAGCGCCCAGCAGATCACAATACATGTGAACAAAGACAGGGAAAAGCAGAGTGGACAATTCTAGTGCGTTCTTGAAAGTGTGTCGTTCTTCAAGTTCATACGCCTGCATTCAATTCCATGCACGCATATTGCATGCGTGTGTATGTCTGTGTGTGAGTTTTACCTGAAGTTTTGGTCCCAGCGCCCAGCAGATCACAATACATGTGAACAAAGACAGGGAAAAGCAGAGTGGACAGCTCTTCATTCTGTGATGGACTGCTTTCCAACACAAACTTCTTCAGTCTGAA
Source organism: Phymorhynchus buccinoides (assembly GCA_017654935.2). Taxonomy (NCBI): domain Eukaryota; kingdom Metazoa; phylum Mollusca; class Gastropoda; order Neogastropoda; family Raphitomidae; genus Phymorhynchus; species Phymorhynchus buccinoides. Next base: position 35,595,493 of record CM065706.1, on the reverse strand, counting down.
AGTAAAACCAGCACAAAATGCCTATTATTACAGATTATAAATTTGTAAACTTGTGCTAAAACGATACAGACCTGTTTACTCTACTCTTTTCGAGTAGCATTCTACTCAATTTGGATCTCTACTACTCTTCAAAATTGAAAATAATGCTAGATTCTACTCATTTTCAGTGAATATTGTTTGATGGTTTAATGAATAAAACTACACATTTTGCACCAAAACTACTCATTTCAACTATCCAGACTACTCAAGATTGTGTAGGGGGTAAACAGGTCTGACGATACATCTGTAGATATTGAAAAAGGAAATAAAAAACGCTAAAAGTTCACAATTCTTCACTTTCCCACGTACCATGCTTATTCAGTCTGTAAATCAATCATGTCACCAACTGAAATACAAATCAATTAACACAATACGATTTGCTATGAATGTAGTTAGTGACAACTAACATACATGTGAATAAATAATTTGTACTGATTTTAAACACCATACACACTTACACAACAAGCACGTTACTTTATTTACAAAAAGCAAAGCAAAAAAACCATGTTAAATTATTTCAGCAAAAATACCTTTGTCAAACAAATACCTTGAGAACAACAAAACCATACTTATCCTCTTTTAGAGTCAAGCAATCTTCAAATTATCAAGCAAATATCTCTAAACTGTACTAATTTTAGTTTCCTATATACTTGAAAGTGCTATTGTGGCGATACCATAGCCGATGAGGTTTATCCGAGGCGTGGTTACTGCTACACATATCTATATTGATAAAAACTCGGGACTTTACTGGTGTTGCACTGCCTCCGGGCATTGCAGCCAGCATTGTTCCCACCATCTTTGTATAAATAAATGTCCCATATGTGTCTATGACCGAGAGGACGTAAAACATAATTTTTCTTCCTATAGTAATAAATTGTAATAGTATTAGTAATTTTGCCTTTTTTTCCTCTGCGAAATAAGCTGAAAGTTCTCGAGCCTGACTCCTCCCTAATTTTATTTATACCGGCAATGATTGATAGCGCTAAGAATTTTGAAAACCAGTCCCATCAGAGACAATGACCCCAACAACCGGTGTCAAAACCAGTCCCATCAGGGGAAACCCCAAAAACCGGTGGAAAAGTTCCACAGAAAATCACAACCGGTATCAAAATCCCATTTGAGACAATTTATCAGTCCTATCTTTGTTAATTTATCAGTCCTACTCCTAGCAAAAAATGTATCAGTCCTTGGGACTAACAGTTGAACTCATTCAGGCCACATATGTCTGGAATTAGTAGGTAGCTGTCAATTGGATGCATTTGCTTCAAGGGAAGTAAATCTGTGTACACACCATACCTTACTGGTCTTTAGTCACTTCTAAACTTGCTTCGCTCCCTTAGACCACAATTTTGCCTCTGACTTCACTTTTAAAGTGGTTTGTTGTGGGGAAACCAATCGGTGTAGAGATTTTTCTAAAAAATAAGTCTGATCTACCACTTCCCTATGTCTAAATTACTCAAAACTCATAAGTCTAAACCTGAAGTAAAAACCTGTAATCTTCTTTCATTTCTCGTTTTGTTTATGTGTATGACTGGAGTGATTTGTGAGCTTTTTTTAATAATTCAAAATCATTGCGATGCAAATGAGTTAAAAAAACAATTCTCAGCATTTTGGTTTTACGATCAGTATTTTACTGATAATTATCAGTTAACACAATCAGTGTTAATTAAATGTAAACACCTGGCAAACTGCTGGTCGCAGGAGTTGAAGTCTCCGCTGATGCTGCTGCAGGCGATCACGCTCTCCACACCTGCACTGATGCGGGACCTCTTCCGCACCGACATCTCTCCCAGGCAGGTGGACAGGGTCCTGCGCCCATGAATTTCCGTTTCCTGCAATGTTCAGACAGGGCATTGTCACATTGTGAAGTGACGGTCATCTGTTGCAACATGTCAGGGCTCCCAGGGACCTCCATTTGGGGGTCTTTGAAGCACTAAAATTCTAAAGGATCCTCTAAAAGAATGTGCAGGGGGTCCCATGGATGCACTAGAAAAATTGTTTTTTAGCATTCACATTGCCACTGGGACCCTCTATCCCGCCTCTAGGACCCTCTATACCGCAAGTGAAGGAGTCCCTGGGACCCCTTGTTTTGCGGGACGATTGGGAGCCCTGCATAGATCATCAGTATATAAACTCAAAAATTGCATGCAGACATACCACGGGGGGGAGGGGGTCTTCTATACAAATAGTTCCTCCACCTTCTGGAAGTTCTGTGCCTTTAACTTCCTCTAATCCGTCTCTCTCTTTGACTGCGAGCTGCCTTTTCCCTAAAGTTGCTTTCTGTCATCTACTAATTACTATCTTTCTAACTTTTTCGCCCATTCTCCTGCCCTTTATCCAAAAAAAAATCTTCCATAGTTTTCGGTAAAGGTCAAGATGTGCCACCCCCCCTACCTATCTGGGTTAAGTCTATTTTTCCGTTATTGCCTTTCTTACCATACATAAAGCTGTATTTTAGGAACATCTTTAGCTAATAACCTTTTTGGAATACTAACCCTAACCCTAGCCCTAAACCTAACCCTACCCCCCACCCTATAAGATGGAAAAACGCAACGAACCACAACTGTGACAAATCGCGGTGTACTGCAGTACATAGTGGGGGGTAGGGTTAGGTTTAGCCTTAGGGCTAGGGTTAGTATTCGAAAAAGGTTATTAGCTAAAAATGTTCCTAAAATACAGCTTTACAGGTAAGAAAGGCAAAAACGGAAAAATAGAATTCACCGAGAAATGCAGGGGGGGTGGCACATCTTTACCTTTACCCAGTTTTCTCCTTTGAGCTCCCCCGAAATCGGAATGTAGCGGCTAGGGACACATACGTACCCATTGTAGCATTATCTGATTATGTCTATGGCCTGGAAACACAAAAGAAGAAGACGAAAGCATGCAGATGTGTGTGCGTGTCTGTTCGTTCTTTAATTTTACATCTGTTCACCCGTAAGTGATATCAGACAGCCAAAAATGTAGTGGCTATTTATATGTGTATAATCACTTATTGTGGTGAGTGTGTGTGAATGGTAGTGACTATGTATGTGTGTATAATTAAGCCAACAGCAGGAGGTTATCACTTATTGTGGTGAGTGTGTGTGAATGGTAGTGACTATGTATGTGTGTATAATTAAGCCTACAGCAGGAGGTTATCACTTATTGTGGTGAGTGTGTGTGAATGGTAGTGTTATTTATGTGTGTATAATTAAGCCTACAGCAGGAGGTTATTGTGGTGAGTGTGTGTGAATGGTAGTGACTATTTATGTGTGTATAATTAAGCCTACAGCAGGAGGTTATCACTTATTGTGGTGAGTGTGTGTGAATGGTAGTGACTATTTATGTGTGTATAATTAAGCCAACAGCACGAGGTTATCACTTATTGTAGTGAGTGTGTGTGAATGGTAGTGTTATTTATGTGTCACAGTGTTTTCCCTACACATCTATTACTGTGATCTATTCATAGAAATGTAGGCTATATTCACATTTAGGCCCGTCAACCCGGTCAAGAACGATAATCTGTTGACTGAAAAAGCAATTGCTTTTGTTCTTTTCTGTTACAAATTATCGTTCTTGACCGGGTTGACGGGCCTAAATGTGAATATAGTAGGTACGAACAGAAAAGAAAAAACTCATGTAATTCTCAGAGTTGTACTAATAAAATGAAAGAAAAGTAGATAAATTGGTGTAAACATGCGTTTTTAGTCAATAGTTTTTAAAAATAGGTACGATTTTGTTAAAACATTGGTCTATTTTTTAATCATGACTCAAATAATGAAATGTGTGACAGATTTCTTCCAACAATCAAGATGATTGAAAGCTGAATAAAACTCCACTATTTTTTGTAGAAAAACAGTACTCACAGATAGTGTATTGTCTGTAGAACCTATAATGTAGCTTTTTTGAGAAAAGAAGCTCTTCAATATTTGTTATTGCATAACAAAAATATTTCAATTGAAGAAATCTTCTTAGTTTGGCTTTCCGGCGCCCCCTTACCATGCGCTCGTCTCGTGCATTGACGTATTTATTAGCGTAATCGTCATCAAACTGACGTATTGATGATCAATACGTCAGTCGTCCGGGCATAGATCGAACAAAAAACAATCAAACTTTCATTGTTCTAAATTTTTAGGAAGTTTCAAAACAACAATGTGCAACATTTAACACTTACATTTTAAACTTCGAAACAAACATGTCATTTTCTGATGCCGCTGGTCGAATGAAGTAAAATATTGTAAGATTAAGCACTTAAATCAGCTTACAAGCAAGAATCGCATTGCTGTTTTTGAGTCCGTCATTCAGTTTGAAAACAGAAGTACGCATGCGTTGTCATCTGCCTTGACCTTGACCTTTCACACGCGTCATTTCCTATGGAAATAAAACGGAAAATACACCTTGATTTTTGGGGCACCGATTTCTATGACTGGGGTCACCCAAATCTTTCTAAAAAATTGATCAAGCTTCACACCGATGATTAATCTTACTGCGAGCATACTTTGTTGGCGCGCCTCGGGCACAGCTTTTCAACGATCGATGCGATGAGTGAAGCTTCTTGTTCTCTCTAATCTACTTCTCTTCAACCCAACGACAGATTCGCAAGCTCAACGATCTAACAAACTAGCGGGTATGTAGACTTATTCCCACCGTTGTACATATATATATAGCAATTTATTAATTCTAAGCATCGATCGTCTTGCTTTTTAGTGTGATAACTGTGCATGCACATGCGACTCCATTTTTTGCACGTGTGTCCCGAACCCAGACAAGTTCAGAGATCAAATCCAAGGGACGCAACTTACCTACATACCTAAATATAGCCGAAATGTAACCCAACGCATGTAAAAATCATGTCTCATTTTGTGTGTGTGTGTGTGTGTGTGTGTGTGTGTGTGTGTGTGTGTGTGTGTGTGTGTGTGAAACTCAGTTTCTAGTGCCAGATGGATGAATTTAAAATGCATGTACTTCATGTACATGTATTGATCAGAATCATTATCATGTTCATCATGATGCTCTGACTCTTGAGTCTGAATCTGATGGAGGATGTCAAGAGCAAGAAGAATTGCACTTTACCAAATAATGTCGACGCCTCATGTACTGAGTTACAGCGTTCTTTATCTGTTCACCCTTCGCCCTCTTCATCCTCTGGGTGTGTCCAGGCCACAGAAGCTTCCAAATCAAACATCAACCAACAAGACTACTTTCAAACACAGCAAAGTGCAGCCATTTTGTTTCACCAACTTCCTGTTAATGCTTGTGTCTAACAACCGAAACATGAAGGAATGTTCAAGTTCTCAACAAACTTTTGTTCACGATTATTGCGACATACAGTGTGTGTGTGTGTGTGTGTGTGTGTGTGTGTGTGTGTGTGTGTGTGTGTGTGTGTGTGTGTGTGTGTGTGTGTGTGTGTGTGTGTGTGTGTGTGTGTGTGTGTGTGTGTGTGTGTGTGTGTGTGTGTGTGTGTGTGTGTGTGTGTGTGTGTGTGTGTGTGTGTGTGTGTGTGTGTGACAGTGTGTGTGTGTGTGTGACAGTGTGTGTGTGTGTGTGTGTGTGTGTGTGTGTGTGTGTGTGTGTGTGTGTGTGTGTGTGTGTGTGTGTGTGTGTGTGTGTGTGTGTGTTTTATTTTGCCACGGACCGGGGAGGCTCAACCACTCTTGCCGGAAGAAAAGGCCTCGAGTAGGCCAGAGAAGACATTATTGAGAGAAACATTTGTTTATTGAGGAAAAGAACTCGCACAATGATTGGACTTGTTTACATCTTGCCCTCGAAACAAAAGAAGAAAAGCATAATTAAAACTTCAATTAATGAACAAAAGCAACAGGACCCCACCTCCCAAAAAGTTACCGTATGCTTGTTCGCTATAGTAAAATTTTTATAATTATCAACTTTTAACAACTTTTTTTTTTCTTTTTTTTTTACACAAATTAACAACTTATTTATCCCGAACATCGTCATCACCCACATGTTTTACCCTATTATCAGTTTGATTACTCCGATAAAGGGTAAGTGACCTCCGACAGGACATCATGAACATCAGCATCAACATTCGTCTCGGTACTTGAGGGCTATGCCTGAGAGAGTTGTAAACATAATCGTCATCAGTATTTGTTTGAAATATCAAACCATTCAACAGCAACAAAAACAGAATGTTAATTAACGACTTTATAATTGTCATAACATCATACGCCTTTTTAGCGATTATATTTCATGTTGTTATTATAAACAAAATAAGAAATAAATGTACAAATAAGTAATAAATCTGTGCATGGACTCCCTGAGCATAGCCTTTACAAAATAAAAGGATCCAATTTTATTCGCCGCATTTCAGGTTATGTTTTCTAGCAGTGAAGCACAAATGTATGTGTTGAGCAAGTACGGGTTGGATGGAATATATCCCAGCCCAGAATTCCACAGTAGGTATTAAGTATTAGGTACGTGTTAGTACCGGAGGCTTCTCTGTGAAATTCGGGTTGCTCCCACCTGGAGAGCGTGTCGCAGCCAGAGGCGCGCCACCCATTTGGTGTTTTTTGCATGCGATTTTTGTGTGAGTAATGATGTGAAGGAAATGGGGGATGGGGGATGGAACTTTTAACCAAATGACAACTTTTTCGTTGCCACTGGGATTAACGTGTGCTAAGTGCGTGGGCACACGGGACCTCGGTTTATCGTCTCATCCGAAAGACTCCACGTACAGACCGTTAAGGCCTAGTGTAAAGTGAGAGGAAAAATCCCCTGTACCCAGGTTCGAACTCGGGTTTACTTGACACAAAGGCGAACGCTTTACCTCTGTGCCCACTCTACACCACGTGGCCTCCTTCCGCTATCTGACAGTCATAATCGGACACGGCAGAGACTGACCGGCACGCGATGTCCGCACCATGCACGTATAGGCCTAAATCACCCACACGGACGAAAGCTGTTCTCAATACAGGTCAACTGATAGCGGTGCAGTAAGAGCCTCACCAGTGGCCATCAAGTGGACGTCAAGTGTCACCGATTTTCAAGCTGCTGGCCTGACCTTGTCCAACTCTCTCTCTCTCTCTCTCTCTCTCTCTCTCTCTCTCTCTCTCTCTCTCTCTCTCTCTCTCTCTCTCTCTCTCTCTCTCTCTCTCTCTCTCTCCCATGTATTCCCTTCTCCCACATTTCATGTCCGGTAGGGTTGTTTTGTCAGAGTGCTCCACGCGAACATTCAAATCGTCAAGCTTTAGTGATCTTCTCTTTGCTGACTGTCGTCTACTATCTTTCTCCTTTTACTGGTTCATTCATTCTCCTGCCTTTATTTTGTTTCAAGAAACAGTTACAAATATGATCAAACGAATCTTAAAACAGTTTCACTCAGCTAAAGTTTGCAAATAATGTTCTCCAGCCGAAGACAGACTTGCTGGGCCTAACTAAATTTCTTAGTTTGGCGCATAATGGCGAAGCCCTGCCCAGGGGACCTTCCCACTCTCGTGGCCAAAAGGGACTTCAGGACAGCTGGTAAAACAAAAATAAAGCTGGTGAAAAATCTGTTAACAATTGGACTGCTATTTGTGATTTTCAACGTCATCCAAACTAAAAAGTCAAGCTTCAGTAATCATTGGCAAACCAAAAATTTAGAAATCATTTAAAGGCTGCTCATAGCAAACAACCTCTAATTGGTATTACAAAACCTTCGAAGCTTTGTTGGTTAGAAGGTGAGAAAACATGGATTTTGTATCATGTAAAGTTATGATATGTTATAAGATTCACACTTAACTGACCCTACACCTATCCCTATCCCTATCCCAAACCCTATCCCTAACCCTAAGCCCTAACTGAAACCGTCTGAAATGAATGGAAGGGGCAGAGGAGGGAGCTGTTCTTAACATTTGCCTGTCCACCTGCCATATGCTGGCAATCACTGACATTTGCCTGTCCACCTGTCATATGCTGGCAATCACTGACATTTGCCTGTCCACCTGCCATATGCCGGCAATCACTAACATTTGCCTGTCCACCTGTCATATGCCGGCAATCACTGACATTTGCCTGTCCACCTGCCATATGCCGGCAATCACTGACATTTGCCTGTCCACCTGCCATATGCCGGCAATCACTGACATTTGCCTGTCCACCTGCCATATGCCGGCAATCACTGACATTTGCCTGTCCACCTGTCATATGCCGGCAATCACTGACATTTGCCTGTCCACCTGCCATATGCCGGCAATCACTGACATTTGCCTGTCCACCTGCCATATGCTGGCAATCACTGACATTTGCCTGTCCACCTGCCATATGCCGGCAATCACTGACATTTGCCTGTCCACCTGCCATATGCTGGCAATCACTGACATTTGCCTGTCCACCTGCCATATGCCGGCAATCACTGACATTTGCCTGTCCACCTGCCATATGCCGGCAATCACTGACATTTGCCTGTCCACCTGCCATATGCCGGCAATCACTGACATTTGCCTGTCCACCTGCCATATGCTGGCAATCACTGACATTTGCCTGTCCACCTGCCATATGCCGGCAATCACTGACATTTGCCTGTCCACCTGCCATATGCCGGCAATCACTGACATTTGCCTGTCCACCTGCCATATGCCGGCAATCACTGACATTTGCCTGTCCACCTGCCATATGCCGGCAATCACTAACATTTGCCTGTCCACCTGCCATATGCTGGCAATCACTGACATTTGCCTGTCCACCTGTCATATGCCGGCAATCACTGACATTTGCCTGTCCACCTGCCATATGCCGGCAATCACTAACATTTGCCTGTCCACCTGCCATATGCCGGCAATCACTGACATTTGCCTGTCCACCTGCCATATGCAGGCAATCACTGACATTTGCCTGTCCACCTGCCATATGCTGGCAATCACTGACATTTGCCTGTCCACCTGCCATATGTGGCAATCACTGACATTTGCCTGTCCACCTGCCATATGCCGGCAATCACTAACATTTGCCTGTCCACCTGCCATATGCTGGCAATCACTGACAATCATAATCATGTCAGTATAATTATCACACTGGGCTTCAGACGAAGACGCGTCGTAGTACGGGATAAGATATAGAGGTAAAAAGGTTTAACATAATTATACAGTGGAACCTCCCTTATAAGACCTCCTATTATAAGACTCCCTCCCATCTAAGACCTACTTCTCTGTGACATGGCCCTTCTTTGTAAATATTAAAATTACCTCCCTTATAAGACCCCTCCCTTATAAGACCCCTCCCTTATAAGACCCCTCCCTATAAGACCCCTCCCTTATAAGACCCCTCCCTTATAAGACCCCTCCCTTATAAGACCCCTCCCTTATAAGACCCCTCCCTTATAAGACCCCTCCCTTATAAGACCCCTCCCTTATAAGACCCTTCCCTTATAAGACCTCATTTTGGATGATTTGTTAAGGTCTTATAATGGAGGTTCCACTATATAAGCGGGAAGAGTTGAGAGACGTACACGACCGTAAAGCACCCCCGGTTCTGCCACAGCGTTATGATGAGGCAACCCTCTCCGATTTGAATGGTATCGTGCATTCTGCACCCTCATGCAGTGAGATAGCGCTCTCTGTCTCTGTCTCTGTCTCTTCCCGTCGTACATGGCGAAAGCCGATACGCGACGTTAAACTGAACTTCCATCCATCCTCTCTCTCTCTCTCTCTCTCTCTCTCTCTCTCTCTCTCTCTCTCTCTCTCTCTCTCTCTCTCTCTCTCTCTCTCTCTCTCTCTCTCTCTCTCTCTCTCTCTCTCTCTCTCTCTCTCTCTCTCTCTCTCTCTCTCTCTCTCTCTCTCTCTCTCTCTCTCTCTCTCTCTCTCTCTCTCTCTCTCTCTCTCTCTTCTCTCTCTCTCTCTCTCTCTCTCTCTCTCTCTCTCTCTCTCTCTCTCTCTCTCTCTCTCTCTCTCTCTCTCTCTCAACGGATCTGTGTTTCAAATTCGTAAGTTAGCTCTATTATACATTTTCTATTCCCTTCGTAACCGGAAACGTATGGATGAGTATTTGGAAGGTTAACCATGTTTCTAGTCTAGTGTTATTTTGACTTTTTTGTACCTTGACCATGTTTCTATGGGTTAATGGCCTAAAATAATTAAACCATTGTTCAATTGTTCTCTCTCTCTCTCTCTCTCTCTCTCTCTCTCTCTCTCTCTCTCTCTCTCTCTCTCTCTCTCTCTCTCTCTCTCTCTCTCTCTCTCTCTCTCTCTCTCTCTCTCTCTCTCTCTCTGTGGTCAGTGGGTGTCACAGATGTAACAGTGCTGACCCATTTCACGTTGTGGACACAGGACTTTGGCTGTTACTATCTGGGACCTGTTTCCTCAGTGGCCTAAAGTGGACTGTTGTGTCCTTCCGCAGACCGGCATCTATCTACCTGTCAACCCCTACCAGTTAATTAGCCTTCCGCCGCCTTCCGCAGAGGAGGGGTATTGTGATCGTGTCTTTATTGTATCTGTACACGCAATGTCTCGTAAAGAAATGCACGGAATCGCATCAAAGTTTGCATAGGGGTATATTACCAGAGGCGATAATGATCCGTCGAGACGTTTTTGCGAATTCTCATTGTTGTTACTGTGGTGGTTTTTTTTAAAGATATGCTGACATATCAACTGATTTTAGTCAGATAAATCTTCCATGTAGTTGGAAAATTCATTTGTGTTTCCAAGCGTTTCTCACAAGATTAATATTATGTGTGGATCCTTCTTTTTGTCCCTGGTGATATAGAAAACATGCTCCTGCTTAAATAGATATTTTGTAACAGTGATATATTGAGTTTCCCCACTTAACTTAACTAATGTTATTCCATTTTTTCCGGTTTTTATGATGCATTATTAATTCTTAGAATCATTTTTCATGACCTTGATATGTTTGATTATAGTTTTCATTTGTTCCCGAAAGTTGTATTGATTATTATTTAGTTTATCTTACAAAGTATGTCTGACTTCCATCGATTGTAAAATGTGATGCAGCCTGCTGCTAGTACTGTCTATATGTGTTGAGTACTTTTATAAGCCTCGGCTTGTTGTACTCCTGTCTCTATATATTTTGTTGCTGCAAAAGTGTGTTAACAAAACATTTGTTTAAACCAACTGGTTTTAGTAAAAACAAAACAAAACAAATCGACTTCTAAACACCTTACGGGGTAGTTTTGCTATGACATTGTCCTGTCATTTATGACTCTGGGGTCATCTGCAAGTTCACTGTGCGCAAAACTCACACAACCACTCTCTGCTGGTATGGCTTTCTTAGAGCAGAGATTTTGACCAAAATATTATTAATATTATTAAATTATAGATAACTTTTTCGTTGCCAATGGGTATTAACGTGTGCTAAGTACATGGGCACACGGGGCCTCGGTTTATCGTCTCACCCGAAAGACTCCACGTTCAGACCGTAAGGCCTAGTGTAATTAAAGTGAGAGGAAAAAAACCCTGTACCCAGGTTCGAACTCGGGTTTGCTTGACACGAGGCGAACGCGATACCTCTGTGCCACTCTACACCCCTATATACAAGTACTTTTTAACATCTAATATGCTCAGTGGCTGCTTTCAAAACATGTAAACGTTTGATCATCCGCAAAGGCAGCTTAGATTGTGTTTGCAAACGCAGGCACATACTCAACAAGCTGGAATTTGTTTTTAATCAAGCTTGCAAATGCAAACAAAACGAAAAACGAAAAACGAATGGACGCACGTAATGTGCTCATATGTTCAGATGATCATGTTCTTTTTATATTATGATTAAGAATCTTTTGTGAGTTGTCGTTGGTGATGTTGATGCTGGAGCTGATGGTTTTGCTACTGCCGTTGTCGTCATTATTGTCATCGTCGATGAAATTGATGGTGTTCTTCTTCTTCTTCTTCTTCTTCTTCTTCTTCTTCCTCTTCTTCTTCTTCTTCTTCTTCTTCTTCTTCTTCTTTTCTTCTTCTTCTTCTTCTTCTTCTTCTTCTTCTTCTTCTTCTTCTTCTTCTTCTTCTTCTTCTTCTTCTTCTTCTTCTTCTTCTTCTTCTTCTTCTTCTTCTTCTTCTTCTTCTTCTTCTTCTTCTTCTTTTCTTCTTCTTCTTCTTCTTCTTCTTCTTCTTCTTCTTCTTCTTCTTCTTCTTCTTCTTCTTCTTCTTCTTCTTCTTCTTCTTCTTCTTCTTCTTCTTCTTCTTCTTCTTCTTCTTCTTCTTCTTCTTCTTCTTCTTCTTCTTCTTCTTCTTCTTCTTCTTCTTCTTCTTCTTTTCTTCTTCTTCTTCTTCTTCTTCTTCTTCTTCTTCTTCTTCTTCTTCTTCTTCTTCTTCTTCTTCTTCTTCTTCTTTCTTCTTCTTCTTTTTTCTTCTTCTTCTTCTTTCTTCTTCTTCTTCTTCTTCTTCTTCTTCTTCTTCTTCTTCTTCTTCTTCTTCTTCTTCTTCTTCTTCTTCTTCTTCTTTTCTTCTTCTTCTTCTTCTTCTTCTTCTTCTTCTTCTTCTTCTTCTTCTTCTTCTTCTTCTTCTTCTTCTTCTTCTTCTTCTTCTTCTTCTTCTTCTTCTTTTTCTTCTTCTTCTTCTTCTTCTTCTTCTTCTTCTTCCGTTTCTTCTTCTTCTTCTTCTTCTTCTTCTTCTTCTTCTTCTTCTTCTTCTTCTTCTTCTTCTTCTTCTTCTTCTTCTTCTTCTTCTTCTTCTTCTCTTCTTCTTCTTCTTCTTCTTCTTCTTCTTCTTCTTCTTCTTCTTCTTCTTCTTCTTCTTCTTCTTCTTCTTCTTCTTCTTCTTCTTCTTCTTCTTCTTCTTCTTCTTCTTCTTCTTCTTCTTCTTCTTCTTCTTCTGCGTTCCCAGGCCATTCGGCCACAATGTGTCCGTTTTCCAGTATTCACTGGTCTCCTCGCTGCATCCAGCCGACACATTCCGATTTCGGAGGAGCACAAAGGAGGAAACTATAATTATGGAAGATTTTTTTTTTTGGGGGGAAAGGCAGGAGAATGGGGCCAAAAAGTCAGAAAAATAATAGATGACAGTAAGCGAAGGGAAAAGGCAGAGTCAAAGAGAGAGGCAGATTAGAGGAAGTTATAAGCACAGAACTTCCAGAAGGTGGGGGAACTATTTGTACGGAAGAACCCCCCGGTATCCCCACGGGGGCGATGGTGTTCAACATCACCATCAAATGACTCAATACGTCTCAACTGCGCATATTTCAATTAACCTTATTCTCAATTGCGCATATTTCAATTACCCTTATTCTCAATTGCGCATATTTCAATTACCCCTATGCTCAATAGCGCATATTTTAATTACCCCTATACTCAATTGCGCATATTTTAATTACCCCTGTTCTCAATTGCGCATATTTTAATTACCCCTGTTCTCAATTGCGTATATTGTAATTACCCCTGTTCTCAATTGCGTATATTTTAATTGCCCCTATGCTCAATTGCGCATATCTTAATTACCCCCATACTCAATTGCGCATATTTTAATTACCCCTATGCTCATTTGCGCATATCTTAATTACCCCCATACTCAATTGCGCATATTTTAATTACCCCTATGCTCATTTGCGCATATTGTAATTACCCCTGTTCTCAATTGCGCATATTTTAATTACCACTATGCTCAATTGCGCATATATTAATTACCCCTGTTCTTTGTCAATTGCGCCCATATGCCGTTGTAGTCATCGATTGCGCCCGTTAAAATGGTTGAAATGGTTCGTGAGGAAACTATAAGACGTAATGGGAGATGTTCATAAAGTCAGTTACTAATTATACGTGGCGGTACCACAGCCGATGAGGTTTAACCGAGGCGTGGTTACTGCTACACCTATCTGTGTTGTTAATAAATCGGGACTTTACTGGTGTTGCACTGCCTCCGGGCATTGCCTCCAGTATTGTTCCCACCATCTTTGTATCTGCAAATGTCCCATATGTGTCTGTTCCAGACCGAGAGGACGTAAAACACCATTTTCATAAATTCAGAGGCTGTTTCACAGGACAGAGATAACCTTCCTTATAAAAGTCATTATTTGTTGGCAATATTGTGCTTTAAACACCCACCTCATGTTTACAACCCTCAATTTCAAATTCATTATTTGTTGGTAACCTTGTACTTTAGACACCCCCTCATGTTTAGGACCCTCAATCTCACAGTCATTATTTGTTGGCCACACCCCTCATGTTTAGGACCCTCAATCTCACAGTCATTATTTGTTGGCAATATTGTACTTTAAGCACACCCCGCATGTTTATGACCCTCAATCTTAATGTTATTATTTGTTGGCAATTTTGTACTTTAAACACACCCCTCATGTTTACGACCCTCAATCTCAAAGTCATTATTTGTTGGCAATCTTGTACTTTAAACACCCCCCCTCATGTTTATGACCCTCAATCTCAAAGTCATTATTTGTTGGCAATCTTGTACTTTGAACACCCCCTCATGTTTACGACCCTCAGTCTCAAAGTCATTATTTGTTGGCAATATTGTACTTTAGACACTCCTCCTTCATGTTTACGACCCTCAATCTCAAAGTCATTATTTGTTGGCAATCTTGTACTTTAGACACCCCCCTCATGTTTATGACCCTCAAAACAAAAAAAAGAAATGGTTGAAACGGTTCGTGAGATGTTCATAAATTCAGAGGCTGTTTCACAGGACAGAGGTTACATTCCTTATAAAGGAAATAAAAGGAAAAGGAACAAGGGAAAAAAGGAGAAAAGGAAGGAAAAGACAAAGTTTCCATGTGCGTTGTACAATGCCAATGGACAATAAAGAAACTTATGACTTATGATTTATGAAAGATATAGAAAACAGAATTTATAATAACTGTTCTAGTTTTGATTGCATAGAAGTTTAACTTCTCAGATACACCCATTGCTGAAATCAGGCGCAATCGATGCGCATACCCGGGTTGGCGCAGTTGAGTGGTATCCAAATAACTCTGGGGTACGGGTGGACAGGTGTGTCATTGCCTCACCTGTTTGTTCGTCCACGGTTCGTATCCAGTATCCACCACGAACAAACACACCTTGATTACCAGGGGGTCGTTTCACAAGGGCTAACGTTACGTTGCGCTCGCTCAAATCGGCAAAAACGGTCTAAGAAACACCCTTCGTTCGCACGACGTTTTGTTCTTGCCAAACACCGAGCAAGCTGCGAACTAACCGGAACTAGTAGTAGTGGGTGAATAGATTTCTTGTCGTTGATTGGTCCATTCAAGTTTGTTTCAAATAATACTCTCTTTTTTTACCAATCAGACAAGAGCTTGTAATATTCTTCCGCAAACGTTTTCTAAAATGTTTCTTGGACCCCTTTTGGCGTAACAGTTATGCGCGCGGCGAGCGTCGTCTAGAGAAACTATACCCCTGGAGTCATCTTATCTGACATAACATGCATGCGCCAGTGTCATGTGCGCATCTGGAAAATTGGGACATGCACTCAGCTTCGCAATTGTTGTCTCTTGTCTGTCTTGTGTTTCCGTTTCTGGATGTATTGTTCTAGTTGTTTTGGGTTGATGTGTGTTTTGAATAAGCCTTTCATGGCCACTGTCGTTTCTTGGCTCCACACTGACTTAAACACCCATGTTACTGAAAGGCATCAAATGAGGGTCTTTTATCCAGTGACCTTAATATGTTCTTGATTTTGGGACGTAAGGACAGGCCCTGTTTTATGAATGTCACAAAGGAATCCCCAACAGAACAGACATAATCTTTTCTCTACCCAGGTAGGTTTAATGGAAAGGTTTAGCTGAAAAAAATGTCTGGCGTTGAAAGGGTTGGAAAAAAAGAGAGAAAGAATTGATGTTAGCTG
>CM065706.1:35562244-35569744 GCA_017654935.2 Phymorhynchus buccinoides | reverse complement strand
TGCCTAAAGAATGACATTTATTCCACACATTAAGTGCAGACTGCACCCTTGTATTCAGTCGCTTCAGTATTTAACGCCAGACCAGCAATATCATCATAATCTGGGTAGATACATTCACTATGCCCCAAACTTAGCGTTGCTAATGTAATTATGCTTATAGTATATGATCTATTATATCTAATATAGTGCTGATTCTAAATCCCTCAATACTAATTTTAAAATAATGTTCGTTCATGCGCTCATCATTATCACTCTCTCTATTCATACAAGTAATTATTTTCGCTGTCAGATCAACAGAACAGGTTGTGATATAATAATAGTATGTTCATTATTGTTATGCAATTAACTTTTCTTAAAATAAATATGTTTACAGATTTGACATAAAAATTTTTTTTTAAACACAAAACAAAGCAGTCAAATAAGCGCTGAAATGATTTTTTTTTCTGTTCAAAAATGACAGCAGTATTTTCTCCTGTGTTCCTTTGTTTTCAATCTTCTCTCTCTCTCACTCTCTATCTGCCTCTCTCTCTCTCTCTCTCTCTCTCTCTCTTCTCTCTCTCTTCTCTCTCTCTCTCTCTCTCTCTCTCTCTCTCTCTCTCTCTCTCTCTCTCTCTCTCTCTCCTCTCTCTCTCTCTCTCTCTCTCTCTCTCTTTCCCTTATCGCAAAATTGAAAAATAAAAAAATCTATGGGACCAGACAAAATCAGTAGCTCTCTCTTAAAACTTGCACTTCCCTACGTAGTAGAACCTCTTACCTTCATATATAACACATGCCTGGAACAAAACATAGTACCACCTGGTTTAAAATCAGCAAAAGTTATACCACTGCCTAAATCCAAAGATGTTTCTGACCTAAACAACTTTAGACCCATTTCTATTCTTACAGTTCTATCTAAGCCTCTTGAAAAACATGTTCATAAACATCTAATGCAGTATCTTGAGGACAACAATCTTTTCCATCCTTTACAATCTGGCTTTCGGCATCACCATTCTTGTCAAACTGCTGTAGTTCGTCTCTGTGATACATGGCTTTCAGCAATTAACCGAAACAAAATGACAGGTGCTGTATTTCTTGACTTTAAGAAGGCATTTGATCTTGTGAATCATAAAATATTATTAAAAAAGCTAGCACTATACCTGCAAGACGAAAATACAGTTTCTTTTTTTACATCCTATCTTACTAACAGAACACAGTTTGTCCTAAGTAATGGTGCAGTTTCATATAATAAAATAATCAAGACTGGTGTGCCGCAAGGATCTGTCTTAGGACCCCTCCTGTTCTGTTTATTTATTAATGACCTACCCCTTTCAATATCAGATGAAAGTGTCTCATGCGATCTGTTTGCTGACGACTCCTCCCTTCACTCTAGTGCAGCTTGTTTATCCTCCATTCAAACCTCATTACAAACAGCTTTAAATGATGTTTCTGCCTGGTGTGACCAAAACCTGATGGTCATCCACCCTACAAAAACCCAAAAGCATGGTAATTACTTCAAGACAAAAACATCAGAACGAACCTCTAAATCTCAAAGTTTATTTAAAGGATAACATCATTAACCAAGTAAAAGAGCACCGCGTCCTGGGTGTGATCATAGATGAAGAACTGAAGTGGCAGACCCATATTGAGAAGGTAGCACACAAGCTTGCACGTAGCCTATTCCTGCTAAAAAAAACTTAGACCTTTCTTAGATACAGAGGAACGCAAATTATTCTTTCATGCCCACTGTCTCTCTCACATCAACTATGCATCTGTAGTTTGGGATTCTACCGCCAAATGTCACCTATTAAAACTCAATTCTATCTACAAAAGAGCAGCTAAAATTATTCTTCCTGACGCAAACCTCACCACATCAGAAAAACAAGCAAAATTAAACATCCTTCCGTTAGATTCACAATTAAAGTACAACAAAGCAATCATCATGTACAAAGTGCATAATGACTTGGTCCCACAATACCTAAAATTATTAGTTACCGCCGGCATCACATCGTTATGGTTCCAGCAACTACATTTTGCCAAACACTAGAATTGACAAATACAAATCAAGTTTTGCCTTCTCAGGTTCCTCAATTTGGAATTCCCTTCCCTCTGCCATTCAGTTATGCCCTTCCATCTCACGATA
This sequence comes from Phymorhynchus buccinoides, assembly GCA_017654935.2. Lineage (NCBI taxonomy): Eukaryota > Metazoa > Mollusca > Gastropoda > Neogastropoda > Raphitomidae > Phymorhynchus > Phymorhynchus buccinoides. The sequence goes on along the minus strand of CM065706.1, from coordinate 35,567,625 downwards.
CAAAAAGATGGTGCGGGCAAACATAATTTACAGCCCTGCTTAAATCCTGTGTCATTTTGAACGCACACTGTATAACTGTATTGCCTTGTGTACACCTACATGTGATATGCATGGTATATGTCAATTGATTGTTTACATCTCAGTTTTATGCTTTGTTTATTTGTTTGCCTTTAAACTGCTTGTTAAATGTGTTTGGATTGATGTTGCTTCACCTCCTACTTGTCATCAATTATTTGTTTCACTATGTTTGTTTGTTTGTTTTGTTGTTGTTTTTTGTTGTTTGTTTTTTTTTTTTTTTTTTTTTTATTTTTATGTATGTATAAACAATGTATATGTTGTATGAGAGAGAGTCAGAGAGAGAGAGAGAGAGAGAGAGAGAGAGAGAGAGAGAGAGAGAGAGAGAGAGAGAGATGAGAGGAGAGAGAGGAGAGAGAAGAGAGAGAGAAGATACATACAAATGTTTTTTTTGTTTCTTAAATTTGTTTTTCTTTTATCCAAGGATAGATTGTAAGAATAGGCATCGCCTAAAATCTTTATCCTTGTCAAATAAAGTTTTCCAGTGTCCAGTGTCCAGTGTCTCTCTCTCTCTCTCTCTCTCTCTCTCTCTCTCTCTCTCTCTCTGTCTCTCTCTCTCTCTCTCTCTCTCTCTCTCTCTCTCTCTCTCTCTCTCTCTCTCTCTCTCTCTCTCTCTCTCTCTCTCTCTGTGGGGACAGTCTTCATTGCACTACCTATAAAGAGCTAAGAGACAAGTATATTTTCAAACATAATCAATTTAGAAACAACTATCCCATTGAATTAAAAAGTCTTGGTTCAAACGACTTTATTAGATACACACCACGTGAGCATACACAGATATATACACAAAGAAGAAAGTTAAGCACCCCACCACATTTTTGCTGTAGATGGGATGAAATCGAGATTCATTGCAAATAATCAATAAAGAATGAAACAACATTGATTGGTAAATGAAAGTTTGACTATCTGACTATAAGCAAACGCATAATTTAATGTATGGTTTTTACAAATGCATTCTGCTATTCTGAACCAAAAAGCGTTGTCATGTTCAAATTTAAAAAATACCATGTTTAATTATCAATGTAACAATTTCATATGGCTATCTGAAAAGTTAGTTATTGTGGGGAAAACGTCATGAGGAGTGTCCAAAACTCATTTGGCAAATCAAAGTTCAGTAGCGTGTGTTTCCTCCCTGTGCCTGGATGACTGCTTCAACCCTGCTTATAACGGAATAATGGTAGCCTTGTAATAGCTAAGGGGTGCTTAACTTTTTTGTTTGTGTATATATATCAAACGCAGCAGCAGCAACAAGCTAGAAGCATAGGCCTATACAGTGGAACCTCCCTTATAAGACCTCCCATTATAAGACTCCCTCCCACATAAGACCTACTTCTCTGAGACATTGCCCTTTGTAAGTATTAACATTACCTCTCTTATAAGACCCCTCCCTTATAAGACCTCATTTTGGATGATTTCTTAAGGTCTTATAAGGGAGGTTCCACTGTATTGTGCCTTCTTTACAGTTAAAAAGTCTTCTTGCCAATGAAAATACATTCATAACTAGAGATTTTGCAATGTTTATACTTTATGCGTTAAAAAAAAAAGAAGAGATGAACCTTTGTCAGCTGATACATAAATTTACGCATTATATAATTTATTTGGATAACATGTTAGTATTAAGCGAAAGAATGGTATTCACTTCTGTTCAGTTTTCGTTTGTAATGTTAGTATGTGTGCATAATTATACGCACCCTCAAATGTTATTGGCCGGAGGTCTGACGTAACATTTTTGAGTTTGAGTTTAAAGGTGGACCATGACGGATGAGTTTTTGCAAGAAACACGTTGAGATCACCAGAAAGACAGCCTTTTCAAGGATCGAAGCACTCACTTTGCTCTGGTTTCCTATAAATTAAACCGTCAAAACGGCGATTCCTCCTTGGCGGAGATGCCGGAGAGAGTAGCCATTTTGGATGGGGTGGGTGGAGGTCACCCATTGCGGTTGAAGCGTTTTCTTGTTTTTGTAGTGCAGTAAAAAAAACCCAAATATGGAGCTATCTTCTTTGTTGTGAGCGAAACACCTATAGATAAAGTGTATAAAAATAAAATATATAAAAAATAAACAGGTTTGTATTGCGAAACTTTCGTGCAAACGATTTGGTGGCCATTAGAAAAGAGACGCCACACGCCTTCTCTTTGGGTGAAATAATTTGACTTCCAGCACCTCCGCCAAGGAGGAATCGCCGATTTGACGGTCTGATTTCTAGGAAACCAGAGCAAAGTGAGTGTTGCATCGACGTAAAGGGTGTTTTCCTGGTGATCTCGACGTGTTTCTTACAAAAACACATCCGTCAGGGTGCCCCTTCAAGTTTGAGTTTGAGTCTGTGAACTAAAAAGTCTTGGTTTCGCGCAAATTGAATTTCTCATGTTCGCGCAAATTGAACTGTTCGCGCTTTTTGACACCTCCCATCGAAAAGTTAGCGGTAGTAGCAGAAGCCGCAGCAATTATAGCAAGATAATGGTCAACCTATGGCGATATTTTTCACGCCAGAGGGCAGTCAATGCACTAGGGGCTTATCACGCGATTTTCTTACTTGGGCGTAGTGAGAGAGAGAGTGATGGTAGGACCACTCACTGTCTCTCTCTCTTTCTTTATCCCCAACTAATAATATAGAGAGGATTAGCCCCACACGAGCGTCATGCCCTCTGGCGTGAGAAAAATCGCACTAAGTCTCTCATTTGCTTCCCATTGACACACTTCCTCTTCAGCACGTAACCGTAGCTCCCATAATATTCGGCCTTGAATGAACGACTAGTAGGGACGCTTGCATGCAGGGGGCAGAGGGTCAAAGAGTAAAGGTCAAGGATGAGGTCATTCCATTTCCGTACACGCGAATAGGGCATTTGCCACGAGTGTTCGTTCTCTATACTAGACTACTAACTTGCCCGTACTCGTTCTGCCCGAGTTACGCTGACCTTTCTAATTCAACTCAGTGAAATTCAAGGTTGCCGGCACGCGGCAAATGCCCTATTAAAACTCCCTTCTAGCTTTGCGCTATGCCGGGACAATGTTCAGATTAGACGTGTCAAAACATCGGGACTTTCCTGGTATTGCAGTAACTCCAGGACCGTCCCACTATCTGCATAGTGATGAAGGCTGTGTACGCACATAAGCGGAGTGCGCAATCCATAAATAAGTGAAACAAAGAAGGGAAAAGATTTGCGCACGTGTCTGAATTTCCCCTATATGCATAAACTTTTATCCTTTCTTCCATTTATTTAGGGTTTTCCGTACGGAACTTATATACGCGTCTAATGTGAACTCGGCCTAACTCTTCCAGCACCATGGACGAATACATTCGCCGCCCAAGACATCACTCGATCTACGCTCCCACCAAAATGCAAAGACACTCACTGCCAAGCACCGTGCCACGTGTTTGTCTACTTTTAGAGCTTTTGTCACTGTTTCTGCCGTCAAAGCAATGCACGTGCACTCGGAGAAAAAACAAATTAGTCACTCTCCTCTTGTCGGTTGGGATGCAACAGAACAACTAGAGTTGAGAACTGGTTCAAAAATCCGAACCGGTTTTAAACCTGTTTTCTCTCTTCGAACCGGTTTTGCCGAACCGGGTTTTTTTTTTTTAACAAGTACTCGCATCACTAGTTTCACCTATGCAAACACATATTTATTTGTCAGAATATTCACACACACACACACACACACACACACGCACGCACGCGCACACATACACACAATACAGAAACGTATGACTTATGACACACGTACGCACACTCAACTCAACACTCAGCCAAAGTCAAAGCCATACACCACCACAAACTAGAAACAGCTACTCCTGGTTTGCAAACACCCAATCTGCGCTGAGAATCTGTTGTTCTTCGAAAAGAACGCTTTATTCTAAGAAAAACTTACTTTCAGTTTGCAGTTAAAAAACCGGTTCACAGCAACTCCAACCAGTTTTTCGAACCGCGAAAGTTTTGCACCGGTTTTTCGGTTCAAACCGGTTTCCCCCCCCACCTCTAGGAACAACCATGAACGTCAAAACATACATGGCGCTAGAAGAGTTAATGTCCCATAATTATGTGCCTGTTCCAGGCCGGACGACGTTAAACGGACTTTCATTCATTACGCTATATGCTTTGCAGGGACTAGCTCAGTTTTCCCTTGCGCTGTAGAAGTTGTTGGTTTTTTTTGGAGCGTCACGTTATGCAACCCCACATATTGAACATGGAGTACTTACTGTAATACTGGCCTTTCAGTCTCTTCTCTACCTTGTCTCCAGCGTATTCAAAACACAGCTGCTCGTCTTGTCCTTAGGAAGAACAAGTTCGATCATGTTAGCCCTCTTCTCCGTTCTTAGTTGCACTGGCTTCCTGTCGCAGACAGAATTGAATATAAATTAAACACTCTTTGCTATGAATCTATCCATAAAGCATGCTCCATCTTATACCTCTGCGACAATATTTCCATCTATACGCCAGCTCGCACTTTACGTTCAGTTTCTGACCCTCTTTCTCTCCAGATCCCTAGGTATAAGCTTTCAACTGTTGGTCGGCGCTCTTTTGCTGTCTCAGGACCGACCTCCTGGAACAAACTTCCTCTCTCCCTCCGTCAGCGACCGACCATCTCTGCTTTCAAAGCTAACCTCAAAACACACCTGTTCCCCCGTCACGCTCCTCTCTCTCTCTCTCTCTCTCTCTCTCTCTCTCTCTCTCTCTCTCTCTCTCTCTCTCTCTCTCTCTCTCTCTCTCTCTCTCTCTCTCTCTCTCTCTCTCTCTCTCTCTCTCTCTCTCTCTTTCTCTGTCTCTCTCTCTCTCTCTCTGTCTCTCTCTCTCTCTGTCTCTCTCTCTCTCTCTCTCTCTCTCTCTCTCTCTCTCTCTCTCTCTCTCTCTCTCTCTCTCTCTCTCTCTCTCTCTCTCTCTCTCTCTCTCTCTCTCTCTCTTGCCATTAGGTCTGTTTCTGCTGTATTCCATTTATGTCATCCGTGTGTGTTCGCTTTGTATTGCGTTTTTGTTTGAATGCGTTATGAATGCTAACGTGTGTGTGCGCTTTAATTTGATTTCTGTCAAGATTCAGCGCCGTATAAACACTGTGTGTTGTTGTTGTTGTTAATAAGGAACGTTGATTTCTTAAACCGTGTTTCCAAAAGAGAGCATTGGTGCGCGATCAAGATGTCAATCCGGGATGCGGGATGCACGCAAATGAGTGGTTACAATTCAATTGCGCCTATTTCAAAAATTACTCAACTGCGCCTGGGTTCCGCAGATGATGAATGTTAGAAGTGAAACTTCAGACGATTATAAAAATCAAAACTAGAAAAGCTATAGAAATCCTGTTTTCTGAATCTAT
>CM065706.1:35554744-35557244 GCA_017654935.2 Phymorhynchus buccinoides | reverse complement strand
TCCTCCTCGATCTATTCAACCTCTGGATTAAAAGGGCTTAGAAACATTACAGACTAATCCCAGAGGAACCCCTCCCCTCGACATTTGTAGTAAACCATACTCTTTGTTTTGAATATCTGCATTTCTAAATCATTGAGGCGAATAAACTTATTGGTGTGAACTGTCCTGGGTGCAAGAGAAAACAGTTGTACAGCAGATCACAATTTTCTCTGTCTGCTATGGCCCCAAAACAACTCTGTAAAACAGTTGAACACACTACGATCTCTCAGACTCTCTCTCTCTCTCTCTACTGTCTGTCTGTCTCTCTGGTATAACAGTTGACACACTACGATCTCTCAGTCTCTGTCTCTCTGTCTGTCTCTCTGTATAACAGTTTGACACACTACGATCTCTCAGATTTCTCTCTCTCTCTATCTGTCTGTCTCTCTGTATAACAGTTGACACACTACGATCTCTCAGTCTCTGTCTCTCTGTCTGTCTCTCTGTATAACAGTTGACACACTACGATCTCTCAGTCTCTGTCTCTCTGTCTGTCTGTCTCTCTGTATAACAGTTGACACACTACGATCTCTCAGTCTCTGTCTCTCTGTCTGTCTGTCTCTCTGTATTAACAGTTGACACACTACGATCTCTCAGTCTCTGTCTCTCTGTCTCTCTGTCTGTCTCTCTGTATAACAGTTGACACACTACGATCTCTCAGTCTCTGTCTCTCTGTCTGTCTGTCTCTAATGTATAACAGTTGACACACTACGATCTCTCAGTCTCTGTCTCTCTGTCTGTCTGTCTCTCTGTATAACAGTTGACACACTACGATCTCCCAGTCTCTGTCTCTCTGTCTGTCTGTCTCTCTGTATAACAGTTGACACACTACGATCTCTCAAGTCTCTGTCTCTCTGTCTGTCTGTCTCTCTGTATAACAGTTGACACACTACGATCTCTCTGTCTGTTTGTGTCTCTCTGTCTCTCTGTATAACAGTTGACACACTACGATCTCTCAGTCTCTGTCTCTCTGTCTGTCTGTCTGTCTCTCTGTATAACAGTTGACACACTACGATCTCTCAGTCTCTGTCTCTCTGATGCTGTCTGTCTGTCTGTCTCTCTGTATAACAGTTGACACACTACGATCTCTCAGTCTCTGTCTCTCTGTCTGTCTGTCTCTCTGTATAACAGTTGACACACTACGATCTCTCAGTCTCTGTCTCTCTGTCTGTCTGTCTCTCTGTATAACAGTTGACACACTACGATCTCCCAGTCTCTGTCTCTCTGTCTGTCTGTCTCTCTGTATGACAGTTGACACACTACGATCTCTCAGTCTCTGTCTCTCTGTCTGTCTGTCTCTCTGTATAACATTTGACACACTACGATCTCTCTGTCTGTCTGTCTCTCTGTCTCTCTGTATAACAGTTGACACACTACGATCTCTCAGTCTCTGTCTCTCTGTCTGTCTGTCTGTCTCTCTGTATAACAGTTGACACACTACGATCTCTTTGTCTCTGTCTCTCTGTCTGTCTGTCTCTCTGTATAACAGTTGACACACTACGATCTCTCAGTCTCTGTCTCTCTGTCTGTCTGTCTCTCTGTATAACAGTTGACACACTACGATCTCCCAGTCTCTGTCTCTCTGTCTGTCTGTCTCTCTGTATGACAGTTGACACACTACGATCTCTCAGTCTCTGTCTCTCTGTCTGTCTGTCTCTCTGTATAACAGTTGACACACTACGATCTCTCAGTCTCTGTCTCTCTGTCTGTCTGTCTCTCTGTATAACAGTTGATACACTACGATCTCTCAGTCCTGTCTGTGTCTCTCTCTCTCTCTCTGTCTCTCTCTCTCTCTCTCTCTCTCTCTCTCTCTCTCTCTCTCTCTCTCTCTCTCTCTCTCTCTCTGTCTCTCTGTTTCTGTCTCTCTCTTGTTTTTTCTCTTTTCTTCTCTCTTTCCCCTTTTTTTTTTTTCTTCTCCTCTTTTCTTCCCCCCCCCCCCCCCCCCCCCCCCCCCCCCCCCCCCCCCCCCCCCCCCCCCCCCCCCCCCTGTCTTTCTTCTTCGTATTAGGTTTTCCGTAGTCTCCATTTTCTTTCTTTCTTTTCTTCTTTCTTCTTTTCTTTATTGATTCTTTTCTTCTTTTTCTTCGTTTCACTTTTATTTCTTTTTTTTGTTTTTCATTTTTGCTATGACTGATGATGATGATGATGATGATAATTAGTCCTGATGAAGATGATGCTGTGGGCTTTGAGACACCGTGACAGGGCTGTCCTCCACGCCGCTCCCTATCAAATTTATCCTGGCGTCAACCAGGCCCGGGAGGAACAGACACCTGCAGTGTTGGTCAGGAAATTAGAGCAACACTCTCAAATACACATCCGTAAAGTGGATGAAGCTCGGCTGTGTGGTCCCAGTCTTCACATTGAGCCCACAGCACAGTCGCAAAACACCCACAAGACCCTGATGGGATTCGAACTCATGTCCTCCCAGCCACTCTAACCACTGAGCTAAAAAAAAAATGAT
>CM065706.1:35539744-35549744 GCA_017654935.2 Phymorhynchus buccinoides | reverse complement strand
ATTATAAAAGAGAAAAGAGACGCCTTCTCTTTGGGTGAAATAATTGGACTTCCAGCACCTCCGCCAAGGAGGAATCGCCGATTTGACGGTTTGATTTCTAGGAGACCAGAGCAAAGTGAGTGTTGCAATCTCTGTAAAGTGTGTTTTCCTGGTGATCTCGACGTGTTTCTTACAAAAACTCACCCGTCAGGGTGCCCCTTTAACACGCCCTGCGTTGCTTCGTTTAAATTAATTAAGGCACGATTGAAAAGGTTTAATGAACTGAAGGGGTGGACACTGCAAGGCGTTCACTGTCGTTTCGGTCTACCACCAAATTTGGAACGGTTGCAGCTTAGCTGTCCATTTCTGGGGGCAGTGGGTAGATGCCTCGTGCCTCCATACGGGGAGCTGGACGACCCCGTCCCCTCCACGAGTATTTTCCCCGTGATGATACCGGGGGTGGGGGAGGGGTGTCTTTTGTAAAAAATAGTTCCCCCACCTTCTGTAAGTTCTGTGCTTGTAACTTCCTGACACTCTCTTTGACTCTGCCTTTTTCCTTTGCTTTCTATCATGAAATATCTTTCAGATTTATTGGCCAATTCTCCTAGATTTATTGGCCCATTCTCCTAGATAAAGAAATCTTCCAAATATTTTCTATCTCCTTTGAACTCCTCCGAAATCAGAATGTGTCCGCTGTACGCTGAAAACTGAAAACTGAAAACCAGACACATACGTACCTTACCCGTTATGGCCATAATGGCCTGGGAACGCAGACGAAGAAGAAGCTGCGCATTCTTTCCCCATATAATTATGTACGTCGGTTACAGCCCGCGTGTTAATCCATGTGCATTTTAATTAGATATCGACATTTCCGGTATGCTAATTGCTGCGCTCAGCTGTACGCCTTTTAAATTAAGACAACTTCCGGTTGGGTGTCGACCTACTTCCAAGCGTCTGAAGTCGTTCTGCTTCAAGTGACCGTCTTCTGTTAGTAGGAAGATAAGCACACACATACCAACAAAATAAAACAAGGAAAGAAAGAAAGAAAGAATAATACAAGAATAGGGTGTTAGCAACGTGGATGTGCGGTCCTTCTGACTAATTTATGGCGATTTCGAGACCAACTGGAGACTCCTTATTCTTCTCCAAAATGAGTAGGTGAAGACGGGGTAAAAAGCCCATGGGCGGCTAAGAAGCCCATGCCAATTATCTCATGAAATGGAGAAAATTTCAGTCAAAATTGTTCCCATGAGAGACGAACGCTGAACATTAACACTCGTCTCATGGGCAAAATTTGACTGAAATTTGCTTCATTTCGTGAGATAATTAACATGGGCTTCTTACCCGGCCATTGGCGTTTTACCCTGTCTTACCCTACCATGCGATTCTAGATGATTATCCTTTGTGTGTGTGCAAGAGATCTGCTAATAACAAGTTATTAATGCAGTGACCTCAGTAGCCAGTGTCCAGAAGAGGGTCGTCTATTGTCGCTCTGTGAAACGTGCAGGGGATTGTACGTTTGTGCTTGTGTAGGTGTAGAGTACCTTGATTAAAGGTAGGCCTGTGGGTGTGCACGTGTGAAGTAAGTAAATGAAGGGATCAGATATTGTTTTTCTTTACAGAGCCAGAGGACGTTCCGCATCATCAACAGTGGGTGTGGGGGTGTTGCTGTTTGCTGAGATCGAAGAGTAACTGTGGTCTCACAAGTAAGTGTTTTTTTTGTTGTTATTGCCGTTGTTGTTGTTTTGTTTTTGTTGTTGTTGTTGTTTTGTTGTTGTTGTTGTTGTTGTTGTTATTATTATTTTCATTATTCTTCGTCGTCGTCTTCTTCTTTGTTGTTATTGTAATTATTTTGCTTCATCTTCGTTGTTGTTGTTGTTGTTGTTGTTGTTGTTGTTGTTCGTTGTCTTCTTCTTCTTCTTCTTCTTCTTTTTCTTTTTTTTTTCTTTTTTTCTTCTTCTTCTTCTTCTTCTTCTTCTTCTTCTTCTTCTCCTCCTCCTCCTCCTCCTCCTCCTCCTCCTCCTCCTCCTCCTCCTCCTCCTCCTCCTCCTCCTCCTCCTCCTCCTCCTCCTCCTCCTCTTCTCCTCCTCCTCCTCCTCCTCCTCCTCCTCCTCCTCCTCCTCCTCCTCCTCCTCCTCCTCCTCCTCCTCCTCCTCCTCCTCCTCCTCCTCCTCCTCCTCCTCCTCCTCCTCCTCCTCCTCCTCCTCCTCCTCCTCCTCCTCCTCCTCCTCCTCCTCCTCTTCTCTTCCTTCTCCTCCTGTTCCTTCTACTTTTCTCCTCCTCCTCCCCCCCCTCCTCCTCCTCCTCCTCCTCCTCCTCACTAAATTGTTCCTCCAAGTCTCCTCCTCCTGCATCCTCCTCCTCCTCCTTAGCCTCCTCCTCCTCCTCCTCCCTCCTCCTCTTAGTGAGTCTCCTCCTCGTCTCCTCCTCTTCTCCCTCTTCTTCTCCTGCCTCCAGGCCTTCTGGCCTCCTCCTCCTACCTCCTCCTCCTCCTCCTCTTTCTCCTCCTCATCCTCCTTTTTCTTCTCGTTCTTCAGTTTCTGAAAGCTGTTGAAATTGACCGGTTCAACTTTTAAAACCGGTTTTAAACCGGTTTTTCCCCCCCCCCCCCCCCTTATTGAACTTTGAAGCGCAGTCACGTAAATTGTTGCAAGTCTATCCTTGCATGTTTAATCACTTAGAATATCCGTCGTTTCGACTGTTTTGGCATGCATACACACACAATGTTAGTGAGTTGCTACTACCTCAACTCCAACTCTCTTCTTCTTCTGCGTTCCGGGGCCATCTGCCATAATGGGTAAGGTACGTGTGTGTAGGGCTTGTAGTTTCACTGGTCTCCCCACTGCGTACAGCCGACAAATCCGATTTTATGAGGAAAGCAAAAACAAAAATTATTATGAAGATTGGAGTGTGAAGGAGGGTGGAGAATGGGCCATAACTAAATCAGAAAAATAGTAGATGACAGTAAATCAGAGGGAAAAGGCAGAGTCAAAGAGAGTGATAGATTAGAGGAAGTTGCTAGCACAGAGTTTCTGAACAGTGGGGATACCGGGGGGAGAAAATCTTTGTCTTTGGAAAAAAAAAATCCCCCACCTTCGAGTTCTGTGCTTGTAACACTCTAATCACACTCTCTTTGACTCGCGCCACAACCGCGCACACCTGTCATCTACATCTTTCTGACCTATTGAGAGATCGTGACGAAACAAATCAGTTGAAAAAAAAAAAAAAGCCTGGGACGTTCACTTTCAGAGGACTCTGTCGCTCAAGAACAAAAGAAAATTGTTTAAATTATTCCTTTAGTTTATGTTTATTTACTTATGCGTTGATCCCCGTCTGTCTGCGTGTCATTGAATATAATACTGTCTGCCTATGTTTGATATGCATATAATCTGTGTTCTGCCTACTCTCTACTACTGTATTAATGCTTGTATTTCTTGTGGCTTTCTTGTGTTTATGTGGTGCTTATTTATGTCTTATTTTAATCATTTTTTAAAGCGCAAAGAGCTCCAGATTAACTGACAGGTGTTGCGCTATTTTAAACAAAACCGTACATTATTTTATTATTATTATCAGTACATATTATTATTATTATTATGGGGATATAAAAGAAAGAGAGAGAGAGAGAGAGAGAGAGAGAGAGAGAGAGAGAGAGAGAGAGAGAGAGAGAGAGAGAGAGAGAGAGAGAGAGAGAGAGAGAGAGAGAGAGAGAGAGAGAGAGAGAGAGAGAGAGAGAGAGAGAGAGAGAGAGAGAGAGAGAGAGAGAGAGAGAGACAGAGACACAGACAAAGACAAAGAAAATACAATAAAAGAGCAAACACACAGTCCATAAAGGAACCGATCTCTTAACCGATGGGTGAAGAGTGTGAAAGTGTGTGGGTGTGTGTGGGGGGGGGGTGTGGTGTGTGAGTGAGTGATGTGTGTGGGAGAGTTTTGTCGTGACCTGTTGGCCTTTGCGCTTTTTTTTATACCTGACCTTAACCCCTGTCCAGCTGTCAAAGCACGTGCTCACAGCATGAAAAGACAAAACAGGAGGCACGGGAGGAGAAGGGATCAAAGACCCATTCACAGATCACGTGGTCAAAGTCATGTTTGTTGTTTCACGTGTTTCGCACTCTTATAGCTGGAAATAAATCTTGTTTTGACAATCACTCCATCACTCATCCGATTTGTTCCAGGAGAAAATTCCAAGTGTTCGTCACTTAGTGGGGCCTTTCATGGGTAGCTGTGACCAACAACTAGAAACCCCAACTCGAAATTGACAAACACCCAATCTGCGCTGAATTCAGTGGGGCATTCAAAAAGGAGTCGTTATTGGTCAAAACAAGATTTCTTTCCAGTTAAAAACCGGTTCAAAACAACGTGAAACCCGTGATTTTGACACATGCTCTGGAGGGTCTTTAAAGATACACGGACGCGCCACCATTAAGTCCCTTGGGTTTTTTCTGGGTAGCTGTGACCCACATACAAATGTCAGAAAATTCAAATTGAAGGCTGCTCTTTAAAAAATGATGTTTCGCTTTGAATTTGGGGGCATTTGTAGATGGGAGTAAAGACCTGGGGAAAACAAGATTCATTTCCAGCTAGATAAGAGGAAAACCCGTGAAACCCATGATTTTGACACGTGATCTGGTGGGTCTTTAAAGAGATCTGGATGTGGTTGGGGGAATGGGCGGGGGAACAAGATGTTAAAAGAAGTTGGTTTTTGTTGTGTGGGGGGGGGGGGGAGGGGGGGCGAAACTTCCACATGAATGTACACAATACAATACAATTTGATACTGCATGATGCAATGCAATGCAACATCTACTATCTTTCTGCAATACAATGCAAGAGATCGTGACGAAACAATACAATACAATACAATACAATAAGCCTAGGACAATCACTTTCAGACGCCTCTGTACGCTATAATAACAATAATAAAATTGTAATAAATATTTGCTATAGCGCTTGTGCGCTTAACAAATTATGCATAAATAGAACATCTGTCATGAAGTAAAATAAGAAAATAATAATACTGTAGTGCCTACCCTTGATGTGGATATTACAAGATGCCTATGATCCACATACCACAAACGACAACACATTCATTGATAACAACATCTAAAACTTACGTGGTGCTTATTTATGTGTCTTATTTTAACATTTTGTAAATAGCAAAGATGAACAGTTATAACTGACAGGTGTTGCGCTAATAAGAAAAATGCATCATATTATTATTATTACAATTATTATAAAAAACAATAGAAGACAAGACAATAGAAGAGAAGACAATAGAACAGATGAATACAAGACAAGACAACACAAGACAACACAACACAAGACAATGCAAGCAGACAACACAACACAATGCAAGAGAGCAAGAGACAAGAGATGATGCAATACAACACAACACAGACACAACACAAGACAAGACAACACAGCACAGAGCAAGATGCACATACACAGCACAATACAGCAATGCAATGCAATGCAATACAACACAGCACAATGCAAGCAATGCAATACAACACAGACACAATACAATAGAGACAGAGCAACAGCAAGACAGAGACACACAGAGCAGAGCAATGCAATGCAATACAACACAGCACAATGCAATGCAATACAAGACACATGCAATGCAATACAACACAGCACAATGCAATGCAATGCAATACAACACAGCACAATGCAATGCAATGCAATACAACACAGCACAATGCAATGCAGAGCAAGACAAGACAGACAACACAAGACAATGCAATACAACACAGCAACAATGCAATGCAATGCAATACAACACAGCACAATGCAATGCAATGCAATACAACACAGCACAATGCAATGCAATGCAATACAACACAGCACAATGCAATGCAATGCAATACAATACAACACAGCACAATGCAATGCAATGGGGGGGGGGGGGTGCACAAGGCAATGCAGTGCAATCAATACAGCACTTTGGCCAATGCAATGCAATGCAATACAACACACCACAATGCAATGCAATGCTGTCAAAGCAATGCTGCAATGCAAACAAGACAAAACACAAGGCAATGCAATGCAATACAATACAAAGACCCACAATGATCAATGTCAATACATCACGGGTTGCAATGCAATGCAATACAACACAAGCACAATGCAATCTTGTTTTGACAATGGTCAATCAATACCACAGCACAATGCAATGCAAATTCAAGCTTTTCACTTGGGTTTACAATGCAATAGCTACAACACCACATCCATGCAATACAATACAACACAGCAAATTGAGGCTGCTCTTTAAAATGTTTCGCACAATGCAATGCAATGCATTACAACACAGTCACAATGGTCAATGCAAGATTTACAACCAGTTATAAGAGGCAAAACACGTGACAACACAGCACAATGCAATGCAATGCTCTACAACACAGCACAAAGCAATACAATGACGCGCCACCACAGTCCAATGCAATGCAATGGGTAGCTGTGACCCACATAGAAATGTGCAATGCAATACAACACTGCACAATGCAATGATGTTTCGCTTTGAATTTGGGGGCAATGCAATGCAATACAATACAACACCTGGTCAATGCAAATGCAATACAAGCAGTAAGATGCAATGCAATGCAATACGTGACAGCACAACGCAATGCAATGCAATACAACACAGCACAATGCAATTGGGGCAATACAACACAGGGAACAATGCAATGTTAAACAACACAGCACAATGCAATGGGGGGGGGGGGCACAATGCAATGCAATGCAATACACACACATGCAATGTACAACACACAATACAATGCAATACGATACAGCACAATGCAATGCAATGCAACACGATACAGCATGATGCAATACAATGCAATACAATACAATACAACACAATACAATACAATGCAATACAATACAACACAGCACAATGCAATGCAATGCAATACAACAAGCACAATGCAATGCAATGCAGCGCAACACAACACATCCACACAATGATGCAATGCAATGTGCACTTTACAATGCAATGCAATGCAATACAACACAGACAATGCAATGCAATGCAAAACAACACATAACAATAGCAATGCAATGGATAACAACACAGCACAATAACAATGCAATCCACATACAACAACCGACAACACAATGCAATGCAATAACAACACAGCAAAATGCAATGCAATGCAATACAAACAGCACAATGCAATGCAATACAATACAACACAGCACATGCAATGAACAGTTACAACACAGTACAGTGCAATGCAATGCAATACAACAATGCAATGCACAATACAATGCAATGCAATACAATACAACACAACAACAATGCAATGCAATACAACACAGCACAATGCAATGCAATGCAATACAACACACACAATGCAATGCAATGCAATGCAATGCAGCACAACACAACACAATGCAATGCAATACAACACAGCACAATGCAATGCAATACAATACAACACAGCACAATGCAATGCAATGCAATACAACACAGCACAATGCAATGCAATAGCAATAACATAAAATAAAATGTCTCGTCATGGTCGTTCTTCATCCTTTGTTTCTTTTCCTCTTCCTCCTCTCTCTCTCTCTCTCTCTCTCTCTCTCTCTCTCTCTCTCTCTCTCTCTCTCTCTCTCTCTCTCTCTCTCTCTCTCTCTCTCTCTCTCCCTCTCTCTCTCTCTCTCTCTCTCTCTCTCTCTCTCTCTCTCTCTCTCTCTCTCTCTCTCTCTCTCTCTCTCTCTCTCTCTCTCTCTCAAAGTGTAGCGTGGCACAGGGGTAGCGCGTTCGCCTCGTGTCAAGTTAACACAGGGGGATTTTTCCTCTCACTTTGCACTAGGCCTTACGGTCTGAACCTTACGTCGTCTTTCGGATGAGACGATAAACCGAGATCCCGTGTGCCCATGCACTTAGCACACGCTAAGCCCAGTGGCAACGAAAAAGTTGTCATTTGGTCAAAATTTACCCACCCACCCCTTTCCTTCCTCATCAGTCACACCAAAATCGCATGCAAAAAAACAAAACAATTGGGTGGCGAACCTCTGGCTGCGACGCCCTTTCCAAGTAGGAGCAACCCGAATTTCACAGATAGGCCCCTACGCCTCTGTGACTATCAAGTACCTAATACCAAATACCGAATCCTCTCTCTCTCTCTCTCTCTCTCTCTCTCCTCTCTCTCTCTCTCTCTCTCTCTCTCTCTCTCTCTCTCTCTCTCTCTCTCTCTCTCTCTCTCTCTCTCTCTCTCTCTCTCTCTCTCTCAGACGATGTAATCTTACTGTCATATTCTGTGACTGGTCTTCAACGACAACTAAACATTTTAAGAGACACAGCTAACAGACTAGGTCTTTTTGTCAACTTTGAAAAGTCCAAAATTGTTATATTTAGAAATGGTGGCTATATAAGTATATTTCATCTAAAGAGAAATGGCTGTATGATAAAAAAGAAATTGAAATTGTTAACTTGGTGTCGTTTTTTCGACTAGGCTTTCCTTTTCGCATGCACTTGAAGATATGGCGTTAAGGGGAAAGAAAGCAGTTATTTGTATTTTGAAACTATTATGGACTGTTGGCGATCAATCACCTTCTGTGTTTTTTAAGTTATTTGACTGCCAGATACAGCCCATATTGTCTTATGCTTCGGAAGTTTGGGGTCTCATGGCTGATCACACAATTATTGAAAGGGTTCATTTGTTTGCGCTAAAGAGATTTCTCAACGTCAGCATTAGGACTCCTAATGCTCTAGTTTATGCAGAAACTGGAAGACATCCGCTTTACATATATAATGTTGTTAAATGCATAAACTTTTGGCTAAAATTATTGGCAATGCCTGTAAACCGATATCCATATAAATCATATGAAATGTTGTACAATTTACATTGTAAAAACAAAACTCTTGGGTTTCAAAAGTGTGTTTCACATTGTATAAGTATGGGTTTGGCCACGTTTGGGAAAACCAAGGTGTATCTAACAATAATGTATTCCTACGGGTATTCAAGCAAAGACTAATAGATTGTTTCCGTCAGGATTGGAGTAGTGATGTTTCAGGTGAACGCTATTCTTTCTATGCATCTTTTAAATCTGTTCCCACCCTCCCTCATGCAGTTTTTGATATTAATAACATAGCTATAAGAAAAGTCCTTATACGCTTTAGACTTGGTGTGTCTCCTATTAAAACTCATAAATATCGTTTTCATGCTAGTTCACCTGATATTATGTGCTGCCCTTTTTGTCCCAATGTTTTAGAATCTGAAATACATTTCGTATTTGTATGTCCACATTATTCTGATATAAGATTAAAATATTTACCTCGTAAATTCTTTGCACGACCATCAGCTTTTGCCATGGCTATTCTAATGGCTAGTGAAAAACACTGTAAAGTTGTTGCTTGGTATTTATTCGAAGCCATAAAACAGAGGTACGTTGGAATAGAACAGAAAGGGAGTAATTAAAAAGAACTATGAAGATAGTCACGAATAAACTTGTTTTCTTAATTGCTAATTTGCTAAGCTTATACGGCATAATAATATGGAACCTGATATGTATGTATTTCCTTGTGTGAATGCAATCAATGACTGTTTTCTATTGATTCTCAAAATTCTAATATCAGTACGTATCTGATGTTTCTATGCATGACATGTATGTGTATATTCAGGTATCCATGCTTGGGAGTAGGTGTGCACATGTTTGTATGTGTGTGTATATGTGTATGTGTGTTTGTATGCGTGCGTGTATTTGTGTATTTATGTGCGTGCGTGTGCATGTACGTGTGTGTATGTATGTGTGTGCGTGTGTGCGTGTGCTCGCGCGCGCGCGTGTGTGTGTGTGTGTGTGTGTGTGTGTGTGTGTGTGTGTGTGTGTGTGTGTGTGTGTGTGTGTGTGTGTGTGTGTGTGTGTGTGTGTGTGTGTGTGTGTGTGTGTGTGTGTGTGTGTGTGTGTGTGTGTGTGTGTGTGTGTGTGTGTGTGTGTGTGTGTGTGTGTGTGTGTGTGTGTGTGTGTGTGTGTGTGTGTGTGTGTGGAATTACAGGGGAAGGTGTGTATGTTAAG
>CM065706.1:35519744-35529744 GCA_017654935.2 Phymorhynchus buccinoides | reverse complement strand
GAGAGAGAGAGAGGGAGAGAGAGAGAGAGAGAGAGAGAGAGAGAGAGAGAGAGAGAGGAGAGAGAGAGAGAAGACTGAACACTGAAAAAACTTTATTTAACAAGGATGAAGAATTTAAGCAATGGCTATTCTGAGACACACAGAGAGAGAGAGAGAGAGAGAGAGAGAGAGAGAGAGAGAGAGAGAGAGAGAGAGAGAGAGAGAGAGAGAGAGAGAGAGAGAGAGAGTGACAGACAGGGAGACAGAGATATAGTTCAGATCTCAGAAGCTTTATTTTGCAAGGACGAGGTAGAACCTGTTCGTCCGTGCTGTCTTTGGCACTAAGCATGCAATACGCGAGTAACGCTGCAACTCAACACGAACAAGACGAAGAAAACCCATCAGAGAGAGACAGAAGGAGAGAATAGAATAGGGAGAGAGATGAGGAGGAGAGAGAGAGAGAGAGAGAGAGAGAGAGAGAGAGAGAGAGAGAGAGAGAGACAGAGAGAGAGAGAGAGAGAGACAGAGAGAGAGAGACAAAGGGAGAGAGAGAGACAGAGAGACAGAGAGAGAGAGAGAGAGAGAGAGACAGAGAGACAGAGAGAGAGAGAGAGACAGAGAGAGAGAGACAGAGACACAGAGAGAGAGAGAGAGACAGACAGACAGAGAGACACAGAGAGAGAGAGAGACAGAGAGAGACAGAGACAGAGACAGCGAGAGAGATGGTGGTGAAGTTATGATTGTAGGCCAAACCTTAGGCCCATCAGGTGAGGGTCAGATTACCTGCAGTGAGAGTTAGGGTTGAGAAGTGGGGGGGGGGGTGGGGGGTGGGTGATGGTCGTTGACCGCTGCATTGGACAAGGATGGGGGGTGGGGGTAGGTACTGGGCGGGTAGAGGGGGGGGGGGTCATTTAATGGGGTATTGGAGGGAGGGTAGATGGTGGAGGGCGAACCGAAAGAGATACGATCCCATGCAGGCATTTTATCTCTGTGGGAATCTCAGGTAGTTGGACCTTATAGGTATTGTGGTTGTTTGGGGAATGCAAAATGTACACTAGCGAACAAAAGTTAAGGCCCAGAAAGACAATCATCTCCGAAAACTCACGAACTCAATAAAACGCACCCAGCTCATAACAAAACTGAATTTATTCTTTTAACATTAAGTTCATTCCAAAAAAATCATTAATCAGAACGAGTTCAGTCAACAAAATGCCCCTTTCAACAACTTCCCCCTCCTCTTGAAAAGTCACACTCAGAATCAATGCATACACATACTGACCATACACATTACTGACTGTTCCAAAGTGCATTGATTCTGAGTGTGACTTTTCAAGAGGAGGGGGAAGTTGTTGAAAGGGGCATTTTGTTGACTGAACTCGTTCTGACTTCTGATTAATTATTTTTTTGGAATGAACTTTATGTTAACCCTTCACCGCCAGCCATTTTTCGGCCAAAAAATGTTAACTGGGTAAGAATTTTTTTTTATCTGCAATATTCAGAATTTCTGTGACATATGAGGCCCATCCCCACCTCCCCAAATCAAGAAAACAGGGTCTCCAGACAACAGGCTCTGATCTGATGCCCTCTAGTGACATGGGTGTAAAACCAATGTGGTGACATTGGCGCTGAAAGGGTTAAAAGAATAAATTCAATTTTGTTATGAGCTGGGTGCGTTTAATTGAGTTCGTGAGTTTTCGGAGATGATTGTCTTTCTGGGCCTTTTAACTTTTGTTCGGAAGTGTGTATGCGTCTTTAGTATTGGTGACAACAGGAGGGTTATCCTCTTTCAAGACCAATAATTAATATCCCGATTGCAAAGATGAACTGTAATTTTGTGAAAATGAAAGATAAATGGCCAAGGATGCTTGACAAACAAGGTTAATGCGATCGTAATGGATTAACATGATATTAAGAAAGCTGGAAAACTGGTAAAAATCATATAGTAAAAAGGCAAGTGTGTGTGTGTCTGTGTGTGTGTGTGTGTGAAACACAAAACGGGCCTTATAACTCCGCCGTTTTTCGACCGAATCGCTTCAAATTTGCTATGAGCCCTAACGGGGCGATGGCAACGGCAACTGAGGCGGCCGTGTCATTTGCGCGGTTTGGCAAATGCGCGAAACGCGTATCTGCTGGTCTCTTGGCACCCGTATCTCCGGTATTTCTGGGCGGATTGCCTTTGAATTTGGACGGTAGATGACCGGGGACAGTGACTATCCGTGTGCCAAACCGGAAGCGAATCGATTTACAAACGCGCGCGATATACGCGGCTTCACCTTTTCACAAATAACTCCGCCGTTTCTTAACCGAATCGCTTCAAATTTGCTGTCAGGCTTGCTGTGGCTGGGGCAAAGCCTGGCACCAAATGTGAAGAGAATCGGGAGAGCGCGTCACTCTCAGAGCAGCGCCAACGGGAAACGGGGCCTTATAACTCCGCCGTTTCTTAACCGAATCGCTTCAAATTTGCTGTACTCAGCGTTACCAGTACTTGGCATTACCGTTACTAGGCGTTGCCGTTACTAGGGAGAGCGCATCACTCTCAGAGCAGCGCCAATGGGAAACGGGGCCTTATAACTCCGCCTTTTCTTAACTGAATCGCTTCAAATTTGCTGTACTCAGCGTTACCAGTACTTGGCGTTACCGTTAATAGGCGTTACCATTGCTAGGGAGAGCGCGTCACTCTCAGAGCAGCGCCAGCGGGAAACGGGGCCTTATAACTCCGCCGTTTCTTAACCGAATCGCTTCAAATTTGCTGTACTCAGGGTTACCAGTACTTGGCGTTACCGTTACTAGGCGTTACCGGTACTAGGCGTTACCGGTACTAGGCGTTACCGGTACTCAGCGTTGCGCTAGTAGCCATAAAATGGCGTCAAAACGCGGGACTGGCTTTGGCACTTACGAAAAAGGACTTGGCACTTCTCAATTTGAATACATCTTTGGTCTGTTACTTCTAATTCGTAGTATCGTGCGGTATATGTTATAGTATTCGAAGAAAGGAACAGTGACGGTGTAGAGTGGCACAGTGGTAGCGCGTTCGCCTCGTGTCAACTAAACCCGAGTTCGAACCTGGGTACAGGGGATTTTTTCTCTCACTTTGCACTAGGCCTTAGTACGGTCTGAACGTGGAGTCTTTCGGATGAGACGATAAACCGAGGTCCCGTGTGCCCAAGCACTTAGCATACGTTAAACCCAGTGGCAACGAAAAAGTTGTCATTTGGTCAAAATTTACCCCCCCCCCCCCCCCCCCCCTCTTTTCTTCCTCATCAGTCACACAAACAATCGCATGCAAAAATTTTTTTTTAAAAATTGGGTGGCGCGCCTCTGGCTGCGACGCGCTCTCCAGGTGGGAGCAACACGAATTTCACAGAGACGCCTCTGTGACTGTAAAGTACCTAATACCTAATACCTAGAGAGGCCGACAAGTGTCATGATACGGTCCGGGTGTAGCCCAATCACCTTAGTGTCAGGAGCTGTGGCTAAAAAAAATTAACGTTTGAAGAAAGTTTCCTTTCTGAAGACCCTCGGTTGTCCAGCTCTCCTTAGAGTTTCTTTAGACTATTCATCTGTATTTAAGTGTCTGAGAACGTGCTGTCAAGTTTAGTCGAACCCTTTGGGCATTTTGTTAGTTTGAGCGTTTGAAAAAAGAACTAGGAAGCCATTTTGAGTAAGTTTGTGTTTGGGAGCTGGGTTTGTTTTGGTTGTTGATAGGAATTTGAACCTTTGGTTTAAACAAGAATTTATTCACGAATAGAAAATCATAACAAAGCAGCAATACATTTATAAACTTCGAGTACAACAAGCTAAGAACCTATACAGGGTACTCCAATACTTGAGTTGCACAGTAAGGACTGCATACGCAAAACTAATCATTCAATGAAACATAATAACATAAACCTTTGGATGTTTGGTGAACTCAATGCTTTTTAATGTACCGCTTAGAATGTATAAGTATAGCAAACAATTTGTCAGACATCCTGTCTATCCTCAATGGCTTGCGAATGCTATGTCCGTCTTTTGTTGTTTATTTACTTTCTTGTTTTCCAACAAAAATGCGCGATGTTTTGGCTGCATGTGCTCAGAACAGAACTTCCAGAAGGTGGGGGAACTATTTTTACGAAAGACCCTCCGGTATCCCCGCGGGGAGGACTCTGGACATGATCGTAATCTGAAGAAAGAATGAATCTGGGAATAGAAGTTTCACTGGTTTGTCAATAAACAAGCGCGAAATCGCAATAGTTTGTGGCACGCGGTCTATTTTTACCACTCCAATCATGAGTTACCTCCCCTGGCTTTTCAATAATTTTAATCTGTAAACCAGAATGTTATCTCTGCACCATTTCGTAACTTTTTATATCTTTTGGAAAACATTTAAAACTATGTATCCTACTTATACTCATCAAAAGAAGCACCGCATACTCGTGTCTGTTGTAGTGTCTGTATTACGTATGTTTATTATTTTGTACGCTTTTAAAATACATCATTTTAAAGAGCGGCCAGAAGTGTAGCCTCGATTTGAAGTGCGACAATTTTGGACCGACCGACCGACCGACCGTCCGACAAAGTGAGTTATAGGTTTGTGGCTTGAGCCACAAACAAAAATAAATACAAAAGGACATGTTGATATGCTCGGCTGTCTCAGCTCCACTAGCAACCACAAATGTGTTGCGGATCGTCAACATAATGGCGTTTCTCTCCCCCCATGGGGATACCGGGGGGGTCTTTTATATAAATAGATCCCCCACCTTCTGGAAGTTCTGTGCTTGTAACTTCCTCTAATCTGTCACTATCTCTGACTCTGCCTTTTCCCTTTGTTAACTGTCATCTACTATCTGTCTGCCTTACCGGTCCACTCTCCTGCCTTTTTTCATGAAACACTTCCCAAAAATAATTATTGTTTCCTCCAGCCGAAGTCGGACTTGCTGGGCAACTATTTCTTCGTTAGGCGCATACCGGCAGCATGACGCATCTGCGCTCATAGTTGACAGGAAAGTGTCTGAGCGATCGAAGAAGAAGAAGAAGAAGATGGCGTTCCTTCATAAAAAGGGAGACGTCGTCATTATTTTATTCACACCAGCACACGATTTTCTTTTCAGGAACTAAAACCAGAGAACCCCCCGTTATTAAAGGCTTAGGGACGCACTGTAGTGCTCTTCAAAACTCCTCTTCTTTTCCCCTTCCTTTTTGGACCTCACAGAAGCAGCAGCACAAGTGCCTACCCCCCCCCCCCCCCCCCCCCCCCCCTCTTCTACCGTTCTCCTGTGTTTGACAGACCTAGTTGTCTGCCCCCCCCCTACAATCCGTAATTGTCCCCCCTGTCCTGGTGCATGACAGGCCAAATTGTCTCCCCCTTTTTTGATCAGGCAAGTGCACGTGGGCACGTGGAGTGGACCGGAGGAGGAGGAGGGGAGAGTGCAGGAGTGCAGTGGTCAGAGGTCAGACTGTCACTGACCGGCGTACTGGTCACTCTACTGAATTACTACTGAATGTGGGTGGTCTGCAGGTTGAGAGAGAGAGAGAGAGAGAGAGAGAGAGAGAGAGAGAGAGAGAGAGAGAGAGAGAGAGAGAGAGAGAGAGAGAGAGAGAGCTTGAAAACTTGAACACTTGAAAACTTAAACTTTATTTTCCGAGGATATAGATTTTAGGCAACGCCTATTCTTCCAATCTGAGAGAGAGAGAGAGAGAGAGAGAGAGAGAGAGAGAGAGAGAGAGAGAGAGAGAGAGAGAGAGAGAGAGAGAGAGAGAGAGAGAGAGAGAGAGAGAGAAACGCGCGTGTGTATGTGTGTGTGTGTGTGTGCGTGTGTTTGTACAAGTGTATGTTTGAGTAAGTTTGTGTGCGTTTCAGTGAGAATGTGTTTTTCTGTGTGTTTGATGAAATGTGTGTGGAGATGTGTGTGTATGTCTGTGTGTAAGAATGCGTTCACTCTCGTGCGTGTGTGTCTGTTGTGCGTGTGTGTCTGTTGTGCGTGTGTGTGCGTGTGTGAGTTTTTTCAATGCTGATTGTAAAGCGCGTTGTGCTCGATAAAAAGCGCTATATAAATATCCGTTTATTATTATTATTATAAAATATACTGGTCTCCAAAAGTTAAGGGCCGGCTTCTGTTTTCAGTAGCTTGATATCTATTTATTGTACACTAAGACAACAATGAAGAAAATGGCAAAACTTAGGCTACTCAATAACTTTCCTTCCTGTTGCACGTGCCTGAACCAGTTTTGCAGACATTGCAGTACAGCAACAGCGTTTTCAGGTACGCTTAAAATGTGGCAAATTCACGAGAATTTCACGAAAGTTTGGTCTCTTTTCGCTGAAGAATCAGGGCTGATGCAGGTTTCTTGCCTATTGCACGTGCAAAGCATGACTGTAGTGAACACTGCTGAGCAAAAGTTAGACACGAATGTGTATTTAACGGCGGCAACCAGAGCTCTCAATAAGCATGCCTCCAAGACAGAAGAGAGAAGATCGTTCTTCCGGCCCTTACATTTTGGAGACCAGTATATATCCCCACGGGGAGGTTCCTTTATGACGTGTACAAACAGTAGACCAAAGTAGTGTATCTCAGCTCCTCAAATCAAGAGTCTCAAGGTCGTAACACATTTGGATATCAGCCCGCATTTGGTTGTTTCAAGGGTTTTAAAGGTGGTGCAAAAACCCTGAGGGTTAAAGGGGACCCTGACGGATGAGTTTTTGCAAGAAACACGTCGAGATCACCAGAAAGACAGCCTTTTCAAGGATCGGAACACTCCTTTTGCTCTGGTATCTTAGAAATTAAACCGTCAAAACGGCGATTCCTCCTTGGCGGAGATGCCGGAGAGAGTAGTCATTTTGGATGGAGGTCACTCATTGTGGTTGAAGCATTTTTTTTTTTTTTTGTAGTGCAGTTAAAAAAAAAAAAAGAGAAGCTGTTTCCTTTGTTGTGAGCGAAACTCCTTTAGAGAAACTGTATACAAAAAAAAAATATATATATATATAAAAAATTAAAATGATTGAATAGCCAAAATTTCGTGCATACGATTTGGCGGCCATTGGAAAAGAGACGTCACACGCCTTATCTTTGGGTGAAAGAATTTGACTTCCAGCACCTCCGCCAAGGAGGAATCGTCGATTTGACGGTTTGATTTCTTGGAAACCAGAGCAAAGTGAGCGTTGCAATCTCTGTAAAGGGTGTTTTCCTGGTGATCTCGACGTGTTTCTTACAAAAACTCATCCATCAGGGTGCCCCTTTGAAATTCATCTGTCTTTCCTTTGAGGAAAGGCAGTAGTAATCTCTGAGTTCTGGTTGGCTGACAAATCGAACGGATGTGACGTCGATCCTTCATCTTTATTGGACGAGGACTTTTGACCGATTGGATGTCGTACATTTCTAGATTTGGGGTTTAGGCTTGTCGGTGGGAAAAGCAGGTAGGGTATTCATGAGTGCGTCTTAGACAGTCAAGACGGGTGGTAGTATGCAAATTAGGCTGAACAGCCAATCGTTTTGGGAGCTTAGTCTAATCTACATACTACTTTTTCGTAATTGTCAACAAGATGACGGTGGGTGTTAAAACCCTTTCATCGCCACTGTCGCCTCTTGGCACCACAATGATTTAACACCCATGTCACTGAAAGGCATCAAATGAGGGTCTGGTATCCAATGACCTTATGTTCTTAATTTTAGGAGGTAAGGATAGGCCCTATTTTAGGCATGTCACAGAGGAATCCCCAGTATTCCAGACAAAATCTGTTCTCTACCCGGGTAAGTTTAATGGTACATTTTGGCTGAGGAATGGCTAGCGTTGAAAGGGTTAAAATTAATTAAAAAGGAAAGAAGAAGTACTACTACCCGGTTTGGACTGTTTAAGAAGCACTCATGATTATACGCCCAGGAGGCAATCCAAGTGTTCAAGTAATTTCTTTCAAGTATCTAAGCCATAAGAGGCAACGTGTATCTTATAACTTTTGTATAAAAGCTAGCACGGCATTGAAAGTACAGCATGAAGATATCATCACTTTAAAAAATAGGCCGATGTGCAATAATCTTCCGACTTCCGACTCTCTTCCGACTCTCTCTCTCTCTCTCGCTCTCTCTCTCTCTCTCTCTCTCTCTCTCTCTCTCTCTCTCTCTCTCTCTCTCTCTCTCTCTCTCTCTCTCTCTCTCTCTCTCTCTCTCTCTCTCTCTCTCTCTCTCTCTCTCTCTCTCTCTCTCTCTCTCTCTCTCTCTCTCTCTCTCTCTCTCTCTCTCTCTCTCTCTCTCTCTCTCTCTCTCTCTCTTACTCTCTCTCTCTCTCTCTCTCTCTCTCTCTCTCTCTCTCTCTCTCTCTCTCTCTCTCTCTCTCTCTCTCTCTCTCTCTTCTCTCTCTCTCTCTCTCTCATGGTTTTTTGTTTTTGTTTTCAAATTCTTAAAACCCAACCAAAACATGTAAAGAAACGACTACATGTCCCTTTCTCTTAATCTCTCTCTCTCTCTCTCTGTCTCTGTCTCTGTCTGTCTCTCTCTCTCTCCTCTCCCTCTCCTCTCTCTCTCTCTCTCTCTCTCTCTCTCTCTCTCTCTCTCTCTCTCTCTCTCTCTCTCTCTCTCTCTCTCTCTCTCTCTCTCTCTCTCTCTCTCTCTCTCTCTCTCTCATGGTTTTTTGTTTTTTTTTTTCAAATTTCAAAACCCAACCAAAACATGTAAAGAAACGACTACATGTCCCTTTCTCTCTCAATGTCTCTGCATCTGTCTCGGTCTCTGTCTGTCTCTCTCTGTCCCCCCCCCCCCCTCTCTCTCTCTCTCTCTCTCTCTCTCTGGAAAAAAAGCCTACACACACAAAAGTCCTTTTCTCTTAAGCTTTTCTTTTGAACCTTTTGTTTTCTTTTTGGTCACTTTCAATGTTTCTATTCGACAACATTGACACACCGACTGGTCAATCATACAGGGAAACAAACAAACAAAAATCCTTGCAGATGTCCATCTAGTATTTTTTTTTTTAATCAACTGAAAATAGGGGAAGAGGGGTGGTTGGGAGGGTGATGAGATGGATGGATGGAGAGGAGACGGGGGGGTGGGGGTGTTAGAAGGCGAAAGGGGGGGGGGTGGGGGGCAAGACACCCGACACCCCATCACATGTCCATTGGCGACAACTAATTTGAATTGGCCATGGACGTGAGAGAAATGCGGGTAGGTGGGTGGGTGGGGGGGAGGGAGGGGGTGAAATAGGGTAGTGGATGGAGACAGTTATAAAAAAAAAAAGGAAAGTAAGATAGGCTCCCCCCCCCCCCCCCCGTGGGGATACCGGGGTGGGGGGGGGGGGCTTTTGTATAAATAGTTCCCCCACCTTCTGTAAGTCCTGTGCTTGTAACTTCCTCTCATCTGTCACTCTCTTTGACTCTGCCTTTTCCCTTTGCTTACTGTCATCTACTATCTTTCTGCCTAACCTAAAAATGGACAGGAAACTGTCAGCGATCGAAGAAGAAGGAGAAGAAGAGAGAAAAAAAAGGTGGTTTTTTTAGGTAAAGAGAGGGGACAGGGAGGTGGGGTGGTGGGATAAGAGATTGTGGATTATTGGGCTTATTTGAATATATTATGTCTCTTAGTATATAATGAGTTCGGTTTCCAAAGTTGATTTGATTTTGATTTGATTGATTTAATTTAACGTCTGTTCACACAATGGTGATATTAGACTGAAAAACAACAAAAAACAAAGAAACAAAAAAATTGTGTTTTTTTAGTGTGTGTGTATGTGAATATGAGTGAGTGTGTATGAGTAAGTGTAACTATGCAAATGATTTTATGTCTGTAAATGTGGAGGAAAAAACAACACACACAAAAAAACTAACAAATTAATAGCCAAAAAAAAAGGTGACAAAAACCCCCTAAATTAAAGTGAATTAACTCATGAACTAAAGTAATCTTGCAAATCCAGAGCTGGATAAGACTAGCATTTTTGATCATTTCATGACTGTAAACTACATATTTTAAAGTTCCAATTTGTGCAGCTTGTATCCCAGATAGTTTGTATAACAATGATAATAATGGACATTCTAAAAGAATGTGATGAACTGATATTGGGT
>CM065706.1:35509744-35512244 GCA_017654935.2 Phymorhynchus buccinoides | reverse complement strand
GAGACAGAGACAGAGACAAAGAGACAAAGACAGACAGACAGACAGAGACAAAAACAGTGTTAGACAGACAGAATTAGAAACAAAGACAAAATCAGAGAGAGAGAGATACACAGAGAGAGAGAGAGAGAGAGAGAGAGAGAGAGAGAGAGAGAGAGAGAGAGAGAGAGAGAGAGACAGACAGACAGACAGACAGACAGACAGACAGACAGACCTAGACAGACAAAAACAGAGAGACAGACAGAGACAGAGAGAGACAGAGACAAAAACAGAGAGAGAGACAGACAGAGACAGAGAGCGGGGGGAGGGAGAGGGAGAGTAGACAAGGGTTGGGAGGGAGGGGGTTGTAATAGATGCAATGGGACGATGGGGAGGGGGGGGGGGGGGGATCAAAGATGCAATGGGCATATGATACGGAAAGATAGGTAGGATATGGGTATTAAGTTAGGGGTGGGGGGGTGTAAAGAGGGGAGCAAAAGTAGGGAAGGAGGAGAGGGGGGGGGGGTGGAATGGTGGGGAATATACGGTTAAAAAATGTCTTAGTTATTTTAACTAACACACATACACCACGCGCAACCATATTCACACGCAAAAGCGCGCATGCACACAGACACACACACGCACACACACACACACGCATGCACGCACGCGCGCGCGCGCACACGCGCACGCACGTACACACACACACACACACACACACACACACACACACACACACATTCATTCATTCATTCATTCAATCATTTATTTATTCATTAATTCACCCATTAATTCAACCATTCATTCAGTCATTCAGTCATTCATTCAGTCATTCAATCATTCATTTATTCAGTCATTCAACAGTCATTCAGTCATTCATTCACCCATTCTCCAATTAATTCATTCATTCATTCATTCATTCATTCATTCATTTGTGACGTAAGTGTCCCGCGCGACCCCTCTTTCTTATCTACACCCCCCCCCCCCCCCCTCCTTTTCATTTCTCTGTCCGGCCGCCACTTTAATTGCCATCCACCATCAAAAGAACGCCGATTAAGGCATTTGTCTCTTTGAAGCCCGATTTACCTCCCCTGTCAGCATGTACCACCTACCGAGGTTATCTCCCTTTACCCCCCCCCCCCCCCCCCCCCCTTATCTCCGTTCCCCATCACGAGATAGTGATATCAACAGTCGGCTCCCTTTGAAGACGATTTTCCTTCCCGGAATGTCGGCACGTGATAAGGATGTAACCGGCGCATGATTGTTCGGTACTAGTATGCATAAAATTATAGCATCATCTTGTGACGTGTCAACTGCTATACACCAACCACAGGCTTTCATTGTTTGAAAGTGAAGGCTATAATTGGAGTAGTGAGAAAAAAGTTTTCACACAAGACGCTGAAACGTAGCTGGAGCAACATTGCAGACTCAACCTCTCTCCCAGCCAGTCTTTATAAGCCCAACTAGTGAGTATTATTGATGGCTGGTGATTGAGACTTGTTTGTTTGATCCTATTTTTGATCTAGATCCTATGTTCAATGATGAATAAGGAGTAGATAGATATGTTATTGAAAAGAAGTGGTAAACATTCTATTCTATTTATGTGCACTGATTATTTGTGTGTGTGTTTTTGACTTTAACACTTTTGGTACCAGAACCGGATTTTATGCCTACTAACCCTTTTGTCTATTTTTAGTAGGAAACCTGTGGGTTGCAATCTTGCACTTTATGATACCATTCCTTTCCAGGTGTTGGATGGAGAGTGATGTTGGCTTGATCACCTTTTATGTTTTACTGATCTCAGTTTGTTAACTGAAATTCAGATTATGTGTTCTTAGTGCTATTGTACAAGGGAAGCCTTCTAGCCGGTTGGGATTCACTAATTCCCTGCCGACTGAAGCCCCTTGTCTCTAAGCCATAGAGAACTACATCCACCTTCTCCTGTGATTATCAGCAGGGCATCGTGGGCCGGACGATCATCCCGGACTCACAAGCACCAAGACGGGAACGTCGTCAAGACGCCCCGCACCCAGAATCCGCGAGGAGACCACGCCTGAACCGTGCCATCCCGCGAAGCCGTAACCGGAACGACTGGGAGCTACTCTCACCTGACGAGCAAGCCCAGCCAACCCAGCACTCGCCGATCCCTACGGCGGAACTTCAGCACAGCCATGAGTTAAGTCCCCACGACAGTGCCAAAGATCACTAACTTGAAACCAGGACACTAAGTGACCCTTCCTGCTTGGGGCTAACCTTCTAGAAAGACAAAAGTCTTGTAAATCCTTTCGGATTTCATTGTTTTTCATTCATATTTTGTTTTGGCGCCATTGAGCTGCTTTATTATTATTGTTGCATAATCTTATGCAGATTTTGTGAGTAAATAAAATACAAGTGTCAAATAATCCTGAACCCTTTGGTCAGACTGATGAGAGTGGGAGTCTTGTAATTTCATGTAAAACCCTACTTCTCTCTGTCTGCCATTTAGAGCAATTCAACCACTTGTATTTCTTACAACCATACGAGC
>CM065706.1:35494744-35504744 GCA_017654935.2 Phymorhynchus buccinoides | reverse complement strand
CTTTTAAAAACACTGTACAAATAGTTTTCCACTTTTAAGTGGTAACCTTTTAAAAAAATAAACGAGAGTTTTCATGAAAATAAAGTTGAATAAAACAAAACCATGTAAATATCTTCGTTTGACCTTCATTGGAATTTTTAATATTTTTATTAAAAAACTTGTTCTTTTAAATCAGTGGTCCTGAAAATTTTAATCATTAGGCTCTCGCCAGGAGGGGTACAGCTCAAAAAAAACTTAATTTTAATCACTCATTTTTATCTCAAAAGTAAAGTTTTAACTAGACAGTAGTCTCGTACGGGCCATGGCTCATAAAAAGTAAAACCTTGACCTTTATTCAAGAGAAAAACATCTATAAATAGTTAAATAAACATCTAAAGTAAAATAAAACATATTTCTTTCTTCCCCCTTCCCCCCTTCTTCCAAACAACTAAAAATATATCGTAATGTCCCATATGGCTTCGGCCGAGAGGACGTGAATAATTAACCCCCCTCTTCAAATTTCCGCATTGAACACGATGAATGAGAAATAACATCCTGCTATTCTCGAGAACGGATAAGGTTAGGTTCAGCCCTATGATTACCAGCCGCGACACGAAGCGCCCGGTTAGCTCAGTCGGTAGAGCATCAGACTTTTAATCTGAGGGTCAGGGGTTCGCGTCCCGTATTGGGCGCTGCCAATTTAGTCATGTATTACTAAATACTTGTGGCAGTACCATAGCCGATGAGGTTTAACCGAGGGGTGGGGGACTGGGGGTTGGTGTATCTGTATTGTTAAAAATCGGTACTTTACTTGTGTTGCACTGCCTCCGAGCATTGCCTCCAGTATCGTTCCCACCATCTTTGTATTTGCAAATGTCCCATATGTGTCTGTTCCAGACCGAGAGGTCGTAAAGCACCATTATTCATTCGAAGTGAGCGAAGCTGGTCATGTTTTCAGAGCAGCCTGTCTCTAACTATATTGGCTGACTATGTTAGTACGGTAACATTTGTTGAACAGATCAACCTGGGAGGCTCACACTTTGCATGCGGATAGGAACCAGAGATATCTAGGCCAAGTTCGAAAACGACGGTCGAGTCACTGGAGCCGAATCTTCGCGCCGACGCGCCGCCGTCGTACAAAATGACGTGCCGCTACCCCCCCAAAAAAAAACTGCCCAAAACGCTGGATGCAAACGCGCGCACATGCGCACGTGAAAACATTGCCGAGCGGTTGGTTGATCTAGCGTCTTAGCGCCCTAGTTATTATTTTCATAAAACTCAAAGAAGCAGACTTTGAGATTGAGGGTCGTAAACAAGAGGAGGGAGGGAGGGGTGGTGGTGGTGTCTAGAGTGCAAACTTGGCTTCAATCAGGCCGGTGTTGTGTTGTGTGTGTATTCCGCTGTGCGTGTCAATGTGTAAAAAAAAAATTCCCACACAACAAACATTGTGTTGTGTGTCCTTCCTTCTTTCTGTTGTTCCTTGTTGTTGTCCCCTTTCTTGTCTTTCGTTGTGTTCCTTGTGTGTGATATTGTACTTTCTGCCAGCTTCGGTTCTTTCATTCAATCCCACTACCACCTACAGAAAGCATGCCATACTAATAACCCCGCATCTCTCTCCCCCACCCCCAGATTCCCACAATCCTTTGTGTGTGTGTGTGGTAGAGAGAGAGAGAGAGAGAGAGAGAGAGAGGTGTGTGTGTGTGTGTGTGTGTGTACGTATATTTGTGTGATGTGTAAAAAAAATAAAAAAAATAAAAAACTGTCTGTCAACACACACGCGTCTCGCCTCACACACACTCAAACAGAGAAGGCGCACGCAGTCCCCCCCCCCCCCCGCCCACGCACCCACCTCCCACTGCCGATTCACATCACACAGGCACACTTTCGTCTGTCCTCTCTTCTCTTTCTTTATTTTTGGCCTCCTTACCTGGCCCTGTCTTCCGGCATAATTATGTGAATGATCCTCCCCGGTTCCGTGGCATAATAATCGATGCGTTGACACACACACGTACTGTGAAGAAGAAGAAGTGTGTGTGTGCGTGTCGTGCGTGTGCATGTGTGTGTGCGTGCGTGCACGTGTGCGTGCGTGTGCGTGCGCTGAAAGTGCGTGTGCGTGCGTGTGCGTGAAGAAAGTGTGTGCGTGTGCGAAAGTGCGTGCGTGCGTGTGTGTGTGTGTGTGTGTTTGTGCGCGCGCGAAAGTGTGTGCATGCGTGTGCATGCGCGTGAGTGTTTGCAGCTTGTAAGCTTTGGTAGGGTTAGGGTTGAGGGGTGGTGGTTGAGGGGAGGGAAGGGGGGTTGGTGGTACCTTTAATCCTTTCGTGTGTCGACTCAACAGCAGTGGCCTTCCATCCCCCCTTTGACTGAACAGGTCCTCCTCTACAGCTGTCAGTGAGAGTTGTTGGTTCAGCGGCTTCACGTCAGGATTTCTGTCTCCCTGACTCTTACTCCATTCTGGCAGCCCGCAATGGCAGCTCTCTTTCTTTTCATTATTTCTTTCTTTCTTTCTTTATCCCTGAAGTTACTTTACTCTCTTTCAGGAAAAGATCTTCGGCTCTTTGGAGGATCTTCGGCGGAGGGGCAGCCTTCGTCCGGGCCACTGGGGTTCCTGTCTGAGCGAACGATGAAGAAGCGCATGAATTGGATTGTTTTGCCTCGAATCTTCTACTTTTTCCCCTCCAAATTATATTTCGTGCGTGCTTTATTCTTGTCTTCTGAGGGACGGATGGAGAAGAAGAAAAGCCGGGTTTTTGAATTTATTCCGCTTTCCCTCAAATAAAAAATAATATTCACACACAACAAACATTCGTTCGTTCGTTCTTTCTTTCCCCTTTTCTTTTCCCCTTTCTTTCTTTCGGTGTTTCTTCTTTGATATTTACTTTCTGCCAGCTTCGGTTCTATCATTCAATCCCACCACCACCTCCCATGCCATATTAATCCCCGCATCTCCCCCCCCACCCCCCACCCCCACCCCCACCATTTCCTTTGCTACGTAAAGGTACAGAGAGGTAGTGGAGAAAGAAGAGAAACGTCCCAAAACTAACTATATTTAAAAAGATAATAAAAAATAAAAAAATAAAAAAACTTAAGCAACACATACGCGCACGCCTCACACACACACACACTCACACGCACGCACACACTCTTCAACCAGGCCACGCCGGTGCAGACACGCACACGCGTCTGCCACGCGTGCATCCACACACACACACACACTCATTGTCACGCATGCACACACACACACACGCCACACAGAAAGAAAGAAAGAACGATGTGTGTGGAAATTTGCTTGTTTCTTTAATTAATTGTTTACTTGTTTACTTTCCTTTTCTTGTTCGCTACTTTGGAATGAAGTTCTGATTTTTTCTTTATATCATTTTTTTTATGGATACAAGTTGAAAAAAAGCATGTTTTTGCTTAACAATGTTCCCATCTGAGAAATAAAATTTTGACTTTGAGTTTGACTGTTACACAACACACACACACACCACACACACACACACATGGATATATATATATGATTATTACCACAACACACACACACACACACACAACACACACACACTTGGACACACACACAAACTATCATTGACTTCACGCAACATTCACACAACAGTAACACCACACACACACACACACACATTCGTACGCACGCATGCACACAACACAAGTAACGACACTCACCAAAGAAAAAAGAACGATAGAAAGAAAGAAATACAAAGAATGCAACAAAAGAAAGAAAGAGAAAGAAATAAAAAAAGAAAGTAAAGAAAGGTACGAAGAGAAAGAAAGAGAACAAAAACTTACAAAAAACATAAAAGAGTTGCCCCCAAAGAAACAAACGACAACAAGCTAACTGCCGAGGCCAATGTTTGTTTTCTGATTACATCTTGGTGAGGGCAAAGTATCTTATGACCTGCACAGTGTGTTGACAACCCTCCCCTGGACCATGACAGTGAGCCCTGCACTGTACTGGGGTCCGTTTCACAAGGGCTAACGTTACTGTAGCGTGAGCGCAAATCGGGCATCACAAAAAACGCCCAAAACACTCGTGTTGCGGACATTTGTCGAAAACGTTTTGTGGCTGCCATCGAGGTAGCAAGCGACAAACTATTTGAAGGATCATGGGAAA
Organism: Phymorhynchus buccinoides; assembly: GCA_017654935.2. Lineage (NCBI taxonomy): Eukaryota > Metazoa > Mollusca > Gastropoda > Neogastropoda > Raphitomidae > Phymorhynchus > Phymorhynchus buccinoides. The sequence continues at coordinate 35,500,636 of CM065706.1, read as the reverse complement.
TATCAATACTACCGGCTTTTTAAAAAAAAATCTCGCGTGACGAGACTTGAACTTTAAAAATGGAAGACCAAAACAACAAGCTTGCCACAGCAAAATATTCTTTAGTCTATCGTGAAAAAATACGGGGTGGTTTTAGCAAATTAAACGAACGCAAGTGGTTTGGGGTGCTCTGTCTTAATTTTTCATCATGTTAGATGGCATAATATAGTGCAAATTTAATTTTCTGCACACAAATAGACGTGGGTGAAATCGAAAACTTTGTACAAACTGACAGAGTTCTGATTTATCTCCCTTATGATAGCAACCCTTTTCTCTCTCCCAAAAATGAAGAGTAAGCTTAAAGAGTTAGTTGATCTTAGCAAACGTTTAGGGTGTTTCTTAGGCCCATTTTGGCGTAAGCGTTATTTGCGCGGCGACCGTTATCTAGAGAAACTGTACCCTGGTTTTAACATAGTCCGAATCAAAGCAATTGCAGATTATTTTTTGGCTCACTCGTCTTATCGAAGTTAACATGAAGTGAGTCTATAGTATGATAGTCGTTCGGTTGTGTGTGTCTCTCTCTGTGTGTGTGTGTGTGTGTGTGTGTGTGTGTGTGTGTGAGTGTGTGTGTGTGTGTGAAGTGTGTGTGTGTGTGTAATGACGTGTGAGTAAGCACAAAATTAACCGTGTGTGTGTCCTATGGATTAAGTGTGTGGTTGTGTGTGTGGTGAGTGAAAGAGAGTCCTTGGTTAAGATAGGTTGAGAGAGTGAGAGAGAGTTGGTTAGAGAGAGAGAGAGAGAGAGAGAGAGAGAGAGAGAGAGAGAGAGAGAGAGAGAGAGAGAGGATGAGAGAGGTTTTTGTTGTTGTTGTTTTCCAATTTCAAATTTTGTATAGTCTGTTTATTATCTATTGAATTTCATCGTTTTTTGTTTTACTTTTTTTCTTCAATGTCAGTACAGCTTTTATAGTTAATCTGACAATAAATTGGTTCCAGTCCAGTCCAGTGTAAGTGTATGTGTGTGTTGCGTCCGTGGTCCAATCTCCAACCTTTAACGTTGGCACTTTTTCGGGAAATAGAAGGCGTACATTGTTCAAACTTTGCACACATATAGATGTTTTTGCAAGCGTTCAAACATGAATGATTTTGATAATTAAATACTTAAAACAACACTGTAAACAGATGACGAACAGATAACATTTTAGATAAGTGGGTTAGAGAGTATTCAACAGGCAACATGAGTTAAGAAAAGTATTCCACAGTGAAAGCCTCGATAGCTCATTGCGTAGAGCTTCTGTCAATGGTTCCGGGTCTGATTCTCGGCACGGGAACTTTTTTTTAAAAGTTGTATCCATTAACGATAGTTCCATTTGTACTTTAAAATGTTATTGGCAATCTTGTATTTTAGACACCCCCCTCAATCTTTGTTTGTTGTTGTCCCACATGTGCCTGTTCGAGTGAGCCTTGAAGGCTTTGCCTCTTGTTTTTCTAAAAGTTGTATCCATTAGCGATAGTTCCATTTGTTCTTTAAAATGTTATTGGCAATCTTGTACTTTAGACACCCCCCATCAATCTTTGTTGTTGTCCCACATGTGCCTGTTCGAGTGAGTCTTGAAGGCTTTGCCTCTTCTTTCTTTTAGAATGTGGTGTCACGAGAAATAAGTCCTCCCCGTGAAATAAGACCCTGTCACCGTAAAAACTATTATTTTAAAATATTAGATACTTTATTAGGTACGTTACAGTCACAGAGGCGTCTCTGTGAAATTCGGGTTGCTCCCACCTGGAGAGAGCGTCTCAGCCAGAGGCGCGCCACCCATTTTGTTTTTAAATTTTGCATGCAATTTTTGTGTGACTGATGAGGAAGGAAAGGTGGGGGTGGGGGTACATTTTGACCAAATGACAACTTTTTCGTTGCCACTGGGTTTAACGTGTGCTAAGTGCATGGGCACATGGAACCTCGGTTTATCGTCTCATCCGAAAGACTCCACGTTCAGACCGAAAGGCCTAGTGCAAAGTGAGAGGGAAAAAAACAACCTGTACCCAGGTTCGAACTCGGGTTTACTTGACACAATAGAGAGAGAGAGATCTAACCCTTTCACCGCCAATGTTGCATTTTTGCACCACAATGGTTTAACCCTTTCAACGCTAGCCATTCCTTGGCCAAAATTGGTCAAAATTTAACATTAAACTTACCCGGGTAGAGAAAACATTTCGTCTGCAATATTGGGGATTCCTATATGACATGCATAAAATAGGACCTATCCTTACCTCCTAAAATTAAGAATATAAGGTCATTAGTCAGCAGACCCTCAGTTAATGCCTTTTAGTGACATGGGTGTTAAATCATTGTGGTGCCAAGAGGCGACAGTGGCGATGCTAAAACCCATGTCACTAAAAAGGCACCAAATCAGGGCCTAGTAATTATCCGAAGACCCTATTTTCTTAATTTTGGGAGCTAATGTTATACACTTCACAGATGAATTTGCAATATTGCAGATTTGTTTTCCTCTCTACCCAATTAAGTTTAATGGTGTCTTTTGGCTGAAAAAATGGCTGGCGGCGAAAGGGTTAAGTGCTTAATCTACACTGATATTAGCCGACAAATTGAGCGGGAGAGTGTTAATCGTACATCTTTACTGATAAATCGATGTACCGACCCATGCCACAGCTGTCGCATTTTTTTTCGAAAATGGCGGACAATGTAAGCAAACACCTATGCTGAGAAAAGTTTTAATAACAAGTGCAACGGCGAGCGGCTGCAAAGTCCCCTCGCAGCATCGCCGAGGTACTCCGAAATCGGAATGTGTCGGCTGTACACATACATAAAAACGCATCAAAACAGCACGTAACTACATAAAAACGCATCATAACAGCACGTAAGTGAATAGTGTTTTATATATAGCCTTGGGGTTCGGACCCGTGATTTGAGCGCGCGCGATCATGCGCACACGCGCGCACAGAAACATTCATGACAACTGTGTTATAGACCATTCATCAAGAAATGTGGAAAAAAACCTGCATTAAAGTACATGCAAAACTTCGCGAGATATTAGCGATTATGTGTTTCGGGGTTTGAACCCCGTAACTGGCGCGACCTTGACCTTAATGTAAAACTAAATACATCAGTGGATAGCTTGCATCTTGGCAAACTAGTATGCCAAATTTGATGATGATAGACTGAATAGTTTTTGAGAAAAACGGATGAATAGCCGGACGGACGGAGGCACGCCGGACGGACGGACGGACGGACACCGGACGGACGGACACCGGACGGACGGACCAGACAAAAACAATAGCTCCCCGAACCTGTCACTGACCTCTCAATATTTTTAGTGATGAATCCTCTGCTCTTTCTGCACGCCACAAGACGCCTCTGAATGAATGTAATCAGGGGACGAATCCTTCCCCAAACAGCAAACAATTCGAAAGAGGAAAGGGGTATCATTTCACGCGAGAGATATTTCACGCGACACCGGGTTATACAACTATTCGACATTGGGGATATGTCCTTGGAAACGTCCTTACACCAATACAAACAGGATGGAATTATTTCCTTAGAAGAAATTCTTAGGGTTTGCTGCGTGTTGAGCTGCATTGAGTTGCGTAGCAAGAAATGCGCTTTATAAATACTATTTATATTATTGTTTATTATTATTACATCCTTTGACAAAACATCTAAGATCATAAACAGGAGAATAATTATGTCCTTTATCTAAACATGTATGATCAATGCAATACAAACAGGACAATATGTCCTTTGCGAAAACGTCTGTGATCAATGTAGTACAAACAGGATAATTTGTCCTTTAGCAAAGCATGTGTACAAACAGGACAATATGTCCTTTGACAAAACATCTATGATCAATGCAGTACAAAAAGGATAATATGTCCTTTAACAAAGAAACCATGATCAATGCGACACAAACAGGACAATATGTCCTTTGACAAAATATCTATTATCAATTCCAGTACAAATAGGATAATGTGTCCTTTGGCTAAACAACTATGATCCATGCATACGCACAGGACAATATGTCCTTTGTCAAAACATTTAGTATCAAAGCAGTACAAGAAGAACAATATGTCCTTTGATAAAACATCTATGAACAAAACTATCAGGATAATAATATGTTCTCTGACGCAACCTTTTTGACGAGTAAAAACTGACTGAAATTGAATTGCGCGGACGGAACCACTTTTGGATCAATAAGCCTTGGGTAGTTTGGCCTTGGAAAAGAGTTGTCAAGATCAATAAGCTTAGGAATACACACACATTCTTGTAGTCTTTGACCATCTTGTCTTCTACCTTCGGTCCCCCCCCCCCCCCCCACCCCCCCCCCCCACCCCCACCCCCCACTCCATCCATCCTTTCTACCTTTTCCTTTATTCTTCCGACACCTCTCCTGATACCTTTGAATGGGTGCATCCCATAAGCGCGCGTTTTACCTACTCTCTAAAAACGCGCGTCCCAAAAATGAAGCTAGAAAGAGCGCAATGTTTTGTCCAATAAGCGCGCATCTTTGCAGCCTAAGAAAGATCGAGGATGTCAAAAAGAGCGCGTTGTAAAATGTGATGTGAAACCCTAACCCTATCCCTAACCCTAACCATATCCCTAACCCTATCCCTAACGTGGTGATGTGTTGAATCGTGGACATATCGAAAGTTTCTCTCTCCAAAACAGCAAGAAGACTGAAGTTTAGCCAACAGACGAGTGCAAATGGTAAATGTCTGGTGAGAACGATTTCACCTATGCGCGCTTATTAGCACGAAAACCACACATTCACGTGTGCTCTTTTGGCATGAACACGCGCTCTTATTAGCATGCAAAATGCGCTCTTTTATGCGCGCGCTTATTAGCGGCGCGTTCTTTTCGACTGCTCCGCTTTGAATCTCATCTTCTTCTACTTTTCTCTCCCTCGGTACCTTTTGTACTACTCCAGGTTCTGTAAGGACAGGGGTACATTGAGATGGGAAACGAGGGCTGTGCGTTTCTCTGCTGTCCGTCTGTGTGTGTGTGTGTGTGTGTGTGTGTGTGTGTGTGTGTGTGTGTGTGTGTGTGTGTGTGTGTGTGTGCGTGTGCGTGCGTGTGCGCGCGTGCGTGCGTGTGCGTGTGCGTGCGTGCGTGCGTGCGTGCGTGTGTGTGTGCTCTTTTTTGGATATGAACTATTGCTTAGTGTTAGAATCTTGGACTTAAAGACCTACAGAGCCGGCTGTCAAAATCGCGTATTTCACGTGTTTTCCCTCTTATAGCTGGTAAAAAATCTTTTTTGGGACCAAATGTTGCTCCCATACACATTGAAAACGAGGCATTAAAATTAAAGAGGAGCCTCGATCGTATACGAGGACAGTCACGAATGAATGAAAAATGGTGTTTTACGTCCTCTCGGTCTGGAACAGACACATATGGGACATTTGTAGATACAAAGATGGTGGGAACGATACTGGAGGCAATGCCCGGAGGCAGTGCAACTCCAGTAAAGTCCCGATTTTTTAACTATACAGATAGGTGTAGCGGTAACCACGCCTCGGTTAAACCTCATTGGCTATGGTACCGCCACGCTCAATGCACCAAGAGGACAGTCACGAAAACGAGGCATCGCTTTAAAGAAGAACCTCGATCGTATACGAGCACAGTCTAAATGTGGACAACATCGACCCAGAAAAAAACCAAGGGACTTAATCCAGCCAGCTCTGTGGGTCTTTAAAGAGCCCCCCGATCACGTGTCAAAATCACGGGATTCACGTGTTTTTCCTCTTATAACTGGAAAAAAATCTTGTTTTGACCAAGTCAGACTCCCATATAAAGTACCCCAAATTGAAAGCTACAAGTCAGTTTAAAGAGCAGCCTCAATTTGAATATGGGGTATTTCGATTGCGGGTCACAGCGACCCAGAAAAAAACAAGGGACGTAACC
>CM065706.1:35479744-35484744 GCA_017654935.2 Phymorhynchus buccinoides | reverse complement strand
TTGCCACCCACCATCTAAAGAATGCCGATTCCGGTAGGCGTTCCCTTTCAAGTTAGATTTGTCTCCCCGGTCGGCACGTACCACCTACCCAGGTTATCTCCCTTCATCCCCCCCCCCCCCCTTTTCTACCGTCTCATCACAAGAAAGTGACAACCACTGTTATCTCCCTTTGAAGATGGTTTTGCTTTTCCAATCACAAGGTTAGGATGTCGGGAATGTGATAAGGATGGAATAGGTACATTTAGAACAGCAATCTTGTGACGTGTGGACTGTAATACACCTATAGCAGGCTTTCATTGTTTGAAAGTGAAGGCTATAATTGGGTGGTGAGGTTGTCAGACAAGATGCTGAAACGTAGCTAGAGCAAGACTCACAACCAGTCATAATAAGCCCACTAGTAAGTATTATTGATGGCAGGTGATTGAGATATTGTTTGTTTGACTCTAGTTTTGATCTAGATCCTATGTTCAATGATGAATAAGGAGTAGATAGATATGTTAGTGAAAAGAAGTGGTAAACATTCTGTTTTTATTTATGTCCACTGATTATTTGTGTTTGTGTGTTTTTGACTTGAACACCTTTTGGTACCAGAACCGGAGTTTATGCCTACTAACCCTTTTGTCTATTTTTTAGTAGGAAACCTATGGGCCGCAATCTTGCACTATTTTTTAGTATGAAACCTATGGGCCGCAATCTTGCACCTTATGATACCATTCCTTTCCAGGTGTTGGATGGAGAGTGATGTGTTGGATTGATCACCTTTTATGTTTTTACTGATCTCAGTTTGTTAACTGAAATTCAGTTTATTTATTAACTACATGTAGTGCTATTGTACAAGGGAAGCCTTCAAGCCGGTTGGGATTCACTAATTCCCTGCCGACTGAAGCCCCTTGTCTCTAAGCCATAGAGATCTACATCCACCTTCTACCTGTGATTATCAGCAGGGCATCGTGGGCCGGATGATTACCCCTGACTCCACCAAGCACCAAGACGGGATCACCACCAAGACGACCCGCAACCAGAATCCGCGAGGAGACCACGCCTGAACCGTGCCATCCCGCGAAGCCGTAACCGGAACGACTGGGAGCTACTCTCACCTGACTACACACCAGCAAGCCCAGAACTTCAAACAGCTAAGGCGTCTACCTGACTGCGCCAATCATTTGAACTTTCCTACGGACACACGAAGATAATTAGTAACCCTTCCGGCATGGGGCGAACCTTATAGAAAGACAAAAGTCTTGTGAATCCTTTCGGATTTCATTGTGTTTTTTATCCATTTTTGTTTTGGCGCCATTGAGCTGCTTTATTATTATTGTTGCATAATCTTATGCAGATTTTGGGAGTAAATAAAATACAAGTGTCAAATAATCCTGAACCCTTTGGTCAGACTGATGAGAGTGGGAGTCTTGTAATTTCATGTAAAACCCTACTTCTCTCTGTCTGCCATTTAGAGCAACATCAACCACTTGTATTTCTTACAACCATCTGACGAGCCAGAACCCGGGCACACAAAATATAAATTTATTAGATGAAAAGGGGCCGGGAAAGTTGCTCATCTCCCATACCCTAGAGAAGTGGGCTAAAGGCAAATTATCTAAAGTCTTCCCTAGGGACTTAGCCTTTTACCCCATTACCTCGTCACAAAAACCTAGCTATCAATTTGGTCATAACAGGCAGCGGGATTTCTCCCTGCTCTTACCGACTTTTAACGTTTTTAACGGCCGTACGATTCTTGTGTGCGAAAAGCGCAACGGGTCAAGTTTGCTTTAATGTCCCCATCCGAAGCGAACGACTCGACGTTCTGCGTTCTTCTTCTTCTTCTTCTTTTCTTCTTCTTCTTCTTCTTCTGCGACGATGTAAGTGGGCAGCGTCAGACTTGGTCGCCATGAATGAAATTCCGCTTAACGTCCTCCGGTCTGGAACAGACACATATGGGGCATTAGTAGATATACAGATGGTGGGAACGATCCCTGAGGCAATGCCCGGAGGCAGTGCAACACCAGGAAATTCCCGATTTTTTAACAATACAGGTGTATAAATTTCGCCATGATGAACCCTACAGTCTTTTCTAGGTCGGTGTGGCTGCCCAGGAGGACGTTAATCGGATTTTCATTCCTGACAGCATCGTTGTACAATAGTGAGCAAGTGGGCAAGTACCCAAGAACGAGAACTCGCTCCTGCGTTCATTAACCCTTTCGCCGCCAGCCATTTTTTATCCCCCCAAAATACCCATTAAACTTACCTGGATAGAGAGGAAAAAGAGATCTGCAATATTGCAAATTCCTCTGTGACATGTATAACATTAGGCCTATCCAAAATTACGAAAATAGGGTCTTCAGATAACAGCTTTTTAGTGATATGGGTGTTCAACCATTGTGGTGCACAAATGTGACATTGGCGGTGAAAGGGTGAAGTGGAACGAGCTCCTATCGTGATGTGACGTAGGTTTTAAAGGTGGACCCTGACGGATGAGGTTTTTTGTTGCAAAAAACACGTCGAGATCACCAGAAAGACAGCCTTTTCAAGGATCGGAACACTCACTTTGCTCTGGTTTCGTAGAAATCAAACCGTCAAAACGGCGATTCCTCCTTGGCGGAGATACCGGAGAGAGAAGCCATTTTGGATGGGGTGGGTGGAGGTCACTCATTGTGGTTTAAGCTTCTTTTTTTTTCTTTTTTGTAGTGCAGTAAAAATAAATGGAGCTATTTTCTTTGTTGTGACTCGAAACTCCTTTAGGTAAACTGGATAACGATTTATGATGATGATGATGATGATGATTAAGAAGAAGAAGGAGAAGAGGATGATGGATGATTATGAACAAAAGCAAGATGATAATTATTCATCATGCTCTCTCATTGTGATGATGATTATGATGATGATGCTGGTGGTGTGGTGGTTTTGTTGTGGTGGTGGTTAAAAAGCAGTTACCACACTTGTATGGTCTTATAAATGTCAAAATCACAAAAGCTACTCAAGTTTAACGTTTCTGGACCTTTTGAGTTGTCAAGTTTTAAAACAAAAACTATTTTATTATTATTATTATTATTGTTTACGAACTTTCTCTCTTTTGTACGAACAAAATGTAAGAATGTAGTAACACAATGGCCGCGTAACGAATGTTTTTTGAACGGACCCAATATGCGACTCAGTGTTTTTCTTTCTTCTTCTTCAAATCTTCTTTTTCTTCTTCTTAATTTACTTCATCATCCTCATCATCCATCATCATCATCATCATACATCTTCTTTCTTCTTCTTCTTCTTTGTTCTTCTTCTTTCATCATCATCATCATCATCATCATCATCCATCATCAACCTCACCATCACCTCCTTTCTTTGACTTCTTTTTGATTAAAATAATAAATCAATAACAAAAGCTTGTGTTGTGAAAATTTCGTGCAAATGATTTGGTCTAAACTCAGGCGGCCGTCTTTCACTGAAATAATTTGACTTTCGGCACCTCCGTCAAGGAGGAATCGCCGTTTTGACAGTTTGATTTCTAGGAAACCAGAGCAAGGTGAGTAATACCGATTCTTGAAAACACGTCTTTCTGGTGATCTCAAAGGTGTTTGCTTGAGAAAAACTCATCCATCCACAGGGTCCACCTTTAACCCTTTCACCGCCAGCCATATTTTCAGCCAAACATTTCCCCTAAATTACCTGGGTAGATAACAAAATCCATCTGCAGTATGGCTGGTACCCACGTATCGTCATATCCGGCCACAAGGAGCGCCATATTATGGGAGACCGCCATCTTAGTCATTAACTTTTTTTGAAAAATGCCAGATCGATGCTGCGTATTTGGCTGTTCCAATTCGAAACTTATTTAAACTGTATTTATGGCATCTGGATGTTTTCTTTACACATTTAGATAACATTTTCACTTTGTTTACACACAAATAAGGACTAAGATGGCGACACTTCCGTTGGAAGGGTCGAGATGCGCACGCAGGTGGGGGGGGGAGCCATTGGGGATTCTTCTGTGACATATATAAAATAAGGTCTATCCTTACTTCCCAAAACTAAGACAATAGGGTCTTTGGATAATAGACCCCAATTTGATGCCTTTTTGTGGTGCTAAAATGCGACTTTGGCGGTGAAAGGGTTAAAGACCTTCTTTCATCGTGATTGGCGGGGAGTGTCACTGTTGGTGAAGACAACACTGAGCCAGGAGCATCGAGGACCCGATAGAATAATAATACACAGATCTATCGTGAACCTGAAATAACTTACTGTAAAGTAATATCTAGTTTCAAGGATGGAACCAGGGTGACCTTTGGAACAACTGACAGCGACTGTGTCTGTCGTTACTGTCTGTCCATATGTCCGTTGGTCTTACTGCTTGTTCTCTCTTTTAAAAAAGAAAAGAAGATCGAATGTCCCTTTCGCGCGTGCAGTTCTGAGAGAGAGAGAGAGAGAGAGAGAGAGAGAGAGAGAGAGAGAGAGAGAGAGAGAGACAGAGAGAGACAGACAGAAAGTGAGAGAGACACAGAGAGAGACACAGAGAGAGACGAGACAGACAGAGAGAGACAGACAATACAGAGAGAGAGAGAGAGAGAGAGAGAGAGAGGAGAGAGAGAGAGAGAGAGAGGAGGGAGAGAGAAAGACAGAAAGTCAGAAAGACAAAGAGACAGAGACAGAAACAAAGAGACAGAGAGAGAGAAAGACAGAAAGGAATAAGAGAGAGAGAGAGAGAGACAGACAGACAGAGACAGAAACAGAGAGAGAGAGAGAGAGATGAGAGAGAGAGAGAGAGGAGAGAGAGAGAGAGAGAGAGAGAGAGAGAGAGAGAGAGATATTTTTTTCTTCAAGGTTTTCTCTGGGGTCAAATATTTCCTGACTTTCTGAGGTGGTTTTATCTTCTCCTATTCCCTTCCAGTTTATTCTGGTTTTAAAAACAACAAAAACAAAAACAAAGGGAGGCGGGGTGGGGCCGAGGGTAGTGTTGGGGTGGGGGTGGGGGAGGGGAGCAGAAAGAAGGAAATAAAGAAAATCAGGAT
>CM065706.1:35469744-35474744 GCA_017654935.2 Phymorhynchus buccinoides | reverse complement strand
TGTTTACTCTTTAGTTACTTTCTAATTACTTTTTAATCATGTCTTTTGAGATTTTCTTTCCTTTGATATTATCTTGTGTCTGTCGATGTCTCATCGTATTAGCTATAGGCCGGGTTCACATTAGACGCGTAAGTTCCGTGCGGAAAACCCTAAATAAGTGGAAGAAAGAAGGATACAAGTTTACGCATATAGGGGAAATTTGAACACGTACGCAAATCTTTTCCCTTCTTCGTTTCACTTATTTGTGGATTGCGCACTGGTTTCCGCATGGAATATCCGCTTATGTGTGTACACGGCCTTAGAAATGCGTCTTTTTTTAAAATACTTTTAGATTATTTCCTTTACATTTACGTTCTTAAAGGTGTGGGTTTTTTTTTAAATTTATAAAAATGATCTATCGTTATGTTTTCAATGTTTTTCTTTATTCAACAAGTATGTCTTTTCAAACTTGATCTATGTTGACATTGTAATTTGTTTTGGTCAATAAAACAAACAGCATTTCACTATTTCCTTGGAGCCTCTGTTTATATATAGTGTTTTCGTTATTGCTGTTGTTTCAAAACAGCATTTCGTTCTTTTTTTCTAACCGTTCATTGAACGAAAAACAACAACCACTGGCTCCTTCATCAAACTTTTCTTTCAAAGTGTAAGTCCGCTTTCATGGAATTTTGCTTAAAAACATTTTTGCTCTTTGAAACATGTTTTTAGAAACTTCTGGCTTTTCTGTACCAAGCCCACAAACGTATTCGCATTTGGTTTAAATGATTTTTATTCATCAAAAAGTACATTACACACATGTTAAGCAAGCATAACGGCAACAACAAGCTTAAAGCTTATACTGTGCCAACGTACTATGCATGATTTTTTGCGGAATGGCGGCTAGCAAGTACAAGACTAAACAGGTTAATCTAAACATTATGAAAAGAAAAAAAAAATGATAAAGATAGGTACATTTCAAATCCTTCGTGAAATATACATCAGGAAACCAATGAAAATCAATTAAAATAAGAAAAAAGATAAATCCATTTCTGCTTCCCATTGTACGGGTTTTCCCTTCTGCCCCCTTCGTCCACTCGCATTTCCCATCCCCAAGTATTTCTTCCTTTTTCTTACCATCTCTCTCTCTCTCTCTCTCTCTATCTCTCTCTCTCTCCTCTCTCTCTCGTCTCTCTCTCTCTCTCTCTCTCTCTCTCTCTCCTCCTCTCTCTCTCTCCCTCCACCCTCTCTCCCTCCCTCCCTCCCTCTCTCTCTCTCTCTCTCTCTCCTCTCTCTCCCTCTCTCTCTCTCTCTCCCTCTCTCCCTCTCTCTCTCTCTCTCTCTCTCTCTCTCTCTCTCTCTCTCTCTCTCTCTCTCCTCTCTCTCTCTCTCTCTCTCTGGCTTTAGAGAAAATCATTCCTGCCAAACAGTACTCACTAATCTAGTCGAACAGTGGCATTCTAATATTAACAATGACCTTCTCACCGGTGCCATTTTCGTTGACTTTGCTAAAGCCTTTGATGTTATTGACCATGCCCTTCTATTAAAAAAACTATCATTGTACGGTTTAACCCAAGATTCTATCGCCCTCGTTTCGTCCTTTCTATCTGACAGACGACAAACCGTCTCCAAAGATATTATTACATCTTCATTGCAATCAGTCTATTATGGAGTTCCCCAAGGCTCTGTCTTAGGACCTATGCTCTTCACCATTTATATAAATGACCTCCCGCTTCATCTTACTTCACCATGTGAACTTTTTGCAGACGACACCACAATCCATAAAAACGGCTATGATGCTGACTCAATCTGTTCTGAATTGCAGAGTGACATTAATAATTTAGTTGACTGGTCAGAGCAAAATCATATGGCATTACATCCCAAAAAAATCTAAATTCATGTTAATCACAACAAGACAAAAGAGGCAAAACTTTAAAAATCAATTAAGTACACCAACTATCTATGAAAAGTCTCTAGAAGAAGTTACTTCACACAAATTACTCGGCCTATACATTGACAACAACTTATCATGGTCAAAACACATGCAAATACTGGCCAAGAAAATATCAAAAAAAGTATTCCAGCTTAATAGAATAAAGCACTTTTTGGATCAACATACCCGTAAACTTTTTTTCCATGCCTATATTCAGCCTGACATTGATTATGCATCAACATGTTGGGATTCAGCTAGTAAAAACACACTCAAACACGTTGAAAGATTATATAAACGTTCTCTTAAACTCATACTCCTTAAATCGTTCTCCCTTGAAACCATTGACTATAAGGAACTCAACATTCTACCATTTGATTTGAAATGTCTACTAAACAAAGGTACCCTTATGTACAAGATCATAAATAAGTTAGTACCAAAATATCTTATTACTAAATTTAAAGTCCATGCAATTCGAAGCAAAACCAAATTAATAATGCCCCGCCCCAGAACAGATCTATATAAAGCATCCCTTACATACTCAGGTGGTAAACTGTGGAACGACATCCCTGATAATTTCAAAAATAAAACTAGCGTATCTTCCTTTCGCAAATCTTATCACAAGTACATAATGGACAATCTTGTCCACCAGTTATGTTAATGAGTTTTACTGCAATTATCAACTTATGCCAAGATTCTTGTAAATTTTTTATGTCTCTCTGTATATCTGTTTAATATTCCAATTTGATTCTCTGTCATTTATTTCATGTGCCAATTTTTGTTTCATTTTCTTGACTTGATTGTTTTTATGTCAATTTTGCATTGCCTGATGCATGGTGTGAGTGTGTGAGTGAGAGGGCCAGGTGTAAAGAAGCTATTGTAGCTTATCCTTTTTACCCTCAATAAAACATTCGTATTCGTATTCGTATTCTCTCTCTCTCTCTCTCTCTCTCCCTCCCTCCCTCTCTCTCTCTCTCTCCCTCTCCTCCCCTCTCCCCTCTCCCTCTCTGTCTCTGTCTCTCTCTCTCTCTCTCTCTCTCTCCCTCCCTCCCTCCCTCCCTCCCTCCTCTCTCTCTCTCTCTCTCTCTCTCTCTCTCTCTCTCTCTCTCTCGGCATCTTTGTACTACTACTACTACTATGCTTCCTGTCGTCCGATACCAGGGGGGTATTTTGTATAAATAGTTCCCCCACCTTCTGGAAGTTCTGTGCTTGTAACTTCCTCTCATCTGTCACTCTTTGACTCTGCCTTTTCCCTTTGCTTACTGTCATCTACCATTTTTCTGCCTAACCGGTCCATTCTCCTGCCTTTTTTCACGAAGCACTTTCAAAAAGATATCCTCCAGCCGAAGTCGGACTTGCTGGGCCTAACTATTTCTTAGTTAGGCGCATGACGGCAGCATGACGCATCTACGCTCATAATTGACAGGAAACTGTCTGAGCGATCGAAGAAGAAGAAGAAGAATATACCTCCTGTCGCATCTGCCTGTTAATGGCAAGTATGGACAATGGCTACTGTATTGCAATAGTTTTACCGCTGTAAAATAAAGGTTCATTTCGTTTCATCGCATCTCTCTCTCTCTCTCTCTCTCTCTCTCTCTCTCTCTCTGGCCCACTACCTAACCGGGTGGAATGATCGGCAATAATTAACAAACAAACAAACAAACAAACCAAAAAAACTCAAAACTTTTTAAACCTTTTAACCTTTGCCCTCTGACCCCAACCCCACCCAACCCTATCCAACTGCCCACCACCACCACCATCACCACCACCCCCTTCCTCCCCTCTCTCCCTCTTCCCCACCACCCACAGGCCTGGCACGCTGTCTCTCTTTCCTCAACTGTCATAACAAAAGAACGACAGCGACCGAAATCAATATTCCACGACAGTTAGATGTTGTATTATGTGTGTGTGGTGTTGTGTTTTGTGTGTGACTCTTTTCTCTCTTTGAATCTTTGTACTACTACTACTATTCTCCCTGACGCATCTGCCTGACCAAGTGGAAGATAGGGGTGGGGATAGGGGTGGGGGGAATAGAGGTAGGAAGGAATAAGGGTAAGAAGGTGCGGTAGATGGGGTGGGGGTTGAGAAAAAAGAAAGGTTAGTTCGTCGTCACAGTCAATGATTGCCTGTTGCCTGCTTGATTATCTATCCATCTCTCTCATCTCTACCCCCCCCCCCCCCCCCACCTTGCACGCGCACGCACGCGCGTACTCTTGCACGTACACACGCGCACGCACACAACGCGTCAAACACACACATACACACACCCACACACACACACACACACACACACACACACACACACACACACACACACACACACACACACCATCATCATCACTCCATTGACCTGTACATAACCCTTTAAACCCCGCAATTGTTTCGTTCGCTGCTTCAAATGCTTTTTTCCCCCCCATCCCCCCACACCCTTCTCTGACTTCTCCGTGTTCTGAACGTTGTCTCTGGCGGACAGTGATTGGTTAATCGGGAGGATCTCTTGTCTCTTCTGATTGGTCGTTTTTTTGTACTCCTAGTTCTCCCCCTTGTGGATACATGTACTGTGTGTGTGTGTGTGTGTGGGGGGGGGGGGGGGGGGGAGTCTTTCGTATAAATAGTTCCCCCACCTTCCTCTAATCTACCCGTCGTACATGGCGAAAGCCGATACGCGACGTTAAACTGAACTTCCATCCTCTAATCTGCCACTCTCTTTGACTCTGCCTTTTTTCTTTGCTTTATATCATGTACTAGCTGTCCAACTTATTGGCCCCATTCTCTTGCCTTTTTTTTTTCCAAAGAAAAGCTTCCAAATAATAGTTTTCTCCTTTGAGCTCCTCCGAAATCGGAATGTGTCGGCTGTGCGCAGCGGGGGGACCAGTGAAAACTGAAAACCGGACGCATATGTACCTTAATAATAATAGTAATAATACGAAAGAAAGCTTATATAGCGCACATTCCAGGCTAGCTGCTCATGGCGCTTTACAAAAAGATACATTTAACCAAATCACATCAATGCCCATGCTCGCACGCACACAAGCACACACACTGACGAACACAGCGTATCATTTACATACCTTACCCATTATGGCCTATATAT
>CM065706.1:35442244-35462244 GCA_017654935.2 Phymorhynchus buccinoides | reverse complement strand
CTACCGTGAAATCAATACCCTTCAAAAGCGCACTAGAGCCATTCTTCTTTCATGTGATAAATAAGCCAACTATTATTTAAAATAGATATGTAAGTGCTCAATCTACACGGGAAGAACCAAGAAATAGAGCGGGGAGGGTGTAAATCTACATTTTTGCCCAAAAATCGATATACAAAGCCATGTCACTTAGTTTCGTATTTTTTCAAAATGGCGGACGATAAAAACAACCGTCCGTGCAAGCAAAAATAAATAATAATAATAAATATTAGAAACATATCCCTGACTTCTCAGTATTTAGTGATGAATCTTCTGTTCTTCCTGCATGCCACAAGACGCCTCTGAATGTATTTAGGGGCGAATCTTTCCCAAACAGCAAACAATTTGAATGAGGAAAAAGAGTATTTATTTCATGGGTAAAATATTTTATGCAACACTGGCCGTCAGTTGGTCTTTCCCCTGTGCAGGCCACTTATTAACTCGTTTCCAACAGATAACCCTCTTTCTCCCATTACACCCCCCTCTTCCAACCCTTCTTTCTCCACCCTAACCCACCCACCACACCACACCCCTAACCCCAAATTGCTTTCAGTATGTTCTGGCAAAGATTTGCACACTTTCGATGCTTTCTAGTTCTTTTTCTTATTAGTTTACTTTTTGTTTGCTTGTTTACTTTTAAAACCCTTTCAACGTCAGCCATTTTTTAGCAAAGATTTTCACACTTTCGATGCTTTCTAGTTCTTTTTCTTAGTTTACTTTTTTGTTGTTGCTTGGGTTTTTTAAAAAACCCTTTTGAACGCCAGTCATCTTTTGTTTTAGCTAAAGCTTTCCATTGTACTTACCTGGGCAGAGAAAAGATTCTGTCTGCAATATTGGGGATTCCTTTGCGACATGCAATACTAATATAGGAGCCGTCCTTACCTCCCAAAATGAAGAACGTAAGGTCACTGGATACCAGAGCCCCATTTGATGCCTTTCAGTGACATGGGTGTTCAATCATTGTTGTGCCAAGAGGCGACAGTGGGATGAAAGGGTTTTTAATTAATTAAGTCTATTCACTGGTCTGTGTTAGGCAGCGTAGTGTTCTTTTCAGTCGAAGTAGGAGAAGACGGGGTAAAAAGCCCATAGGCGGGTAAGAAGCCCATGCCAATTATCTCATGAAATAAAGAAAATTTCAGTCACATTTTGCCCATGAGACGAGTGTTAATGTTTAGCATTCGTCTCATGGGCAAATGTGACTGAAACGTCTCATGGGCAAAATGTGACTGACATTTTCTTTATTTCATGAGATAATTGGAAGGGGATTCTTACCCGCCCATGGGCTTTTTACCCCGTCTTCACTACTGTTCTTACTAGTCGACTTAGAGTTCTTTTCAGTCGATGCACTGGTTCTGTTTTTAATCGACTTATTGTCCGTCACCGTCAGGGTACGGACTTTGCGGTGAACGGCGTCTGGTTTTTTTTTTTTTGTCTGTCTCAAGGACTCCCAGGGACTCCTTCACGTACAGCATAGAGGGTCCTAGAGGCGGGATAGAGGGTCCCAATGACATTGCGAATGCTAAAAATATTTTGTTATAGTGCATCCATGGGACCCCCTGCACATCCTTTTAGAGGGTCCCTTTGAATTCTAGTACTTCACAGACCCCCACATGAGGGTCCCTGGGAGCCCTGAAGGATATCTCCCGAACCGCTCGTTGTTCTTTTCAGTCGATGTATTGTTTTTTTGAGTCCATTCATTGTTCTTTTCAGTCGATGTATTGCTTTTTGTGTCGATTCATTGTTCTTTTCATTTGCTGTATTGTTTGTTTTTATGTCGATTCATTGGGGGTTTTCAGTCGATGTATTGGTTTTATTTGTCGATTCATTGTTCTTTTCAGTCGATGTATTTTTTATGTCGATTCATTGTTCTTTTCAGTCGATGTATTGTGTTTCTGAGTCGATTCATTGTTCTTTTCAGTCGATGTATTGGTTTTATTTGTCCATTCATTGTTCTTTTCAGTCGATGTATTGTGTTTCTGAGTCGATTCATTGTTCTTCTCAGTCGATGAATTGGGGGTTTTTTGGTGTCGATTCATTGTTCTTTTCAGTCGATGTATTGGTTTGTTTTTGTCGATTCATTGTTCTTTTCAGTCGATGTACTGTGTATTAGTCGAGTCATTGTTCTTTTCAGTCAATATACTGCTCTTTTAATTCGATTTACTGCTCTTTTCAGTCGATGTACTGCTCTTTTAAATCGATGTACTGCTCTTTTAAATCGATGTACTGCTCTTTTATTTCGATTTACTGCTCTTTTCAGTCGATGTACTGCTCTTTTAAATCGCTGTACTGGTCTTTTAAATCGATGTACTGTTTTTCAGTCGAGTTATTGCTCTTTTCGGATGAGAATTGTGATACTAAGCGTAGGGAGCAAACCGGACATAAATGGGCAAGGGGGTGGTTTGGGGGTGTGGGGGTGGGGGTATGCATTAACAAAGAGAAACAGCTTTCTACTAATGTACATCTCCCCCGTTTCAAGCGAAGCGTGACAGATATGCGTGCTGGCTATACGTTGGACATGCGATGGAACTGCATTCAAAGCAGAACAGAATACTAATGTAAGAAGAAATAATAAGAAGAAGACAATCTCCGTTCAAGCGTGAAAATCACCTTGAACTACATAGTGTATATATGCATGCATTGCTCCAGGGTCTCTAGAAGACGTGGGTGTGGGGGTGTGGGGGAGGGAGGACGTGGTGGGGGAGGGGGGGCATAGGGAGAGAGAGAGATAGTCCTTGGACTATAAAGCGTGTCCGCATGCATTGCCTTAGGTTTACCGTCCATACGGGTCTCTGACCGATTGGACGCTAATCTCACCTTCTCTTGCCTTAGGACAGAGAGAGAGATGGGGGAGAAGAGAGAGAGGGGGGGAGAGAGAGAGAGAGAGAGAGAGAGAGAGAGAGAGGGAGAGAGAGAGAGAGAGAGAGAGAGAGAGAGAGAGAGAGAGGTCGAACTCGAAGTCGAGTGTCTTAATAAATAGCCCTTTCTGCCCGTGTCATGTGGGGGAGATGGGGGAGAGAGAGAGAGAGGGGAGAGAGAGAGAGAGAGAGAGAGAGAGAGAGAGACGAGAGAGAGAGAGAGAGAGAGAGAGAGAGAGAGAGAGAGAGAGAGAGAGAGAGAGAGAGAGAGAGACAGAGAGAGAGAGAGAGAGAGTCGAGAACTTTCTGCCCGTGTCATGAGAGAGGGGAGAGAGAGGGATTAAATGAGTCATAATAACGCTGAGATCAAAATATTCAATCATTGAGGAGAGAGAGAGAGAGAGAGAGAGAGAGAGACAGAGAGAGAGAGATAGAGAGAGACAGAGACAGAGAGAGAGACAGAGACAGAGACAGACGGATAGACAGTCAGACAGAGAGAGAGAGAGAGAGAGAGAGAGAGAGAGAGAGAGAGAGAGAGAGAGAGAGAGAGAGAGAGAGAGAGAGAGAGAGAGAAAAGAAACAGAAACAGAGATAAACAGAGAAAGACGCATAGAGACAGAGAGACAGACCGTATGCTAAGGGAATGTACCATGCATGCTTGTGCTACTTTTAGAGTCATGGGGACACACACAAGAGCCGTATAATTGTAAGGGGCGGGGTGGGTAGGTGGTGGAGGATTTAAGAAAGGAAGGAGAAACGAATAGGGAGGGGGGAGGGGAGTTTGTGAATTGAACTATTTATAGAAATTGAACAAAGGGGGAAAACTCTCTAATTAACTCCCCTCACTATTTCATTCTTTTATTTCTAGAAAATTATAATACTCAATGTGACCATCAAAGACTATTGAAAGAAGGTTTTTGAGTCACGTATATCGAAATGACTGTCGGCACACTCAATGACTTTTTTTCATCCAAAAATCTATATCTGTTAGAAATTCGGGACTTTCCTGGTATTGCAGTACCTCCAGGATCGCCCCACTATCTATACATTTAAAAAAATGTCTCATTATGTGGTGTAAACACATCTTTATTCGTTTCAAACCATAGTCAAACAGAAAGACAATTAGAGCAACAACAAGCTCGAAGCTTATACCGTGCTCTTTAGATATGTTGCACTGCCTCCGGGCATTGCCTCCAGGATCGTTCCCACCATCTTTATATCTACTAATGTCCCATATGTGTCTGTTTCAGACCGGAGGACGTTAAACGGATTTTCGCCCTCAATGACTTTCTGTGTGTCTGCTGTATGTATGCCAGTCAGTCGTTTCCGACTATGACTGCCAGATAACAGAAGGAGGCAGCTATTATTCTGGATGCGTGGGTTAGAATGTGCTTATAGTGGAGACGCCTTGCGCAGGGTTCATCCCCACTCTCTCCGAGGCCAAAATGAATTTGAGGACAGATGGCTGTGGTTTGGGGAAGCTCCCCGAAGGCCCCTATATCTGCACCAATAGGCATTGTATCGTAGGTGCCGGTGTGAAGAGAATATCCTACCTCATGAAATAAGTAGGCCTAGCCGGCGCCTAGCCAATCATAATTGTTTGTTTGTCCGCCATTGTGAATTTTACGAAACTTAAGTGCATGGCTTTGTGCATCGATTTATCGGCAAATATGTAGATTTACACCCTCCTGCTCTATTTCTTGGTTCTTTCCGTGGTTAGGGATAGGGTTAGGGTTAGGGTTAGGGATAGGGTTAGGGTTAGGGATAGGGTTAGGGTTAGGATGGTTATAGTTCGCATGGGACAGGTAGATATTTCATGGCATCTACTTATTTATCGTGACACCGGGACTAGATCCGCAACCCGTAAGTTCCGTGCAGAGAGAGAAAATGGAGTTTTCACGTCCTCTTGGTCTGAATCAGACACATATGGGACATTTGTAAATACAAATATGGTGGGAACAATACTGGAGGCAATGCTCGGAGGCAGTACGAAACCAGTAAAGTCCCGATTTAAAAAAAAATTAATACAGATAGCTGTAGCGGTGACCACGCCTCGGTTAAACCTCATCGGCAATGGCACCGCCACGATATATCATCAAACAAGTATGTCAGTTCCGTGCAGGAACCCCCATACACTTATATCAGAAATAAGCGGACGGGGTTGCGCATGAGTTTCCGCGTCTAATGTGCGCACTCTTTCATATTTTCTTACTTCCAAATTTTTTGTTAACGGATTTTTATTTTTTCTTATTTTGTCTTCTCTTTTTCCATTTTATTCATATATCTTATTGTTTATATTCTGTGTTTTGTGTATTTCACAAAGTTTGGATTTATCTTTTTTTCTTATTTTCATTGATTTTCATTGGTTTCCTGATGTATATTTCACGAAGGATTTGAAATGTACCTATCTTTATCAAATTTTTTTTTTTTCTTTGATAATGTTTAGATTAAACCTGTTTAGTCTTGTACTTGCTAGCCGCCATTCAAAAATTCATGCATAGTACGTTGGCAGAGTATAAGCTTTAAGCTTGTTGTTGCCGTTATGCTTGCTTAACATGTGTGTAATGTGCTTTTTGATAAATAAAAATCATTTAAACCAGCACAGACAAAGACATTGCTGGCGCTTCAAGTTTAGACACCCCCCCCCCCCCCCCTCCCTCTCCCCTACACCAGCACAGTCGAGTGACGTCATCAGGGTGTGAAGTGAATGACGTCAGCAAGGGACATTTCACAGACTTTCGTGACAGAAGCAGCTGGTAGTAGTTGTAGTGGTAGTAGTAGGTCTAGTAGTAGTAGTAGTGGCAGTGTGGTTCAGTACAATAGAAGAGTATTTGCAGAGGATATGCAAATGGATGGGGTGGGGTGTATGCAAGATACCCGTACATTCAAGCAATTTAGCACTGGACAATGGGTTGTTCTGGACATTAAAGGGGCACCCTGACGGATGAGTTTTTGTAAGAAACACGTCAACATCACCAGGAAAACACCCTTTACAGAGATTGCAGCACTCACTTTGCTCTGGTTTCCTATAAATCAAACCGTCAAATCGGCGAGTCCTCCTTGGCGGAGGTGCTGGAAGTCAAATTATTTATCCCAAAGAGAAGTCTCTTTTCTAATGGCCGCCAAATCGTTTGCACGAACTTTTCGCAATAAAGCCTTTTTTCTTTCTTTTTTAAATTTTATACAGTTTATCTAAAGGAGTTTCGCTCACAACAAAGGAAATAACTCCTTTTTTTTTTTTACCACACTACCAAAAAACAAAACGCTTCAACCACAATGAGTGACCTCCACCCACACCATCCAAAATGGCTACTCTCTCCGACATCTCCGCCAAGGAGGAATCGCCGTTTTGACGATTTAATTTCTGGGAAACCAGAGCAAAGTGAGTGTTCCGATCCTCGAAAAGGCTGTCTTTCTGGTGATCTCGACGTGTTTCTTGCAGAAACTAATCCGTCAGGGTCCACCTTTAACAACGTTCATTTTAGGAGAAAGGAAGAGAGCAGAATGAATGAGGAATGGGGCCCACCCTTCAAGTTAGTGTGATTGTTGTTTGGCTGCTACATGTACTGATTCGAACAAACGAACCTAACGAACGAACGCGAAAAATCAATAATCGGTAATTACAAAAAAACGGCCCAATAGGAATTGTTCGGAAATAATTAAGGGGAGTAATTTCATGGTGTGTGGGAGTGATCTTGCGTAATTCATTCGGTTTTACAGGGGAAGTTACTCTACCATCAGGTAGACCCCGAGCTCTCGCCTCGTGTGTTTGAGCAGACATACAGCACTTAGAACACCGTGCGTCATTCTAACATTGATGTCATTTATATTTTGACGTCACATTTTGCCAGTTTTATCGGTTTGTGGCCACAAGATACAAGTTTAAGACAAATCGTATCTTTGATATTTAAGCTTCGTTTAAATGCTTTTAAAACAAAATTTTCTAAAGACGTTAAGTGTATATGTGGAAATCAAATATCTATAAATCATTTGCTCCTATATTGTCCTAGAATTAAAGAACAAATCAACAAAACTGATGGTGAATTGCTGAACCATCAAACGCCTTTAACCATTGAAAAAATCTTAAACGTTTTTCAGAAATCCTGCACATAAGTCCTGTTGGTATTTTTGGTTGAGTTACTATTTAATTGTTGGTTTAAATTGTGTTATTATATTTTTGTTGTTAGCCATTTAGAAATTAAGACACACTTGTTTAACTCTTCATGTTTCATAAGTCAGTTTGAAATGTTACTGTATGTCCCCCCCCCCCCCCCCCCCCTTTCCTCCCATCTTATATATCTGCTAATGTAATTTTTATATGCACTCAGTTAGATTTGTATGAATAGATGTGTAGGGAAAACACATAAATAATACTACCATTCACGCACTCACACACACTCTCACTTCAATAGCTATCTGATGTAGGCTTAATTAATTTCACACACACACTTTTTCTTTTTTTTCTTTTTTGTTGTTGTTGTTGTTGTTGTTGTTGTCTAATATCACTTGCAGGTGAACAGACGTAAAACTAAAGACACGACACAAACACACACACACACACACACACACACACACACACGCACGCACGCACGCACGCACGCACACACACACACACACGCGCGCAACACAACACACACACACACACACACACACACACACACATATTTGTCTGAATCACTTTTAGTGGAAGGACGTTACATTGAGTAACAACAACACACACACACGAACAATCATGAGAACATAGACTCACTTCATTAACACGAGTGAGCCAAAAACGAAGAAAAAAGTTTTTTTGCAGTAGGGACCGAGGGTGGGGGGGGGGGGGGGGCGGGGGTGGGGGGGGGGGGGGGGGGGTTATGCGGTTATGTTGATATGAGGGTGTAATAAGAAAGGAAGGTGGCGTTTTTGCGATTGAGACGTCTACTTCTTATTATTATTCTGCGTTCCCAGGCCATATGGCCATGATGGGTAAGGTACGCATGTGTCCGGTTTTCAGTTTTCAACTGGTCTCCCCGCTTGCGTACAGCCGACACATTCCGATTTCGGAGGAGCTCAAGGGAGAAAAGCTTATTTGGAAGATTTTTTTTTGAACAAAAGGCAGGAGAATGGGCCAATAAGTCAGAAAGATAGTAGATGACAGAAAGCAAAGGGGAAAAGGCAGAGTCAAAGAGAGTGGCAGATTAGAGGAGGCTACAAGCACAGAACTTCCAGAAGTTTGGGGGAACTATTTTTTTACGAAAGACCCCCCGGTATCCCCACGGGGAGAGACGTCTACAAGAATAGAATTCCCTGCTGGAAAAGTAAACCAACCTCAATTACTGCTGTAAGTTCACGCTACTGCGTTAAATTTCTTTCGAAGGCTCCCTACTGTGTCTCCAACCTGATGGTAGTTGATACTTTATAGCCTGTCACAGAGGCGTCTCTGTGAAATTCGGGTTGCTCCCACCTGGAGAGAGCGTCGCAGCCAGAGGCGCGCCACCCAATTTATTTTTTATTTGCATGCTGTTTTTGTGTGACTGGTGAGGAAGGAAATGGGGTGGGTGGGTGGGTAAATGTTGACCATAAAATTATTATGACAACTTGTTTTGTTGCCACTGGGTTTAGCGTGTGCTAAGTGCATGGGCACACTCCCGGGATCTCGGTTTATCGTCTCATCAGAAAAGACAGAGTGAGAGGAGGAAAAACAAATCTCCCGTACCCATGTTCGAACTCGGGTTTATTGCATACGAGGCGAGCGCGTTACCTCTGTGCCAGTCTACACCGTGTTCTTGGTTCGTGAAATCGCTTCCGTTTGTTCGTTTCTCTCTCGCTTCAAGCAACAAGCAAGTATAACAAGTGCAACGCCGAGCGGCTGCAAAGTCCCCTCGCAGCATCGCCGAGCTACTCCGAAATCGGAATGTGTCGGCTGTACACATTCATAAAAACGCATTAAAACAGCATGTAACTACATAAAAACGCATAAAAACAGCACGTAACTGAATAGTTTTTTTATATATAGCCTTGGGGTTCGGACCCGTGATTTGAGCGCGCGCGATCATGCGCACACGCGCGCACAGAAAAATTCATGACAACTGTGTTATAGACCATTCATCAAGAAATGTTGTGAACAAAACTGCATTGAAATACATGCAAAACTTCGCGAGATATTAGCGATGATGTGTTTCGGGGTTTGAACCCCGTAACTGGCGCGACCTTGACCTTAATGTAAAACTAAATACATCAGTGGATAGCTTGCATCTTGGCAAACTAGTATGCCAAATTTGATGATGATAGACAGAATAGTCAGACGGACGGAGGCACGCCGGACACCGGACGGACGGACCAGACAAAAACAATAGCTCCCCGAACCTTCGGCTCGGGGTTAGCAACAACCCTGTTACTTACTGTTAGCTGAAATGTTTTTCGTAGATGAATAGTCCTTGATTGATTGGCACTCTGCCCCCTTCTCAAGTATGGAGAAGGAGCATCTCAAATTCTTAATTGCTGGACTGTCAAAAGGAATTGTTCGGAAATAATTAAGGGGAGTAATTTCATGGTGTGTGGGAGTGATCTTGCCTATTTCAATCGGCCAAACGGGTGAAGTCACTCTACCATCAGCTCTCGTAGTCTATCGACTCGTGTGTTTGAGCAGACATACAGCACTTAGAACACCGTGCGTCATTCTAAAAATGTGTCATTTATATTTTTACGTCACATTTTGCTAGTTTTATCAGTTTGTGGCCACTGGCCACCCCTAATTGTTCAACAACAAAAATGTTTGCAAGTCGCTGACTCGCATCCTGCGGTTTCAAGCTTCGACGCCATTGTTGCATTGTTGCTATGGTATTTGACCGTGTAATGGAGGTAAGCAACTGTCATTTTCACGAAGTGCTCTCCCCTATTTTGTTCCTCCGAAAACCGTCTATTCCTTGCAATGAAGTAAACATTCCCTCATCACCACCCCTTTAGCCTATTTCTACCCTATTACTGCAACGGTCAACACGATTGGGAGACCTATTTTACAGTTAGACCTACGTTAATTAATTAGTCACATTATGACGTCATTCGCCGAAGTTTGTGTGTCGTCATTGGTCAGTCTGACGCGTCAGGACTTGACGGACATGGCTGCTGCGATTTTGTTTTTTCGGTTCGTACATCCTGGGCCAGCTTGTTGGGAAATCACTTCCTGCTCACTCTGAAAGTATATGAAAAAACTGATTTGTTCTGGAGATAAACAAACATATATTAACCCTTTCGCCGCCAGCTATTTTTGAGCCAAACATTTCCATTAAACTTACCTGGGTTGAGAAGAAAAACAATCTGCAATAGTGGGGATTCCTCTGTGACATGTATAAAGTAAGGCAAATCATTACCTCCCAAAATTATGAAAATAGGCTCTTTGGATAACAGACCCTGGTTTGAGGCCTTTTAGTGACATGGGTGTTAAATCATTGTGGTGATAAAATGCGACATTGGCAGTGAAAGGGTTAAAACACAAATAAAAGAAAGTTCGCAAACAATTTAGCTGCGCACTGCTTAGGAATTTATTTTATTTTATGACGGCAATCAAACAGCAAAGGGAGGTTAAGCAATGGTAGGAGTTGCGCCCCTTAACTCAATTTAAACCAATCAGGAAAGTAGAACACCAAAAATAGTCCTTACTTTCGACGCGTCTGTGATTTATTATTTAGACGTATTTCAGCATGACCAAAGCAGATCAAATCATCTGTCTCTCTCTGTGGTTTAAACAAAATTTATTAACATAATACATTGCAATGTACACAAATTATTGTATGAGCACAACAAGCTATAAGCTTATAAGCGCTCTCTCTCTATCTCTCTCTCTCCTCTCTCTCTCTCTCTCTCTCTCTCTCTCTCTCTCTCTCTCTCTCTCTCTTTCTCTCTCTCTCTCCTCTCTCTCTCTCTCTCTCTCTCTCTCTTTCTCTCTCTCTCTCTCTCTTCTCTCTCTCTCTCTCTCTCTCTCTCTCTCTCTTTCTCTCTCTCTCTCTCTCTCTCTCTCTCTCTCCTCTCTCTCTCTCTCTCTCTCTCTCTCTCTCTCTCTCTCTCTCTCTCTCTCTCTCTCTCTCTCTCTCTCTCTCTCTCTCCCTCCGTCAGGATGATTATCTATTTGCATAACAGCCGTTTTGAATAATAAGAGTGCATGTTGGTCATCAAATCCGGGATGCCCCAGGGCTCAGTACTGGGCCCTACGCTTTTCCCTCCTATTTCATCAAGATTAGGTAGAGGTCGAAGCATTAATAATAGGGACGAATGTCTGGACTAGCTCAACTGATCAGCCGTCGTTTTGAATGAACGAATGAATGTTTATTCATAGAAACGTAAACGGTACTATACGGTCCCAGCGTCGGTTAGTGAAGTGTTATAGTGCACTTAAGAAACCATTTTCAGGCTGTTGGTTTTTGGGTGTGTGGTGGGGGTTTTTTGCTCAGCAGTTTTGACACCAAATCGATCATGAAGGAACGTGGCAGAGTGGCTAAAGGGAAAACAACCGATCCCAGGGATCGGGTCGTTCTCGCCAGAAAAGCTCTGCCTCGCGGTGGCTCGCACAACAGGGAACAAAGAAGGGCGAACCGTCTCTCTCGCCAGTTGTGATTCAAATGCGGCGCGCGCGATGAAAATCCGTGTTACGTCCTCCGGTCTGAAACAGACACATATGGGACATTAGTAGATATAAAGATGGTGGGAACGATCCTGGAGGCAATGCCCGGAGGCAGTGCAACTCCAGGAAAGTCCCGAAATTTTAACGATACAGATAGTATAATTGTATGTATAGTATGTGGCGCGCGCTCAGCGCCTCCCTTCGTTTATAGTCCGGTCGTGCCTTTAAGACGTTCGCCTGCCGATTTCAATGCGTGAATGCAGCGCGAGAGATCCGGGTTAATCCCGGCCTCGCACTTTCGTTCTAGTTTTGACAGGAAAACCGAACTGAACGTCGAGTCCTTCGGATATAGGGACTTAAAGCTAGTCTGACCGTGCACTTTACGCACGTAAAAATCCCACGGCAATTAAAAGTCTGTAAGAGCAGGGAGAAAGGGTTAGGTTTAGGGTTAGGGATAGGGTTAGTATTCCAAAAAGGTTATTAGCTAAAAAATGTTCCTAAAATACAGCTTTATGTATGGTAAGAAAGGCAAAAACGGAAAAATACAATTAACCGAGAAATGTGGGGGGGGGGGGGGGGGGGTTTAGGGCACATCTTTACCTTTACCTAAAAATGTTGTACTGGAGTTTTGAATGAAATAATGATTGAAAATGGACACTAACCCCACCCCCACCCACCACCCAAAAGGAGAAGAAGGAGAATGAGAAGAAGAAGAAGAAGAAGAAGAAGAAGAAGAAGAAGAAGAAGAAGAAGAAGAAGAAGAAGAAGAACAAGAAGAATGAGAAGGAGAGGGAGGAAGAGGAGAAGAAGAAGAAGAAGAAGAAGAAGAAACAAGAAGAAGAACAAGAACAAGAAGAAGAAGAAGAAGAAGAAGAAGAGGGAGAAGAAGAACAAGAAGAAGAACAAGAAGAAGAAGAAGAACAAGAACAAAAAGAAGTAGAAGAAGAAGAAGAAGAAGGAGAGGGAGAAGAGGAACAAGAAGAAGAACAAGAAGAAGAACAAGAAGAAGAACAAGAACAAGAACAAGAAGAAGAACAAGAAGAACAAGAAGAAGAACAAGAAGAAGAAGAAGAAGAAGAACAAGAAGAAGAACAAGAAGAAGAACAAGAAGAAGTAGAAGAAGAAGAAGAAGAAGAAAAAGAAGAAGAAGAACAAGAAGAAGAAGAAGAAGAACTAGAAGAAAATTAGAAGAAGAAAAAGAAGAACAAGAAGAAGAACAACAACAAGAAGAGAAAAGAAAACAAATAACAGAAAAATCAACCACTCGATGTTTGTCCACCCTCTTCAACAGACAGTCAGACAGACAGACTGACAGACAGGCTGAAATTGAATACAGCAGACAAACGCACAGATAGACAAACGAGAGCGCAGGTAGACCAACAAAGAAAGCATTCAATGCAACGACCTTGTAACTGGCTCAGACTGTTCTTCTTTATTTTTTAAAAATCTCTCTTTCTCTTTTTTCCCCCTTCTCTCTTTTCTTTCTTCTTATTCTTCTTTTGAAATCTGTCTACAAACGACTTTTTCTTTTAGTACCGTGCACCCCTATACATAACAGTTCCCCCCACCCACCCTTCTTCCTTTATCCCACCTTTCATTCATCCCTCTCTCCCTCCCTCCGATTCTCCGACAGCGCAGCATGTTTGGAGAGAGCGAAAGAGGAAGAGTGAAGGAACAAAGAACGAGGTGGCAAGTGCATAACCTTAGTCCCAGTAGATTAAATAATAATACTAATATTGATAATAATAATAATAATAATAATAATAATAATAATAATAATAGTGAATCATTTACATAGCGCACTCCTCCACCAAATGCGGAGCTCTATGCGCTTAACAACAACAAAAATTAAAAGCAAGACATTCAACAAAAACATAAACACAAGGGCGCTGAAAATGAGGGGGGGGGGGGGGGAGCTCGGCCTATTTAAAGCTAAATTTGCCCCTGTTATGCAATAAAGAAAATAAAAATACCAATAGTAGTCCCATATTCCCACCAAAAGAGGGGACTCTGACGTTTTTCTTAAAGGGAAAACAACCGATCCCAGGGATCGGGTCTTTCTCGCCAGAAAAGCTCTGCCTCGCGGTGGCTCGCACACCAGGGAACAAAGAAGGGCGAACCGTCTCTCTCGCCAGCTGTGATTCAAATGCGGCGGCGTTTTTCTTAAAGGGAAAACAACCGATCCCAGGGATCGGGTCTTTCTCGCCAGAAAAGCTCTGCCTCGCGGTGGCTCGCACACCAGGGAACAAAGAAGGGCGAACCGTCTCTCTCGCCAGCTGTGATTCAAATGCGGCACGCGCTCAGCGCTTCCCCTCTTTTATACTCCGGCCGTGCCTTTAAGACTTTATTCAGGTCTGGGAACACTAGTTGTAACCAGTATTCCCCCCGTGGGGATACCGGGGGGTCATTGCGTATAAATAGTCCCCCACCTTCTGGAAGTTCGGTGCTTGTAACTTCCTTTAATCTGTCACTCTCTTTGACTCTGCCTTTTCCCTTTGCTTGCTGTCATCTAACTACCTTTCTGCCTTACCGGTCCATTCTCCTGCCTTTTTTTTTTCTTTCTTCCAAGAATCACTTTCAAAAAAGATTTCCTCCAGCCGAAGTCGGACATGCTGGGCCGAATTATTTCTTACTTAGACGCATAACGGCAGCATGACGCATCTGCGCTCATAATTGACAGGAAACTGTCTGAGCGAACGAAGAAGAAGAAAATATAGGATTTAGCCTTAAAACCCTTTCATCGCCACTGTCGCCTCTTGGCACCACAATGATTTAACACCCATGTCACTAAAAGGCATCAAACGAGGGTCTGGTATCCAGTGACCTTATGTTCTTAATTTTGGGAAGTAAGGATATGTCATATTTTATGCATGTCACAAAGGAATCCCCAATATTGCAGACAAAATATTTTCTCTACCCGGGTAAGTTCAATGGTAAATTTTGGCTGAGGAATGGCTAGCGTTGAAAGGGTTAAATAAATTAAAATGCTTCAACCAGACATGGCCAGACAAACTTGGAAAAGGAAAGGTTCCCCCCCCCCCCCCCCCCCTCATCCCCCCCCCCCCCCCCCCCCCCCCCTATTCGAATCCCGATTCTAAAAGAACCTCCTTTCTTTATTATGAACAGGGAGTTCGCCCGTCCATCCACCCATGCTCCTAACTAAAGCATCCCATAATAGTTCCGAGCAACAACCTGTGAAGTATCCCCCACCAGTTAACAGAAAGAAAATAAAAAAGGAACTTGAAGATAAAGGCAAAGCAGTTGGGGGATGAGGGGGGGGGGGGATAGAATGCAACCAAAGAGATTTAGGACTAAGTGGGAATGGGGGTGGGGGTGGGGGGTGGGGGTGATATGTAAAAAAGAAAATGGTGAAAAAGATGAACAGGGACTGGGGACTGGAGGGGGGTGGGGGCCTAGGGGGCATCTCCGGAGCAATGTCCTGGACGTAACCGTAACCCCTCTCCCCCCCCCCCCCTGAGGTGCGAATAGTAAATATCTACCCCACCCCACCACCCCCGCCCCCACCTCTGTATCTAACTACCCCCCACGATCCTGTTCTGCACCCCTCCCCATCCTCAACCCCTACCCCACCCTTCCCCCTGTCTGCATACCACTTGCAGTAGTGAGCACCCTTTATGTAGTAGTAGTGTGTATTGGGCAGTCCAAGAGTCATCGCCCTTGGCATATAAACCCCCCCCCCCCCCCCCTCCCCTCTTTGCCTTCAGGGGCGAGTTTCTCTACTAAATAACGGTCGTCGCGCGAATAACGCTTACGCCAAACGGGAAGTAAGACACGCTTTAAGGAAGAGACTTTCATCAAAGCCCTGAAGAAATAAGAAATGGAAACAGCGCAATCCAAAATTTAACCCGGCTGATCCCTACCACAATCTCAGCAGAACGGACCAGGTCATCCTGATCAGGCTGAGAACAGCACACAACAGACTTCGTGCCCACCTTTTCAGCAAATTTAGAAATTGGAGAGACCGAAGCCATGCCCATATGCGGAGCAGACCTCATGAATGTAGAGCAATGTTCTTCAACATTGCCCACTCCACAATGTCCCCAGACAAGAAATGTGGCCAGACCCAACACCGCTGAGGGAAAAGCTGCACGGAAACCTGACTGATCTCCAGGCGACTGCTGCATTTGTGCGGGCTGCTGGCATCTCTTTCGAAGAAGAAACACTTTACAAAAAACGCTTGCGGAAGAAAGAAGCTCTTGTCTGATTGGTCACCCAATTTTTTAAAATTATTTTAAGCAATCTTTAATGGACCAATCAACAAGAAGAAACTGTATTCACCCCCTACTAGTTCCGGATAGTTCGCCGCTTGCTCGGTGTTTGGCAAGAACAAAACGCCACGTGAACTATCGGCAAACGAAGGGTGGTTCTTATACCGTTTTTTTGCCGATTTGCGCCCACGCTACGTAACGTTAGCCCTTGTGAAACGTACCCTGCTGGTGGTGGTGTTTTTTGTTTGTTTTTGCATGTTTCTTATCTTTTCCTGCCTGCTGACTGGCCCTCCTCTTATTTCGTCTTCTCTTCCGCCTCTGACCTCCCGTAACCTTTCTTGTTTTCTTGTTTGTTTTGCGCTCTCTCTCTCTCTCTTTCTGCGCTCTCGCTCTCTCTCTCTCTCTCTCTCTCTCTCTCTCTCTCTCTCTCTCTCTCTCTCTCTCTCATTTCTCTTTCTCTGTCTCCGTTTCTATTCTTCTTCTTTTCTTCTTCTTCTTCTTCTCTCTTCTCTCTTCTCTCCTCTATCTCTCTCACTCCCTCCCTCTCTCTCTCTCTCCTCTCTTCTCTCTCTCTCTCTCTCTCTCTCTCTCTCTCTCTCTCTCTCTCTCTCTCTCTCTCTCTCTCTCTCTCTCTCTCTCTGCGTCTCATTTATCTGTCTCTGTCTCTGTTTCTTTCTTCTTCTTCCTCTTTTTCTTCTTCTTCTTCTTCTTTCTTCTTCTTCTTCTTCTTCTCACTCTCTCCCTCACTGCCCCCCTCTCTCTTTCTGTCTCTATGCTGTCTCATTTTTCTTTCTCTCTCTGTTCTCTCCCTGGTTCCTCCTCTCTGGGTTGTTTCCTCTTCTTCGTCTTCTTCTTCTTTGTTCTTCTTCTTCTTCTTCTTTCCCTTCTCTGTCTGTCTCTCTCTCTGTGTTTCTCTTTTCTCTTTATCTGTCTCTGTTTATCTCTGTCCTTCTTCTTTCTCCCTCTCTCTCTTTCTTTCTCTACCTCTCTCTCTAATCTCTATTTCTCTCTCCTCTCTCTCTCTCTCTCTCTCTCTCTCTCTCTCTCTCTCTCTCTCTCTCTCTCTCCTCTCTCCCTCTCTCTCTCTCTATCTCTCTGTCCCTCCTTTTTGCACCTGTCTAAATCTCTCAGTTGTTTGTTTTTCTCTCTCTGATTATGCCTCTCTCTCTCTCTCTCTCTCTCTCTCCTCTCTTCTCTCTCTCTCTCTCTCTCTCTCTCTCTCTGTCTCTTACCTTCTATCTCTGTCTCTCAATAGTCACGCTTCATCAGCCTGTGTTGTGGGTGGGGTGGGGTGGGGGGGGGGGGGTGCAGTTCTTCTTCTTCTTCTTCTTCTTCTTCTGCTTCTCTCTCTATCACACTCCCTCCCTCCTTCTCTTTCTGTCTCTTACCTTTCTATCGCTGTCTCTCTAGTATAGTCCACGCTAGTGGTCAACTTAGGACGATGATTTGACCGCCAGGGGGGCAGTCAAACCAGTAGGGGCTTAGCGCGTGATATTCTTATCTGGGCGTAATACTCATCTCTCTCTCTCTCTCTCTCTCTCTCTCTCTCTCTCTCTCTCTCTCTCTCTCACACACACACACACACACACACACACACACACACACAACACACACACACACCACACACACACACACACACACACTACGCCCAACTAAGAATGTCACGCGCTAGAGAAGCCCCTACTGGATGATTTTGCCCCCTGGCGGTCAAATCATCGTCCTAAGCTGCTCATTCATCGGCCCGTGCTGCGGGGAGGTTGCACCGTTGAAAGGTGACGGGAGGTTAAGCTATATTAGGCGGAATTGGCTAAAACAGAACCTTTGTGGGGGATCTTCGCTTTTTCTGTTGAAGGAGGGGGTGGGTAGCTTGGGACGGCGGGGGGGGGGGGGGGGGGGGGAGTGGGAGGGGGAGGGATTGGGGTCGTGAGGGTGGAGGGTGAGGGGGAGGAGGTAAAGATGAAGATGTAGAAGGAGAGACGAAAAAGAAACACGCTTGTAGGGTAAGACGGGGTAAAAAGCCCATGGGCGGGTAAAAAGCCCATGCCAATTATCTCATGAAATAAAGCAAATTTCAGTCACATTTTGCCCATGAGACGAGTGTTAATGTTTAGCATTCGTCTCATGGGCAAATTTGACTGAAATTTGCTTTACTTCATGAGATAGTTGGCATGGGCTTCTTACCCGCCCATGGGCTTTTTACCCCGTCTTACACCTATAGATATGTGTGTGTGGGGTGGGGTGGGGGGGTGTGTGTGTGTATGTGTAGGTGTGTGTGTGTGTAATGTGTGTGTGTGTGTGTGCGTGTGCGTGTGCGTGTGAACAAGCGCGTGCGTGTTGGGTGTGGGGTGGGTGTGGGTGTGGGGTGGGTCCGCACCTAATATGTGTATGTATGTGTGCGTGTGTGATTGTGCACGCGCCTGTGTGTGTGTGTGTGTGTATTGCACGTGTGCGGGCCCGGGTGCGTGCGTGTGTGTGCATATCAACAATTGGCACATTGTCAGCAAAAGGCATGCGTGTGGCAGTCAGATAAATAATGATGCTATCTGTTGGGAAATTCCCCGAGGTAGGCCTAAGTAAGGTACCGCATTGTAGGCCTAATTCTTTGTTTTCTTTGCAGACCAAAGCATACAGTCTTCCACTTCTTGCGGCCTTGTACAGGTTTATTTTCAGTTCTGTAACATGGGGTTTTTTGGGCTATATCCTATTTTAGCAGCTTTTACGCGTGCGCGTGCGCGCGCGCGCAAACACACACACACACACGCACACGCACGCACACATGCACACGCACACGCACGCACGCACGCACGCACGCACGCAACGCACGCACGCACGCAACACACACACGCACACACACACGCACACACACGCACGCACACACACGCACGCACACGCACACATGGCGCACGCACACGCACACGCACACACGCCCACACACACACACACACACACACACACAATCGATGGCTTGATATTGAAAAAAAGCATGTATGTTTGCTTATTCAATGTCCATCTTTAAATAAAACCATACACACACACACACACACACAACATACGCGTGCGTGCGCGCACACGCACACACACACACACACACACACACACACACACACACGCATGCACGCTCACGCGCACACACACGCACACACACACACACACACACACACGCGCGCGCGCGCGCGCGCGCGCGCGCAAGCAAGCAAGCAAGCGCGTACGCACGTACGCACACACACACACATACTCATTCATTCACTCGCTCACTCACTCAGTAGGGACTAACCCTTATACGCACATATTTAGTCCGTCACCAAGACGGGCTATTGCGATGGGCTGGGTTTTTTATTTTTTTTTTATTTTTTTTATTTTTCTGTCTGTCCCAAGGTTATCTCCCGAACCGCTTGACCGAATCGCGTCAAATTTTGTGTGAAGGTGTGCCTCCTTAAAAGAAAGAGATCGGCGCAAACCATTTTGCCGTCGTGACCTTGACCTTGACGTACGACCTTGAAAACCGAAAATCTATTTTTAGCCATATCTCGGGCACCGATCAACATAGGATGTTGAAACTTGGTATGAAGGTGGTTTGGCTTATGCCCGTTCTGATGATGGCATATCGATCAAGGTCAAGGTAAAGGTAAAAAAGATCGCTGGAGCCTGAAAATCGGAGGGTCATTTTTTTTCCTTCTGTCTGTCCCAAGGATATCTTTCGAACGGGTTGACAGAATCACGTCAAATTTTGTGTGCTGGTGTGTCACCATGAGAGGAAGGCATCCGCGCAAACCATATTGCCGTCGTGACCTTGACCTTGGCGTACGACTTTGAAAACCGAAAAATCTTTCAGGGGCCATAACTCCCACACCGTTAGTGTTAGAGTCTTCAAATTTGGCATGAAGGTACTTTGGCTTATGCTCGTTCTGATGGTGGCATACCGATCAAGGTCAAGGTCACGGTCCGGGCGATCCGTAGGCCTTGAAAGTGGTAGGGGTCTACACATTGGGTTTTAAGCCATATTTTCCACATTGGTACTTGACAGAAGCGCTTCAGATTGTGTGTGGTACTGTATACCCTAGAGAAGAAAACATCCGAGCATAAATTATCACCATGCTGACCTTGACCTTGAAGTGTGACCTTGAAAACCGAAATTTCCTTCTTTGCGCTATATGTTTCTTCTTCAAGCTGTATCTCGTGAACTAGAAGACAGAATCCCTTCCAATTTTGTGTCAGGATGTGACACTCTACGGGGTGTCGCAAGTGCGTGGCATTGCTGGTGACGGACATGTCTGCCACTCG
>CM065706.1:35427244-35434744 GCA_017654935.2 Phymorhynchus buccinoides | reverse complement strand
TATCTCTATATACCATATTTAACTTACCCACACATGACCTGCATTCGTGCAAGGAATGAATGATGACTGTCTCACTCAGCTGTCCCTTTTGAGTGCAGTATTTTGACTGTCTAAAGCCATTTGCCATATTTTTAAAGCTGCCTCATCTGGCTAAGCACTGGTGCCACCATCCAAAAGAGCAAAACCCGGTCTTGTACTTTTTCTTTACCCAGCCCGTTAATGTGCTTTGTAATTTCCTCAAGGATTATTAACCCTTTCACCGCCCAATGTCGCATTTTTGCACCACAATGGTTTAACCACCTATGTCACTAAAAGGCATCAAATCAGGACCTGTTATCCAAAGACCCTGTTTTCTTAATTTGGGAAGGTAAGGATAGGCCTAATGTTATATATATATATATATATATATCACAGAGGAATTCGCAATATTGCAGATATTTTATTATCTCTACCCAGTTAAGTTTAATGGTATTTTTGGGCTGCAAAATGGCTGGCGGCGAAAGGGTTAAAGTTCTTGCTTGCTTGCTTGCTTCCTTGCTTGCTTGTATATTTGCTTGCAAGCCAGGGATTGATTGATTGGTATTTTAAACAGACATCTAGCCATAAGGTATGCAATAAGCAAACTGGCAAGCAAACGAGATGTTTGGAAAAAAGCTCAACAGAACAAGGCGGAGACAAAAAGTGGTTTGTTTTTTTAGTGAGATGAAGTCGTATTGTGCACTATAAACGGGAAACAGAATATGAAGCTCTCTATAACAACATCTTACACATGTTAAGCTGAGGTCACAACAAAAAAACATGAAACATATTTTTTTTCTTAATTAATAAGTATCTGTGTAACATATTCAAGGCTAGAAGGCTATGCCAACTCCTGGATATCTATGTTGATTTGTTTGTATGTTGTCCTCTCCACCATTGTTGATGTGTACTTGTGTGTGGGGTGGAGGGTCATAAAGGCGAACTTGGCACATTCTGTTTTTTGAGAATGATGCTTTGTTTGTCTCACTTTGGTTCTGAGTCCACGCACTGCTAGGTGATTGGTATCGTAATCAACTTTTTGTGGAGGGGAGTTAATTAGAAAGAGATTACTCCCCTTTGTTCAATTTCGTTATCTCCTCTCTCGGCCTCACTATTTCATTCTATCTGTTATATAATTATAACAGATACTGGTTACATATTGAAGAACGACAACTGCGCCTTAACCCTTTCACCGCCAATGTCACATTTAAAGCTGCACCAGAAATGGTTTAACACTCCATGTCTACTAAAAGGCATCAAATCAGGGGCCTGTTATCAAAAAGACCCTATTCTCTTAATTTTGGGATCACGTGGTAATCACGGTTTTTAGGCCTAATGTTACTGCACGTCACTGACAGACTCGGAGGAATTCCCAATATTGTGATATACATGCTTTAACAGGAAAGCTAAGTTTAATGGTAATTTTTGGCTGAAAAAATGGCTGGCGGCACTAAGACAACATTGAAGAAAATGGCAAAACTTAGGCTACTCGAAAGGGTTAAAACAAAAAGGAATTCCTTCTTTTCTTTGCATCAAAATATAATAGTGCATTTAACTGGCATGAAGTGAACAGCTGAAACAGAATGTTAAAGACGTATTTTTCATTAATGAGTTACTAGAGCTCTGCAAAACATGGTCTAACGACAGAAGAGATAATATTATACTAGCGCAACGCCCCGTACTGGAGAACGCCTAGTACGTGGTAACGCCTAGTACCGTAACGCCAATGCGTGTTTTACGCCCAATCCGTGAAATTGCCCAGTTCGTGAAATAGCCAATGTTGAACTTGTTACTTAGAAAAGTGCTATGAAAGACAAATGTGTTTCGTTCATAAACACCCGGAGATCAAAACATGGGTTCAAACAAATGAGAGAAAAAAACACCTGTACATGAATTTAAAACTCTTTTTATTCAGATTTAATTTGATAAAACGTTTCATATAACATGTGGCTCAGGCATGCCCCAGAGTAGCGTTTGGTAGAGTTGGGGGGTGGGCAGGATGGGGATGTACATGCAGTGTAGAAAAATGGGCTACGGTTGTATCGACCTTAATCAATATCTGCATGATTGAGAATTGAAGACTTTGATATACACTGTCCATTTCGTGAATTGGGCAAAGCATTTTGCCCATTTCATGAAATAGGCAATTTCACGGATTGGGCGTAACATATATATATGCTACAAATGTAAAAAAAAAAAAAAAAAAAAATCTTTATAAGTACATCTTAAGACAACCCTTCATAGAAAAAAAACTATTCATCTTTAACCCTTTCACCGCCAATGTCGCATTTTTGCACCACAGTGATTGAACACCCATGTCTTTAAAAGTCTTGAAATGAGGGTCTGTTATTCAATTATCTTGGGTTCTTAATTTTGAGAGGTAAGGATAGGCTTTATTTCAAATATATCACAGAAGAATCCCCAATATTTCAGACACAAATATTTTTTTTCTATCCATGTAAGTTTCATGGAACATTTTGGCTAAAACGTGGCTGGCGGCGAAAGGGTTAAACTTCAGACTCCTGTCCTTGAAGCTTCAACTTTTTTTTTTTTTTTTTTTTTCCATTTTCATCTTAAATAATAACATACACTTACATTCGCCATGGACGACATACATAAACTTATCACGAAAAGTGTCAGGTACGAAAGACAGCATGTTGGCTTAGCCCGGTGGTGACGAGAGAGAAGATGACACCCTCGTAAACTTACGACTCAGGGAGGAATAAAGAGAACGAAAAGACAATTTGTTTTACAAAGTGGGAAGGGGGGTGGACAAAGGAGGGGGGGGGGGGGGGGGAGAGAGAGATGCTACAAATTTCAAAATCTTGTTGTGAGCGTGGTCAACGAACGACGGCCCATTGGCCTTGAAGCATGTCGTTGGCTTTACGTCAACACCGCTGGAGGCAGAGAGGGGGGGGGGGGGGGGCGCTTCTGGTCTCCTCACGAGAAATCACTCTACTGGCTTAGTTTATTACCCGGCCAGAGGCCGAGGTATTGCGATCGGTTTGTGTGTCTGTGTGTGTGTGTGTGTGTGTGTGTGTGTGTGTGTGTGTGTGTGTCTGTCTGTGTGTGTGTCTGTCTGTATCGATTATCTTAAAAACTACTGTTTGGATTTTGATTAAAATTGGCAGAGGGGTAGACAGCTTGAAAAGGAAGCTTCCTTTCGTTAATCAACACCGTGCTGACATTGACCTTGAAGTTTGACCTTGAAAACCGAAATTTCCTTCTTTGGGCTATGTAATCCCCCCGCCCCCCCCCCCCCCCCCCCCCCAGCTTTATTTCGTGAACTAGTGAACAGAATCGCTTCAAATGTTGTGTGGTGGTGTACCATGGTGCAAGGACGTTTGTGTAAAAGTTCAGCTGTATCTCGTGAACCACTGAACAGAATCGCTTCACATTTTGAGAGAGAGAGAGAGAATACGAATACGAATACGAATTGTTTAATCAGATTTTAGGCCTAAGCCCCTATCTGATGGGGGCAATTACATCGTAAATACACAAAATTGACACATCCTTACCTACACAAAAAGAAAATAATAAGGCATGGGATAAAGATAACAAAGAAATAAGCTGAGAGAGAGAGAGAGAGAGAGAGAGAGAGAGAGAGAGAGAGAGAGAGAGAGAGAGAGAGAGAGAGAGAGAGAGAGAGGTGGGGGCAGACAGACAGAGACAGAGAGAAAAAGAAAGAATCGAGTGAGTTTTGCGTCGCGCTAAGAAACTACCTTGGGGAAGGAGGGTAGCAGAGTGGTTAAGGCGTTCGCCTGCCAAATGTAATGCGTGACTGCAGCGTGAGTGACCCGGGTTCGAATCCTGGCCTTGCCCTTTCTTTCTAGTTTGACGGGAACATCGAACTGAACGCCGCCGAGTCCTTCAGATGAGGACCTAAAGCTAGTCTCACCCGTGTCCTTTAAAAATCCCACGGCAGTTAAAAGTCGATAAATGCAGGGAGAAATCCCGCAGCCTGGTATGACCAAATTGATAGCTAGGTTTCCCAAGTCTGCCCCGACCCCCCACCCCCCACCCCTTGGGGCGACGCTCTCTCCGGAGGGGAGAGCAGCCCGAATTTCACAAAAGATAAGCCTCTGTGATTAGAATATTCCAAATACCACATGGACCACCACCTGGTGTCAGAGGCTAAGGTTCACAACTCCACCAGAACAGCTTTTTTTTTGTTTTTTTGTAGCTGACTGTGGATGTTCCAGACTTTTCCAGAACACGATGACTTTGTCACCTGAGATCCTGATTTATTATTGGCTGGGTAAAGTCAAACCAAGACGTTGTATAAGACGAACCAGGAGCGACATTCTAGAAGATAACAGATTTTCGGGACGATATACGATCTCTAACTATGGCACATTTCGACCAAGATTGTTTGATAGGAACGGCGCTTACATGTCGCGAAGAAAGCGTTCGGAAACGTGAGAACAAGGACACCCGTCCACATCCGTTGTGCGCGCCGCATTCTTCTTCGTTCGCTCAGATACATGAGCGTAGATGCGCCATGCTGCCGTTATGCGCCTAACGAAGAAAATAGTTAGGCCCAGCATGTTCGACCGACTTCGGCTGAAGAAATCTTTGTAAGAATTTATAGAAAAAAAAGTCTGGAGACTAATGGACCAGTAAGATAGAAAGATAGTGCTCAGATGACTGTAAGCAAAAGGGAAAAGGCAGAGTCAAAGAGAGAGAGATAGATTAGAGGAAGCTACAAGCACAGAACTTCCAGAAGGTGAGGGAACTATTTGTACGAAAAAAAACCCGGTATCCCCACGGGGGTGCGCGCCGCATGAAATAAAACTATTAACATGACTCGTGGGTTATAAAAGGCGAATTTGTAAAACGATACTTTTTGCTTAACCCGCCCTGTTGGGGAAGTGGTTACCGCTACACCTATCTGCATTAATAAAAAATCGGGACTTTACTGGTTTTGTACTGCCTCCGGGCATTGCCTCCAGTATTGTTCCCACCATATTTGTATTTACAAATGTCCCATATGTGTCTGATTCAGACCAAGAGGACGTAAAACACCATTTTCGTCGTCGATACTTTTTGCATGTGGACTTAAAACACAAAGCTTCTAACTGTGACCCAGCACCACGAAAGGGACATTAAGTCGCTGGGCTAGTTTCTCACAACAGGTTTGCAAAGCCAAAATTCTCATTAAAAAAAAATATCAATTTTGAGTTATGGGTATTTTCTTGCTCTCTAACATATCATCTTTCATATCTAAATACACAAAAAGTGATTTGAAACGAGTAGGTTGATGCGTTTTCTTCAGTTTGGCTAAACTTTAGACTGTGATTTTAAAAATAGCCGCCGACGGTCACCCTAACAACATTAGATGCTCATCATCTAGGCGTTGCCGGTACTGGGCGTTACCGGTACTCGGCGTTGCGCTAGTAACTCTAAAACGGAAAAAGTTACACGAATTGTTCTTATAGGCTATCATTTGAAAGAGAATTGTTTGAATTTTATAACTTTATCATTTTCGCAGAATGGTAGTTTTGACACTTAATGTCCCTTTCGTGGTGCTGGGTTCAGTGTGCGGAATTAGAACAAGACCTACCTGATATCTAAGTTATAAACAGCAAACTGAAAAAAAGGATACTTTCTTGCATACTAAAGCAAAATGTTGCTCTCTTATTTTTTTTCGAGCCATTTTTATTTCACTCGAGAAGCAGTGTTTTGCTGACGTTTATGAAATCGTTTTAGTTCAGCATATTGTACTGGTGCATTTGGTGCATTTAGATAGTCCATTGACGTATTATTGAAGTTATTGCGAGAACTAATAACTTGTATCACAAAAATAATGCAGGTATATAAAAAGCATAATCCCCATTTTATATTATTTGCTGACTTTGTTTAAAATACAAGTTCTTAGTGTTTTTGCAATAACATCAATAATAAGTCAATGGGTTATCTAAAGATAGTCCGTTTTGACTCTAAGCCATCGTTATAGACATTTGATTTTCAGTGAAGGCTGCTGATAATACAGAATTTCACAGCCGTGTGACGCATAAAAACGAAGAGCCGTCTTTTTCTTGTTGGGTCTCTGACCGATTGGACGTTAGTCTCATCATCACCGGTTTTTTTGTATTGGTGCATTTGGACTTGGTGAACACTTATAGACATTTGATCTTCAGTGAAGGCTGCTGATAATACAGAATTGCACAGCCGTGTGACACATACATGCGAAGAGCCGTCTGTTTGCACTGTTTGAGTATGTAAAATGGTGTTTTACGTCCTCTCGGTCATAGACACATATGGGACATTTGTAAATACAAAGATGGTGGGAACAATACTGGCTGCAAGTTTTTATCAATATACTTATAGATATGTGTAGCGGTAACCACGCCTCGGATAAACCTCATCGGTTATGGTACCGCCACAAATAAGTGTTGTTGGTTTTTGCAGTTTGATAAATTAGTTGTTGTTTTTTCTCTTCTTCTGATCTTTACAGTTGGCAGATGTTAGTCAATATTGATCTATTAAATCTAATTTAATTGTGTTCAACAGTCGTCGAACCATATTGTTCTATGTACAGCTGGCACAATATAAGCCTCTAGCTTGTTGCTGCTGATATGTTTACTGTCTATGTTTGTTCATGTACTGTGGACCTCATAAAATGCTTTAAACCAAGAGCCGTCTTTTTCTTGTGTGGGTAAAACCAGCAAGTAGGATCAATATAGACGATTTTCGAAGAAAAAAACTAGGGGAGAGCACTTCGTGAAAATTGGAGTTGTTTACCTCCATTATTCGGTCAAATACCATAGCAACAATGCAGCAATAGCGTCGAAGCTTGAAACTGCAGGATGCGAGTCAGCGACTTGCAAACATTTTGTTTAAAGAAAAATTAGGGGTGGCCAGTGGCCACAAACTGATAAAGCTATAAATGACTTCTTCTTTTTTTAGAATGACGCGCTTGCTCAAACACACGTACGAGAGCTGATGTTAGAGTGACTTCCCCTGTTTGACCGATTGAATTAGGCAAGATCACTCCCACACACCATGACAGTACTCCCCTTAATTATTTCCGAACAATTCCTATTGATGGCGTTGTCTTTGGCAATGTACATAAGGGTAACATCCCCCACTAAATAAGGACTTTTATGTAGTATAAGAAACTTTTGTTGATTAAATAGTGTAGGTACTGGACGAATGGAAGAGGAAACGTTATAAAAATAAACAAGTTTTGAGTTCGATGGCCGTAGCATTCATATTTCATTTTCTTTTTCTTGTCGAGAGCTGGAAACAATTTTGAAACAAGTGTATCGCCGAGCGGCACATATGTTCCCGAGCGGCTGAACTTGGGCGCATA
Source organism: Phymorhynchus buccinoides (assembly GCA_017654935.2). NCBI lineage: Eukaryota > Metazoa > Mollusca > Gastropoda > Neogastropoda > Raphitomidae > Phymorhynchus > Phymorhynchus buccinoides. The sequence continues at coordinate 35,427,411 of CM065706.1, read as the reverse complement.
ACAGAAGCATGACGCATCTGCCCTCCAATGACAAGAATCTGAGCAATTGCCAAAAACATAAAATAATAATAAATGTATCAAAGAAAATGTGTGGTTGTAAATGACTGGTTGGTTACACATGGTCCTATCTAGGTCAGCATGTTTATTATTCTTGTATGGGAGCTTTT
>CM065706.1:35417244-35422244 GCA_017654935.2 Phymorhynchus buccinoides | reverse complement strand
CCGCCGTTTTTCGACCGATTCGGTTCAAATTTCCTGTGAGCCCTGATGGGGCGATGGCAACGGCAACCGAGGCGGCCGTGTCATTTGCGCGGTTTTGCAAATGCGCGAAACGCGCATCCGACGGCCTTTCAGCACCCATATCTCCGGTATTTCTGGACCGATTGCCTTCACATTTGGCAGATATATGACCGGGGACGGTGACTAGCAATGTGCCAAACCGAAAGCGAATTCATTACTTAGGCGCATAACAGCAGCATGATGCAAAACGGGCCTTATAACTCCGCCGGTTGTCAACCGAATCGCTTCAGATTTGCTGTCAGGCAAAGCCTGGCAGCAAATTTGAAGAAAATCGAGAGAGTGCGTCACTCTCAGAGCAGCGCCAACGGGAAACGGGGCTTTATAACTCTGCCGTTTCTTAACGAAATCACTTCAAATTTGCTGTACTCAGCGTTACCAGTACTTTGCGTTACCGTTGCTAGGCGTTACCGTTACTAGGGAGAGCGCGTCACTCTCAGAGCAGCGCCAACGCGAAACGGGGCCTTATAACTCCACCGTTTCTTTACCAAATCGCTTCAAATTTGCTGTACTCAGCGTTACCAGTACTTGGCATTACCGTTACTAGGCGTTACCGTTACTAGGCGTTACTGGTACTCGGCGTTGCGCTAGTTTCCATTATTAGTCCCCGAGCCGAAGGTTCGGGGAGCTATTGTTGTTGTCTGATCCGTCCGTCCGGTGTCCGTCCGTCCGTCCGTCCGGCGTGCCTCCGTCCGGCTATTCGTCCGTTTTTCTCAATTACTATTCAGTCTATCATCATCAACTTTGGTATACTAGTTGGCCAAGATGCAAGCTATCCACTGATGTATTTAGTTTTACATTATGGTCAAGGTCGCGCCAGTTACGGGGTTCAAACCCCGAAACACATAATCGCTAATATCTCGCGAAGTTGTGCATGTATTTCAATGCAGTTTTTTTCATAACATTTCTTGATGACTGGTCTATAACACTGTTCTCATGAATTGTTCTGTGCGCGCGTGTGCGCATGATCGCGCGCGCTCAAATCACGGGTCCGAACCCCAAAAACTATTCAGTTACGTGCTGTTTTGATGCGTTTTTATGTAGTTACGTGCTGTTTTGATGCGTTTTTATGTATGTGCACAGCCGACACATTCCGATTTCCGAGTAGCTCGGCGATGCTGCGAGGGGACTTTGCAGCCGCTCGGCGTTGCACTTGTTCTCTTCCTTTTTTCTGCTGCTAAGATTTGTGTTTAGTTTTTTTCAATTTCTGTCTGTTATCTGTGCATAAGAGCATGACAACATTTGGATGTAGCCTTGGTGTTCTAGCATAGATGTCAATCGGTCTGACACAGCCTTAAGGCCAAGGCGATGGCTACACCATAGCATCATCATCATCATCATCATCATAGTCATCCGCCTCATTTCCATCAAGCATTAATTAAAAAGAAAAAATGTCTCCAATTCTGTGGCTTTGCATGCCCTGCTCTCATGGTGACCTCAGTTTCGGTTTCCGTTCCAGTCTATGCCTTGGTGCGTTCGGGTCAAAGTCATGGGGAGCAGTGTGTTCTGGGGAGCTCTCGGTGGACGGTCGTGGTGGCGCCCTCGGAGGAGGACCTCGCTCACGCTGGCTCCGCGACTAAGAGAATAGTGTCGTCAGTAGGGGGCTTAGTAGGTGGTGTCCTGAACAGGCTCCGCTGAACTCCACCGAAGTGACTCAGCAGCAGTGCAGTGTCTCCTCGGTTGGTTGCCTCCTGACGGCCTGACATAGATTCGCTCCCCTTGAACTGCTGGTCTCGGATTCTGCGGCCTGAACCAGCCGGGGTGTGGCTGCGAATTGGGATTCGAGATGAGCGGCTTACAAAAAACACACCCACAACAACAACGTAATAAACAGGGCCTGTATTCACGTTGAGATAGCATGAGACTTAGCGTCATGCTAACTTAAAAGCTCTTCCAAAAGTCATATTAAATCCTATAGGACATTGGAAGAGCTTCTAAGTTAGCATCATGCTAATATAAGTCTCATGCTTTCTCAACGTGAATGCAGGCCCAGGTCCTTACACGCTTCTTCTAAAAAGAACATGAAAAACTAACTGTATCCTTGCTGTGTATATGGTTTGACCAGTAGGTTTAAAGTCCCTTGATTGTAAGCGGACAGTGACCTACGTTTATCTCCCCTCTCCCCTCTGCCCCCCCCCCCCCCCCCTGCCCCCCACTACCACCACCATCATCCTTTCCCTGCCCCTCTTGTATTATTTTAGCCTTTCTGTTCTGTATTTTTTTTTGGGTGGTTGTGGGTGGGTGAGGGGGGTGGGTTTGTTGTTTTTTCTTCCTAGCTCTCTTGACGTATTGCTTGCTGCACTGTAAGCATCAGTCGTCTCCCTTTTAGTAGAATGTAGGTATGGTGTGGAGTTGTCAGTTGTCAATCTAGTTGTCTGCTCTTGCTTAGAGAGAGAGAGAGAGAGAGAGAGAGAGAGAGAGAGAGAGAGAGAGAGAGAGAGAGAGAGACAGACAGACAGACAGACAGACAGAGAGAGAGAGAGAGAGAGAGAGACAGACAGACAGAGAGAGAGACAGAGAGACAGAGAGACAGACAGAGAGAGAGAGAGAGAGAGAGAGAGAGAGAGAGAGAAAGAGAGAGACTTTTACGCTCTGAAAGAGAGAGGGGAAAAAACCAGAGAGGTAGAGAAAGAGATATTGTCTAGATGTTGCTACATCATAAATATAGATAATAAGAAGATGAGAGAGAGAGAGAGAGAGAGAGAGAGAGAGAGAGAGAGAGAGAGAGAGAGAGAGAGAGAGAGAGAGAGAGAGAGACTTTTACGCTCTGAAAGAGAGAGGGAAAAAACCAGAGAGGTAGAGAAAGAGATATTGTCTAGATGTTGCTACATCATAAATATAGATAATAAGAAGAATGAGAGAGAGAGAGAGAGAGAGAGAGAGAGAGAGAGAGAGAGAGAGAGAGAGAGAGACTTTTACGCTCTGAAAGAGAGAGGGAAAAAACCAGAGAGGTAGAGAAAGAGATATTGTCTAGATGTTGCTACATCATAAATATAGATAATAAGAAGAAAGAGAGAGAGAGAGAGAGAGAGAGAGAGAGAGAGAGAGAGAGAGAGAGAGGAGAGAGAGAGAGAGAGACTTTTACGCTCTGAAAGAGAGAGGGAAAAAACCAGAGAGGTAGAGAAAGAGATATTGTCTAGATGTTGCTACATCATAAATATAGATAATAAGAAGAATGAGAGAGAGAGAGAGAGAGAGAGAGAGAGAGAGAGAGAGAGAGAGAGAGAGAGAGAGAGAGAGAGAGAGAGAGAGAGAGAGAGAGAGAGAGACTTTTACGCTCTGAAAGAGAGAGGGGAAAAAACCAGAGAGGTAGAGAAAGAGATATTGTCTAGATGTTGCTACATCATAAATATAGATAATAAGAAGAATGAGAGAGAGAGAGAGAGAGAGAGAGAGAGAGAGAGACAGAGAGAGAGAGAGAGAGAGACTTTTATGCTCTGAAAGAGAGAGGGGAAAAAGCATAGAGGTAGAGAAAGAGATACAGATGTTGCTACATTATAGAGATAGATAGTAAGGAGAGAGGGAGAGAGAGAGAGAGAGAGACACACACCAACAGAGAGAGAGAGAGACAGAGAGAGAGAGAGAGACAGAGAGAGAGAGAGAGAGAGAGAGAGAGAGAGACAGAGAGAGAGAGAGAGAGAGAGAGAGAGAGAGAGAGAGAGAGAGAGAGAGAGAGAGAGAGAGAAAGAGAGAGGCTACGCTCTTTAATTAAGAGTGAGAAAGACAAGGAAAGAGATGTAGTCTTTTTGAGAGAGAGAGGGAGAGAGAGAGAGAGAGAGAGAGAGAGAGAGAGAGAGAGAGAGAGAGAGAGAGAGAGAGAAATAATAATAATAATATAATAATAGTACATTTATATAGCGCTTTACCTCAGATGAGCCCAAAGCGCTTTACAATCAATTTTTCATCAACAAATAGACAACAAAAACAGCATTTAAGAATGACACCAACCAGCAACCAGAAAGTGGGGGGGGGGGGGGGGTGTTACACTCTTTAATTAAGAGTGTTCTTTAATTAAGAGTGAGAAAGACGAGGTATACCTGCAGAGAAAGAGATCTTAATGTAGTCTTTTTTTGCAAGAGAAACTTTGACGCACTCGACACATGACATGGTATTACCGGGTTTCAAGGAAAGAGGCTGGTGGTTGGATGTGTTAAACGACGACTTTGTTGGCTTAAACGAATTTGTATTGAATAATACATAGTAAAGCAGCAACATAACAAATTGGGACGAGCACAACAAGCTTAAAGCTTATACAAGGCGCTCAAACATTATACAATATTGGCTGCCACAAGTAATAAGACAATGGAACAGAACGTGATAATGAAAATGATAACATACAAAACGTGCACGAACAAGCAAGCAACAACAAGAACAACAATAACATAGACATTGAAATTGAAAATGAAATGAAATTGAAATTGAGGGGACAAGAGGCATCTAACTCCAGAAAGTATACAACTATTTGTGATTTGTGATTCAGTGTCAAGACAATCAATAATTTGTTGTTTATTGTTGTTTATTTACTCGCTTGTTTTTCAACACATTTGCTTGATTTCTGGGGTGCCCATGCTCGAATCTTTCATTGACAAAGTCATAAACTTTCAGCGAGATTCGATGAACGGTTTAGAAAATATGAAGCAAAGACTTAAAATATGGGTGCAAACACACCCACGGGGCACAGGAAGGGTTAATTAATGAAATAATTAAGTTTTGATCGAGAAAGAGAATATAGACAAATACTGAAATAGTCAATCCCACTAGATATATTATCAGGCAGTGAGGAAGCGTCAATGAGGGTAGAGTCTAGAGAGAGAGGGGGTTATTCGGATAGAAAAAACAAATGAGACGGGGGTCTGAAAAAAATGAAGGAATTGGAAAGTGGGGGTGCAGAAAAAGGCTTGGAGAAAAGGGTGATGGGGGGGGGG
>CM065706.1:35402244-35404744 GCA_017654935.2 Phymorhynchus buccinoides | reverse complement strand
AGAGAGAGAGAGAGAGAGAGAGAGAGAGAGAGAGAGAGAGAGAGAGAGAGAGAGAGAGAGAGAGAGAGAGAGAGAGAGAGAGAACTCAGAACTCGGAAAGTTTAATTGTACAATATTGAGAGAGAGAGAGAGAGAGAGAGAGAGAGAGAGAGAGAGAGAGAGAGAGAGAGAGAGAGAGAGAGAGAGAGAGAGAGAGCTCAGAACTCGGAACTCGGAACTCGGAAAGTTTAATTGTACATTGGCCTTGGGCCACAATACAATATTGAGAGAGAGAGAGAGAGAGAGAGAGAGAGAGAGAGGAGAGAGAGAGAGAGAGAGAGAGAGAGAGAGAGAGAGAGAGAGAGAGAGAGAGAGAGAGAGAGAGAGAGAGAGAGAGAGGACGAAGAAGAAGAATTGAGGTGAAAGATGAGACGGTGGGGAGTGGGGGTGAGGTGGGGGGTGTTTATGGTGGAAAGACTTAGATTTACGAGGTTGAAAGCTTTTGTCATTAGAGAACAATGGAAGATGGGGGACAAGCCAGTTGATTGGCTCATAACTAGAACAGCTCGCACGCACGCGCTCTCAACACAATCATATGCACGCGCACGCAAGCGCGTACACGCGAGCACGCATGGTAATACTCACGCAGAGACACATTCGTACACGGGCATGCACGAGCGCGCACAGACACGCGCGCGCGCGCGCACACAGACACGGCGCGCGCGCACGAAACAGACGAGAGAGAGAGAGAGAGAGAGAGAGAGAGAGAGAGAGAGAGAGAGAGAGAGAGAGAGAGAGAGAGATATGGAAAAAGCAAAGGGGTGGGGTATAACGAGTGGAGAGTTGGAGATCACCATCATCACCACCTCAGCGAGAAGACTCCGTCCTCAGGAATACCGTCCTTAAGGGTCTCTGACCGATTGGACGCTAATCTCATCACCATCACTAGATGCTGGCTTGCTTTGGCATGAGGCTGTGTCAGGCCAGTTGACATAAGCTGGAACGCCAAGGCTACATCAAAATGTTGTTAGGCTCTGAATGGTTGTGCGGGGATTGTCTTAAGCCATGACAAGCTCCCAGCATAACATCATCAGTCTAAAATCCCCCGAAGACGGAGTGTGGCTGCCCACATGGCGGGGTAATCAAAAACGGTCACACACGTAATGTTCTCATCCCTAGCTGGTGCATTTGTACTGAATTGTTCAAGTGCTCTGGCTGTTGGGATGATCCCTGGAGTCGTTAAGCCAGGGAACGACAACAACTAGATGCAGGAACTGTATGTTAGCCCTAAGAAGACTTCATAACACATACCGTGATGATGCGGACATAATATAGAACTGAAGATGTCCTATGGAGTGACCAACTTCTTCTTTTCTTCTTCGATCGCCCAGACAGCTTCCTGTCAATTATGAGCGTAGATGCGTCATGCTGCCGTTATGCGCCTAACTAAGAAATAGTTAGGCCCAGCAAGTCCGACTTCGGCTGGAGGAGGAGGAAATGTTTTTGAATGTGTGTCGTGAAAAAAGGCAGGAGAATGAACAGGTAAGGCAGAAAGATAGTAGATGACAGTAAGCAAAGGGAAAAGGCAGAGTCAAAGAGAGTGACGGATTAAAGGAAGATACAAGCACAGAACTTCCAGAAGGTGGGGGTACTATTTATGCAAAAGACCCCCCCCCCCCCCCCGGTATCCCCACGGGGGGGTGACTAACCGTATCTTTTGACCGTTCAGAACCTGCCATCATTTGCATAAAATAATGACCTTTTCGTGACCTGTGGAGGACGCTTGTGATATTAGTCAAGTTGTGATTTATTTTCTTTTTTTTAAACAGAAACGCATTTCTTGTGAATTTTTGTTTCTTTCTGGTGATATCTTAAACATGTTATTTCATGTGTTGATTATTATTGGAAATGCATTTTAATTCTGTCCTTTTTTTTTATCTGAAAGATCGCGATTTGTTGAGGTTTGTTGTTGCTGCTTTTTGGTTGTTGTTTTTGGTGTTTAGTTTACAAATGTTTTTTTTTACATAGCTGAAATATTTTAGACAGGAAATTACAAACAATTCGGAATTATCCAGATAATGAACCAAAACTTTTTTTTCTTCTGGTGAGTAGTGACTTACATACATTTTTTGGTTTCATTTTTTTTTTTTAAGTCAGTTTTAAAACATTTTTGTAGTCAAAGTTATTTTCCTCTATGTTTTTCGCGAATTCATTTCTTTATTTCTTTGGGGAAAAAAGGACTGTGGGGTCATTTTTTTTTTTAATGTTTGATTAATGGTTAGTCATCTGGACTCGTAAATCTTCTGAGAAGATTTGAGAATATATAATAAGGAAAAGCGGTTTCATTTCCAAAACCTTGTGGTTTTCTGATTTTATTAATTAAGGCGATATTTTTGTTGATATTCATTTATCTATTTATTCATTCATTTTCTAATCATTGTTGTTTCATTGTTGTTTCATTGTTGTTTCATTGTTGTTTCCTTACGATTATAAAAGTTTGATACTTTCCAATGCTAATTGA
>CM065706.1:35384744-35389744 GCA_017654935.2 Phymorhynchus buccinoides | reverse complement strand
CTTGTAATATAACTTCCTCTAAACTTGAAACTTTAGTAGCCTACCTGTATGCCCTGCTGCATGCTTACCTGGGAGCGGTATTCATGTCGAGATAGCATGAGAACTTAGCATGATGCTAACTTAGAAGCTCTTTCCAAAAGTCCTATTAAATCCTATAAAGGACATTTTTGGAAGAGCTTCTAAGTTAGCATCATGCTAAAGTCTCAGTTGCTAAATACTCAACGTGAGGATACCGCGATCCCAGGTATGTTGTCTTTTGGTGTCGTTTTGCGTGTTAAATTGAATCTGTGCAAATCTCCCTGTAGGGATAGTAGGGTTGGGTGGGGGGGTGAGTTCTTTTTATTGTTTGTGGCTCACTTATGTTCGGTCGGTCTGTCGGTCCTAAATTGTCGCACAATATTGTAAAAAGAGAAAATAATACTTGGGCAAATGAGTAACATTTCAGTTGTCATATCTACAGACCTTAGGTATGGAAAGAATTGTATACTGAACAGGAGCACATGAATCTTCATTTGTAACCCTTTCACCGCCAGCCATATTTCAGCCAAAATTTTTTCCATTAAATTTACCTGTGTAGAGAACAAAATCCATTCTGCAGTATTGGTGATTCTTCTGTGACAGATATAAAATAAGGCCCATTCTTACTTCCCAAAACTAAAACAACAATAGGGTCTTTGGATAAAAGACCCCAATTTGATGCATTTTAGTGAAATAGGTGTTAAAACCACTGTGGTGCTAAAAATGCGACTTTGGCGGTGAAAAGGTTTGAATGACTGTAGATAATAATAAACATATGTAATACAGACACTGCCAGACACGACGAGTATGCGGTGCTTTCTTTCGATGAGTATAAGTAGGATAAATAGTTTTAAATGTTTTTCCAAAAGATATAAAAAGTTACGAAATGGTGCAGAGATAACATTCTGGTTTACAGATTAAAATGATTGAAAAGCCAGGGGTGGAGGCGACTCAGTGTATGTAATGATTGGAGTGGTAAAAAATAGACCGCTGCCACAAACGATTGCGAATCCGCGCTTGTTTATAATAGTTCCCACTCCTTCTTGAATTTCTGTGCTTGTATAACTTCGATATCTAATCTGTCACTCTCCTTTGACTAATTGTTTAATCACAGGCCAAATCAAAGGCATAATGTCATCTACTATCTGGATTGCCTTACTGTTTTGACCATTTCTGACTCCCATGCAAATGCCCCACAATTCAAACCGAAAACATCATTTTAAAGAGCAGCCGAAGAGGGACATGCTGGGCATCTGTAACTATGTTCCGCTAGTTAGGTGCATACATGGCTGCACTGACGCATGGTGCAGTCATTGTGATCAATAAACAGAACGATCGCGAAAAGAAGAAGACAGAAAAAGAAGAATCTGTGCACATGAAACTCTAAACCTACTTTGATGCCGTGTGTCTGTCTGTCTGTCTGTATGGATTGGTTTTTTGTATAATTTTTTGTGTGTTATTGCCTTGTCTGCAAATGTGTTTTGGTAAAGGTTCGTTCTTGGTGTGGTTTTTTTGTCAGTTTGAGTATTTCATTGAATACTAGTTGCAGATAGTTTGTTTCTATGCTCGAAGTTTTGGCATTTTAATCATTGAAGTTTTATTCTGTACTTTTAGCGAAGTGTGTGTGTTGTGTGTGTGTGTGTGTCGATTTGTGTGTGTGCAGTGTAGTGTTGGTGTGTGTGTGTTGTGGTGTGTGTGTGTGTGTGTGTAGTGACAAAGAAGGTGTGTAATGGTGAAATTCTGCTCGGGGCGTGTGTGTGTGTGTCCTGCTTTGCGTATGTGGGCGTGTGTGCGCGCAGTCCTGTGTTGTAAACGCATGTGTGTGTTGTGTGTTTGTGTAATGTGTGCGGCTGTGTGTGTATGTGTGTGTGCTGTGTGTGTGTGCTGTGTGTGTGCGACTTCTTCGTCTTCTTTTTTCTTTGCTTTGTGTGTGTGTGTGTGTGAGGAGAGAGAGAGAGAGAGAGAGAGAGAGAGAGAGTAGAGCAGAGTAGAGCTCAGAGGAGAGTTATAGAGAGAGGGGGGGGGGGGGGTCGGGTGATGAGGAGAGAGATAGTACAGAGAGAGAGTAGATGCACTTTGGAGCGAACTCAGAGAGAGAGAGCATTATTCATAGAACGGAGTAGCATGGGAACTATGCTACTGTGTGGAGGGACAGATGAGATGTAAGAGAGATTATTGCCATGAAGAGATTGATAGGATATGTGTAGCTATAGATGATGAGCTATAGATAGGAGAGAGGGTAGAGAGAGAGTGTGGGTGTTGTGTTACTCTGTTTTTCTCGTCAATCTTGTTTTGTAAGGTTCTTTTTTCGTATCCTGTTCGTTTTTTTCTTCATATTTTGTCTCAATCTACTGCTATCTGTTCTACCCCAAACAGTGTGCCACATGTTCAGTGAGTGCGGTGATCTTTCAATCTGAAGAAACACGATTAACTTCAAGTCTTAAGTCCGGAACTCAGTTTTTTTTTTTTGGTCTGATACTTTTCGCCTACTAAGACTCTCATCTCTTTTTGTCAATTCTTTTTCCCTCTCTTAACCAGGGGGGGGGGGGGGCCGCTACCAAGAAGCACTCTCACATCCTCAATCTTATTAAAAAACTTCTCTAACCCTCTCTCTCTCTCAAGTCTCTCAGTAAACCTAACATTAGAAGTCAAGTAGGTACTCCCTTTAGTAACAGAGTCCACATAAAATCTCCTTCATCTATCTCTCCATCTTTTCAGCTCATCTCTAGTTTCAGTTCTTCTCTCCTCATGGATTCTTTATTCTCCGTCTCATGGCCCAAACGTGTATAACTCCAATCTCTCTCTGGTGAAAGACCCCCTCTCTCTCTCACTTCTCTCTCTCTCTCTTTTCTCTCCTTTCTCTCTCGTCTTTCTCCCCTCTCATCTCGGTCTCGTCATCCCCTTCTCTCTCTCTCTCTCTTTGCTCTCTCTCTCTCTCTCCCTCTATATGTTTTCTATGTCTCTCTTTCGCCTCTAGGGGTCACCGTTCTCATTCTCGCTGTCTCTCTCTCTCTCTCCTCCCTTCTGTCTCTCTCCGTCTCTCCCCTCTGTCTCTCTCTTCTCTGTCTCCTCTCTCTATCGTCTCTCATCTCTCTCTCTCTCCTCCTCGTCTCTCTCTCCCGTCCCTCTCGTCTCTCTGGTCCCTCATCCTCTCTCTCTCCCTCATCCTCTCGGTCTCCTCTCTCTCATCTCCCTCTCTCGTCTGGTTCTAAATCAAATAAACCTCCTCTCTCTCGTCTAAAATCTCCGAGTTCTCTCTCTCTCTCTCAGAGTCTCGGCCTTCTTCTCGTTCTCATCTCAGGAAAGGCAGCTCGCTATCTCTCTCCCTCTCCCTCATTCTCTCTCCCTCTCTCTCCTCTCTCTCTCTCTCTCACCAGCGTCATCTGATCTCTGGGGTCTCTCTCCTGCAACCTCGTCTCTCCTCTCCTCCCTCGAGAGATTCTCTCTCTCTCTCTCTCTTTTAAAAAGGGTTCTCTCTCTCACTCTCCTCTCTGTCTCCCTCTCATCTCTCTGCTCCTCTCGTTCTTATTTGTCTCTCTCATCTCTCCATCCCTCCTATGACGATCCTCTCATTCTCTAATAAACTCACACACTCTCTAACATAGTCTCAATCTCTATCTCAAATCTCTCTCTCACTTTCTCCATCTCTTCCTCTCTTTGTTCTATTTTTCGATCTCGTTTTCTCTAAAATCTCCCGCGTCTCTCTTCAAACAAACTCTCTCTCTCTCTATTTTTCCTCTTCTCCCTTCCCTTTCTCTCGCTCCTGGTTATCCAAAATACTCGCCGAAACTTTCTGATTAAATATCAAAATCAAAACAACACTAACTCCTCACAATATAAACCTCAAGTTGAAGTGTTTTGTCCTGTTGCATGTTCCCAAGGAATTACTTCTTTCCAAACCTCACCATCTCTCTGGGGGGCACTTTCTCTCAACCTCTCCACAAATCTAAAACATGCCAGGCAATCGATCCATTATCGAATCTCAGTTCGACTTGTTTTAAAGTCTCCTCTTTGTCTCTCTCTCTGTCTAGGAAATCTCTCTCTGGAACTCTCTGGAACTCAAATTTTTGAAGTCTCAAAATCCTTGTCTCTCATCTTCAAAAAATCTTCTAGAAAATGAACTCTGAGATTCGTGATTGGTCTCTCTGTTGAGGTATGAGCCCCCAAGAAGGATGGATACAGTGCTGTGGGTCATAATGTTTCCGTGGACGCCCGAATACCTTGACACCATTTTTTCTTTGCATAGCCAAAATCTGGTATGCAGCATTATGTACGGGGGGGCTTGGTAGGTCCAGGGGTGGTTGTGGGTGGGACAGTATAACAAAAGAAAACGGTGGGATACAGAAGGGGGGTAGGGGAGGGAGGGTACAGGCGTGAGGTACAAATATCAACTAGCAGTATCTCGCAAGAATGTATTACCTTGCACTGTGTGATGGAAAAAAAACCTAGCTTGAAATGCATCATAATATAAACCTATTTTATAACTATCAAAAGCCCCCTCCCCCGACCCCCCCCTTCATAGCCTTCACCCCCACCCACCCTCACCCCACCCCATCCACCACCCATCCCACCCCATCCCCCAAGGTTGTTCATGCGCCGGCGTTGCATGTGCGACCACACTTGTGCATATTTTTAGCAATGCGTCTATGCTAAAGTGTGTTTTATACCCGAACCAATGTGTTTTTCGGGGTAAGAAAAGCTCTCTCTATCTCTCTCTCTCTCTCTCCTCTCTGGTCCTCTCTTCTCTCTCTCTCCCTCTCTCTCTCTCTCTATCTCTCTCCCTCTCCTCTCTCTCTCTTTCGTCCCTCTCTCTCTCTCTCTCTCTCTCTCAGCCCCTCTCTCTCTCTCTCTCCCTCCTGGTCTCTCTCTCTTCTCTCTTTCTCTCTTCCCTCTCTCTCTCTCTTTCCCTCTCCCTCTCTCTCTCTCTCTCCTCTCTCTCTCCCCCCCTCTCTCTCTCTCTCTCTACTGTCTTACCCAATTCT
>CM065706.1:35364744-35369744 GCA_017654935.2 Phymorhynchus buccinoides | reverse complement strand
TTGGGGGGGGGTTCGGTTGCAAAAAACGGGGGGAAACGGGGAGGGGCAGGGGATAACGTGTGTGTGTGTTGGGGGGGGGGGGGGGTCAAGATGTGCAAGGGGAACTAAAGATTCGTGTTCGTTTGTGGTGTTAAAAACTTGTAACTGAAAACATTCAACCATGACATGTTTTGTGAAGAAGATGATGATGATGATGATTAAGAAGAAGAAGGAGAAGATGATGATGATGATTATGAACAAAAACAAGATGATAATTATTCATGATGATGATGATGTTGATGATGTTGATGATGATGATGATGATGGTGGTGGTGGTGATGGTGGTGGTGGTGGTTAAAAAGAAGTAGAAGAAGGAGGTGATGGTGATGATGATGATGATGATGAAGATGAAGAAGAAGAAGAAGAAGAAGATGATGATGATGATGATGATGATGATGATGATTGAAAAAAGAAGAAGAAGAAGAAGAAGAAGAAAAAAAAAAAGAAGAAACGAAGACAGAAACACTGAGTCGCATATTGGCTCCGTTCAAAAAACATTCGTTACGCGGCCATTGTGTTACTACATTCTTACATTTTGTCCGTACAAAAGAGAGAAAGTTCGTAAACAATAATAATAATAATAATAATAATAATAATAATAATAAATATAGATTTTGTTTTAAAACTTGATTACTCAAAAGGTCAGAACGTAAATTGAGTAGCTTTTGTGATTTTGACACTAAGGCTTGACCATACACGCTTAGTCCACCACCACCACCCTGCCCCCCCCCCTCTCCCCTCTCCCTATTAGCCCCGTCCGGTGCAAGGAGGGGCTTATTACGGAGGGGGGCTTAGTCCACTGCAGGGCAGGGGGAGAAGGAATGCACAGAGCGGAATGTCCACTGGGTCTGCTGTCCACTGTGACAGACCATCGGTCACTACCGGACACCTATGTCACTAGAGAGAACGGGAATGGTCTGCTAAGTGCTAACTGTGTGCAAACATACAATCAGAACGGGCATAAGCCAAACCACCTTCATGCCAAGTTTCCACATCCTATGTTGATCGGTGCCCGAAAATAATAGATTTTCGGTTTTCACGGTCATACGTCAAGGTCACGACGGCAAAATGGTTTGCGCGGATCTCTTCCTATTAAGGTGACACACCTCCACACACAATGTGAAGCGATTCGGTCAAGCGGTTCGGGAGATATCTTTGGGACAAACGGAAAAAAAAACAACAAAACAAAACAACAAAAACAACAAAAATACAAACCAGCCCATCGCAAAGTCCGATCACCTATGGTGACGGACAACAAACAAGCAACAACGCATAGAATGTTAGGTACAAATATAATTTTGCAAAACGAAGAACATTAACAATTCTGATAGATCATGCTCGTTTTGTGAAAATGCAAAAGAAACTATTCCAACACATTTTCTGGAGTTGTGCTCATCATGTACACGACGACGAAAATGGTGTTTTACGTCCTCTTGGTCTGAATCAGACACATATGGGACATTTGTAAATACAAATATGGTGGGAACAATACTGGAGGGCAATGGCCTTGGACGGAGGCAGTATCGATGCTAACCAGTAGCGGCAAAGTCCCGATTTTTTAAAAAAATGTACAATTATTTTGGACAGGTTTTCAAGCAATGTTACATGTTAAATGTAACCATGTAAATATTTCACTAGCAGAACAAACTAATTTTATTTGGATGTGGAGAACATTTCAGATCTGATAGTACTTTTGATCATAGTACTTTTGATCTGATTCTACTGTATTAGCAGACATTTTCATTTATAAATGCAGATGTGGAAGAAAGCGCCCTAATTTGCAACATTTTATTCCATATCTGAAAAAGATATATGATATTGAAAAATGCATTTCTTGTTTTACTATGTCGCAGGATATCTTTTTTGCACGATGGCAATCATATTTAACTCTTATTCAATGATCAAATTTTCTGATTGTAAGCCATATTTCTAGTTCATATATTTACCATATTTGTCGACAGGCCACCGATATGTATGGGGGTGGGGGGTACGGGGGGGATGGAGGGGGTGAGGGGGAAGATACTATGGATACCAATGCTTTTGCTGGGTGATGCATAATATATTTCTTTCTCTCTATCATCCTCTGTGTGTGTGTATGTGGTGTGTGTGTGTGTGTGTGTCGTTGTTGTGTGTGTGTGAGAGAGAGAGAGACGAGAGAGAGAGAGGATCTGAGAGAGATGATCTGAGAGCTCTGAGAGAGAGGACGAGAGAGATGGGGGAATGACAACGGGAGGGTTTGAGGGGGAGAGGTCTGAAGAAGGGGGAGTCAAGGTCAAAGGTTGCACACACAGGATTATCTTTATTTTGATCTTTATCAATGTATCTGGGAGAGTGACTTTGAGAGAGACATTGTTTTCGCTTAATTTGTGATGTGTATTGTTTTTGAAATTATAAAATGCAAAAAAAAAAACATGAATTAAAAAACAAACAAATAAACATAAAAATAAATTTAAAAAAACCAACTACTCGACAAGTGCAAAGTGACGTTATTTTATTCACAAGATACAAAACAAAACTACTGGATATTTCGGCGAATGCGTCTTTATCAACACAGACAAACAATTAAACAGCAAATTCACTTTAGGAACTTTCAACATTATATAATCATTATTAATTATTTATTATTATGATTTAAGATTTATTTATGCGCAGGTTCTCTCTTTCGTGTTCTAAAGCGACACCTGGTTCGAATACGAACCACACGACATCTTATTATTACTCCCCTTGACAACCTGGCCATGTCACTTACCTCCCCTGCCGAACCCAGGGAAAGACAACCCTCCACGCACCTCTCTCAACAAGACAAATGGGTCACCTCCACCCCTCCCCTTCTTGTCATCTCCTCCCACCCTCACCCCACCCCCACTCCTTGGATTTTTTGTACTGTCCAGTTAACTATGACAGTTAAAGACCCACCACGTCACGTGTCAAAATCGTGGTTTTCGCGTGTTTTCCCTCTTATAGCAGCTGGTAGGAAATCTTCCTAGCATAAGAGGGAATGTGACACGTGACGTGGGGGGGTCTTTAAAAGGGGAGGGAGGGTGAGGGTGTGTGTGATGATGATGATGATGATGATGGTGGAAGTGCACGCCATAAGCTTAGCTTGCTGCTGATGCTTCAGTGGTGTGTGTGTGTGTGTGTGTGTGTGTGTGTGTGCGTGCGTGTGCGTGCGTGTGTGTGTGTGTGTGTGTGTGTGTGTGTGTGTGTGTGTGTGTGTGTGTGTGTGTGTGTGTTGTGTGTGTGTGTGTGTGGGGTGTGGGGGGGGGGGGGTACTTTGTTGTGTGTGTGTGTGTGTGTCTGTGTTTGTCTGTGTGTGTGTGTGTGTGTGTGTGTGTGTGTGTGTGTTGTGTGTGTGTGTGTGCGTGCGTGCGTGCGTGCGTGCGTGCGTGTGCAGCGATCGCGCTAGGAATTATAAAAGTAAACTAGACTTACGTGAGGAAGTTGCAGTTTGCTTATAATTACCTTTCACCTATTGACTCGCTCGGCGAGTCACATGAGTACCGGAAGTTGACTAGCCCGCCAATAGGGCATTTGCCACGAGTGTTTGTTCTCTACTGTAGACTACTAATTTGCCCGCACTCGTTCTGCCCGAGTTACGCTGACCTTTCTAATTCAACTCAATGAACTTCAAGGTCGCCGACACGCGGCAAAATAATGCCCTATTGGAAACAAGCTGACCACCAACTAGCAGCGGCAGAAAAGCATGGTGTGGAAAAAACAAAAGAAAACTAAAATAAAAGTTCATATTTACCAGTCGCGAAGCGAAGCTGGTATTGGTTTCACTTGGTCCGTCCGTCCGTCCGTGTTCAAATTTGCTCAAAATGCATATTTCGGTGTAACTCACATAGAGTTATCAGTGTGTTTTAACAACAACAACAAATGTTTGTTTGTTTGTCTGTCTGTCTGTTTGTCTGTCTGTCTGTTTGTTTGTTTGTCTGTTACAGCGATAACTCGAGAACGCTTGGATATATCAACATGAAAATTTACAGGTGGATACTAAGGGTCAAACGCTTGGGCTAGTTCGAATGTGAGCAAAATCGGGTTAGCGGTTAATGGTTTAGGTTAACATTAGGGTTAGGGGTGCAAGCGTGTGTCGCGACTGGGTCAGTTTACGCAAGTACTCTAGTTTTGTTCTAAAATGTATTATAACATGTGTCTGAGAGATTAGTGAGTGTGTGTGTGTATTGTTCATTATTGTGAAAAGCAATATATAACCATGCTAAGCCATTGCGGTAGTAGGATTACGCGAAGATTATTATAAAAGGCCCTAATTCACAAGCTGGGTGAGAAGTATGGTTCTTTTTTTGCAATGAATTGTATCGTTTAATAAAGGTCTATTTGTCGAACAGTGCATTGTCTGTCAGTTTTGTGTAGGGTTATTCAATACATGTGGGAAGGACAGGTAGTGTGTGTGTGTGTGTGTGTGTGTGTGTGTGTGTATGTGTGTGTGTGTGTGTGTGTGTGTGTGTGTGTGCGTGCGTGCGTGTGTGTGTGTGTGTGTGTGTGTGTGTGTGTGTGTGTGTGTGTTCTTCAGTTTAACACAGACAGTGTTTTTGTTGTTGTTCATTTACCGTTTTAATTTATCCAGCTTACAGTGAGTGTGTGTATGTGTGTGTGTGTGTGTGTGTGTGTGTGTGTGTGTGTGTGTGTGTGTGTGTGTGTGTGTGTGTGTGTGTGTGTATGTATGTGTGTGTATGCATGTTTATGTGTGTGTGTGTGTGTGTGTGTGTGTGTGTTTGTTTGTTTGTGTGTGTGCATCAGATAGTGTGTTTATAATAACAATAACAATAATGACAATAATTTATTCATGCAGTCCTTGCAGGCCATTTGTGGCTCAGAGAGTGTGTGTGTCTGTGTGTGTGTGTGTGCTCTTCAGTGTAACGTCCTTCCACTAAACGTGATTCAGACATTGTATGTGTCTGTCTGTCTGTCTGTCTGTCTGTGAGTGTGTATCAGATAGT
>CM065706.1:35349744-35357244 GCA_017654935.2 Phymorhynchus buccinoides | reverse complement strand
CTCCTCCATTCATTTTGGAGAATTCTGTAATTATTACTAGTTTGTTGTTTTCTTCTCACGTCCTTCAGGTAAAAACCTGTGCATTCTCATGTTCGTTTCTAGTTAAGCTTCTGTCTTCTTCGAATCTGTTCCATCATGCACACACACACACACACACCCCTCCCCCTCTGTCCCTCCCCCTTTCTGTCTGTCCCCCCCTCTCTGTCTCTCTCTCTCCCTCCCTCTCTCTCTCTCTCTCTCTCTCTCTCTCTCTCTCTCTCTCTCTCTCTTCTCTCCCTCTCCTCTCTCTCTCTCTCTCTCCCTCCCTCCCTCTCCTCTCCTCTCTCTCTCTCTCTCTCTCTCTCTCTCTCTCTCTCTCTCTCTCTCTCTCTCTCTCTCTCTCTCTCTCTCTCTCTCTCTCATTACCTCCCGAGTCTTTTGTGTTATTCCTACCATGCACCTCCGACGTTTTTCTAGCTTTCTGTTCTTTTCATCCCACCACCCCCACCCCCACCCCCTCCACCGCCACCACACCCACCACCCCACCCCCACCCCCTCCACCGCCACCACACCCACCACCCGCCCCCGTTTCTCTCTCCCCGGTTTTCTCTTCTTATTATTCTATTCTCTTTCCTTCTGCATTGTAGGTTTTTTTGGGGGGTTTCTCCACCACGCAAGTGTGACGAGATGGAGAGAGAGAGAGAGAGAGAGAGAGAGAGAGTAGGGGGAGGAGGAGGAGGAGAAAAGGACAGGTGGGGGAGGGCAAACAAAGCATGCGGCACGCATAGCTCTTAGCAAGGGATAGGAGCAGTTTGCATAATTGTAGAAAGCATGTGCTAAGGGTGCGTGCGTGTGTGTGGAACGGTGGGTAATTGCGCGCACACACACGCATACACACGCACACGCACACACACACACACACACACATGAACACACACACACACACACACACACACACACACACACACACACACACACACACACACACACACACACTTTCTTACCCGATTCTCCCCTTTCTGACATTTACTATGTAGCCTCGAGCCGGTTGAATAAAAAATAAAAGAAGAAGAAAGAAAGGAAGAAAGAAACTAAAAGAGCAGAAAAAGAAGAAGAAGAAAAAATGGCGCTTCGGTCTACATTGTGCACTCTTAACCTAACCTCGCTCTAGCTGACATTGAAAGAGAGAAGAATAAGAAGAAGGAATAGATTAAAAAGAAGGGGGGGGGGGGGGGAGAGAAAGGTAAGGGGCTTGTGAATTTGCATTCCATGTCGTCTAACTGATACCTTATTATTTTTCTTATGCCCCATGACTGGCCCAGCCTTTAGGCTCGGTGTCCACCTCTGTTGTACGGAGGACCCAGCATGTTTGACAATCGTGTGACAGGTAGCACACGCCTTGTTGCTTTGGACTCGCTGACAGGTTATGCACACAAGCAGGTCTGCTTCTTTTGGTCTCCCTTCCCCAAGACCCAAACAACATGAGCGACAGCGGACCAAAAGCGTACACAACGCACGCCAGTCGGCGTGAATGACATGGCAGCAGGTGTTTGAAAAATGACAGACTAAAGCTTTGTTGTATTAGTCAGAACACGAGATGTACACCGACCCTTATAGGTAGGTAATGCAATGAAGGTGAGTTTAGCGTCCAATTAGGCGTTGTCTCTTATGGACGATAATTCCTGAAGACAGCAGGGTCTTCCCGGGGATGGGGACGATGCGGTGATAATGATGAGACAGTGGTTCTATACGTGGCCAAGGCGTTGTAGTTGATTCCCAATAGCGTGGTGAACCCTTGAACATAGGGGTTCACAGTCTGGTACTTGCGTCGTTTGGACGGGTGTCCAAGTCTGGGCTTTCTTCCTCTCCTTGATGCTTAGGGTGGGGTCAGCATCCTCGTCGCGGGGCAGAGATGTTTAACCTTTACCGGACTTCTGGGGTCGCCCACGACCCCTTGACACACAAAACATGTTATATCTCTAAAACTATTTAAGCAATCTTCATGAAATTTCAAGACTTTGTCAAAAACGTAAATGGCTTAAGTGTGTTAAATTTCATTAATGTGTATAAAATATAAATGACGTAATATGACGCGTACTTTTGATATACCTGTCCGGATGACGGGGGTCTCCCACGACCCCTACTTTAAAGAGCACTGCAGTGCATTGAGTAGGGGTCGTGGGAGACCCCCGCCATCCGGAAAGGGATAACACCTGGTGACTCTTTGACAAGTAGGGGTCGTGGGAGACCCCGCCATCCGGACAGGGATAAACACCTAGGAATTCGCTTTTTGCTGAGTAGGGGGTCGTGGAAGACCCCCGCCATCGTGTCTGTGTAGTCAAAAGCATGATCCGGTAAAGGTTAAAGCATCGTGAGAACGCCCGTAGGTTGTCGATCTCAACTCCCGCGTTTCTGGTCCAAGGCTGCTGGCTGCTAACTCCTCCCCCAAAGGCCGTCTTCAGGACCACCGGGTGACCTGCTCCATACCGGGGTGCTGATGTCGTCACACACGGGCAGGAGACGTACAGTCAGGTCGAATCGTCTCTGCAGGCGGATGTTTCCTTCCCAGTAGGCAAGTGGTTCGCTGGCCCCACTTAAACCAGCCTTGGAAAACTTGCGACTGGCGCCTACTGGGCATCGGTGGTCTTTTAGACGCAGAGGCCAACACTGTAGAGACGATCCAAGTCGCCGCACGTCGTCCTGTCCGCATACAAGTCCATCAACTCCCCATGGTGAGGGAGGATGACTGCGTCGCCCTTTCTGCTGCCTGCCACTCAGCAGAACTTCAAGTGTAGTCTGCCACCCTTACAGTTGGGAATGTTGGTGGGTAGGTAGGTAGGTACGCCTCTGAGTCTAACTACGAGAAGAGAGAGAGAGAGAGAGAGAGAGAGAGAGAGAGAGAGAGAGAGAGAGAGAGAGAGAGAGAGAGAGAGAGAGAGAGAGAGAGAGAGAGAGAGAGAGAGAGAGAGGAAACAAAACGAAATTTTGTTTAATCAGGATTATAAGATAAGCATACAATTTGCTTTTTGCAAATTTGCAAATAATAATAATACAAAGCATTCAGGAAAAGTAAATATCCAGAAATAACATAACACAGCACTATATACATCATCAACGTACAAGACTAATACAGGAAGAAGGTGATGGGGAGAGGGCTTGGAGGCGGGAAAAGGGAAAGAGAGAGAGAGAGAGAGAGAGAGAGAGAGAGAGAGAGAGAGAGAGAGAGAGAGAGAGAGAGAGAGAGAGAGAGGGGGGGGGGAGAGAGAGAGAGAGAGAGGGAGGGAGGAGAAGAAGAAGAAGAAAATGATGAAAAAAGATAGCTCGCTCGCGCTGTGCATTGCAGTAAATGCATTGTGTGCAGTGTTTTGTTTGGATTGGCTGAGTATTTATAGAGAGCGTGCGTAGAGGGCTGCTCGATTTCTTATCTTTTTTTAATTTATTCCCGCACGTGACGCAGATGTACGTGTATGTTTCTGTTTCATTTTTGTTTTAAAACTTTCGGTCTTAACCTTTCTTGTTAGAACAATATTGGAACTGTTTTAGTTGTTCGAACTCAGACTACAAAGGTTGGTTTGGATTTTAAACGTGGAAACGTGATAATACTGTTTTAGGCGTATGACACTAGATTCATTTAACAAACCATTAACAATAATTATTTATAAGCCATTTTTTTTTTTTTTTTTTTTTGTCGCAGTGATGTGGACTGGGGGGGGGGGGGGGACAGTCAAGAAGCAACTTGTTTGAAATCCTGTCCGAAAAAAACTCACCACTTCAACAATTATAGCAAAATTATTTGTTGGCATAATGAAATCGTGAGTGGAATACATTCGTTGATGACAGTGTCTATTAACTGATGAGTATTATTATAATAATGCCACTTAGGGACATTGACCGTTTTTATTGATGAGTATACCAGTTAGGGAGATTAACGGCTTTTATTGATCAGTATACCAGTTAGGGAGATCGTCCGTTCTTATTTAAGAGTATCCTATACCAGCTAAGGGGATGAACAGCTTTTATTGATCAGTATACCAGTTAGGGAGATCGTCCGTTCTTATTTAAGAGTATCCTATACCAGCTAAGGAGATGAAAAGCTTTTATTGATCAGTATACCAGTTAGGGAGATCGTCCGTTCTTATTTAAGAGTATCCTATACCAGCTAAGGGGATGAACAGCTTTTATTGATCAGTATACCAGTTAGGGAGATCGTCCGTTCTTATTTAAGAGTATCCTATACCAGCTAAGGGGATGAACAGCTTTTATTGATCAGTATACCAGTTAGGGAGATCGTCCGTTCTTATTTAAGAGTATCCTATACCAGCTAAGGGGATGAAAAGCTTTTATTGATCAGTATACCAGTTAGGGAGATCGTCCGTTCTTATTTAAGAGTATCCTATACCAGCTAAGGGGATGAACAGCTTTTATTGATCAGTATACCAGTTAGGGAGATCGTCCGTTCTTATTTAAGAGTATCCTATACCAGCTAAGGAGATGAAAAGCTTTTATTGATCAGTATACCAGTTAGGGAGATCGTCCGTTCTTATTTAAGAGTATCCTATACCAGCTAAGGGAGATGAACAGCTTTTATTGATCAGTATACCAGTTAGGGAGATCGTCCGTTCTTATTTAAGAGTATCCTATACCAGCTAAGGGGATGAACAGCTTTTATTGATCAGTATACCAGTTAGGGAGATCGTCCGTTCTTATTTAAGAGTATCCTATACCAGCTAAGGGGATGAACAGCTTTTATTGATCAGTATACCAGTTAGGGAGATCGTCCGTTCTTATTTAAGAGTATCCTATACCAGCTAAGGGGATGAACAGCTTTTATTGATCAGTATACTAGTTAGGGAGATTGTCCGTTCTTATTTAAGAGTATCCTATACCAGCTAAGGGGATGAACAGCTTTTATTGATAGTATACCAGTTAGGGAGATCGTCCGTTCTTATTTAAGAGTATCCTATACCAGCTAAGGGGATGAACAGCTTTTATTGATCAGTATACCAGTTAGGGAGATCGTCCGTTCTTATTTAAGAGTATCCTATACCAGCTAAGGAGGTGAAAAGCTTTTATTGATCAGTATACCAGTTAGGGAGATCGTCCGTTTTATTTGTAAGAGTATCCTATACCAGCTAAGGGGATGAACAGCTTTTATTGATCAGTATACCAGTTAGGGAGATCGTCCGTTCTTATTTAAGAGTATCCTATACCAGCTAAGGAGATGAACAGCTTTTATTGATCAGTATACTAGTTAGGGAGATTGTCCGTTCTTATTTAAGAGTATCCTATACCAGCTAAGGGGATGAACAGCTTTTATTGATCAGTATACCAGTTAGGGAGATCGTCCGTTCTTATTTAAGAGTATCCTATACCAGCTAAGGGGATGAACAGCTTTTATTGATCAGTATACTAGTTAGGGAGATTGTCCGTTCTTATTTAAGAGTATCCTATACCAGCTAAGGGGATGAACAGCTTTTATTGATAGTATACCAGTTAGGGAGATCGTCCGTTCTTATTTAAGAGTATCCTATGCCAGCTAAGGAGATGAAAAGCTTTTTTTTAATCAGTATACCAGTTAGGGAGATTAGCCGGTTTTATTGATGAGCATAGCAGTTAAGGAAATTGGCCATTTTTATTGATGAGCATTTACAGAGAAGTTAACCGTTTTTGTTTATGAGTATACCAGGTAGGGAGATTAACGGCTTTTATTGATGAGCATACCAGTTAGGGAAATTAACGGCTTTTGCTGATGAGTATACCAGTTAGGGAGATTAACGGCTTTTACTGATGAGCATACCAGTTAGGGAGATTAACGGCTTTTACTGATGAGTATACCAGTTAGGGAGATTAACGGCTTTTACTGATGAGTATACCAGTTAGGGAGATTAACGGCTTTTACTGATGAGCATACCAGTTAGGGAGATTAACGGCTTTTACTGATGAGCATACCAGTTAGGGAGATTAACGGCTTTTACTGATGAGCATACCAGTTAGGGAGATTAACGGCTTTTACTGATGAGCATACCAGTTAGGGAGATTAACGGCTTTTACTGATGAGTATACCAGTTAGGGAGATTAACGGCTTTTACTGATGAGCATACCAGTTAGGGAGATTAACGGCTTTTACTGATGAGCATACCAGTTAGGGAGATTAACGGCTTTTACTGATGAGCATACCAGTTAGGGAGATTAACGGCTTTTACTGATGAGCATACCAGTTAGGGAGATTAACGGCTTTTACTGATGAGCATACCAGTTAGGGAGGTTAACGGCTTTTACTGATGAGCATACCAGTTAGGGAGATTAACGGCTTTTACTGATGAGCATACCAGTTAGGGAGATTAACGGCTTTTACTGATGAGCATACCAGTTAGGGAGATTACGGCCTTTTATTGATCAATATTCCAGTTAGGGAGATTAACGGCTTTTACTGATGAGCATACCAGTTAGGGAGATTAACGCCTTTTACTGATGAGCATACCAGTTAGGGAGATTAACGGCTTTTATTGATGAGTATACCAGTTAGGGAGATTAACGGCTTTTGCTGATGAGCATACCAGTTAGGGAGATTAACGGCTTTTGCTGATGAGTATACCAGTTAGGGAGATTAACGGCTTTTGCTGATGAGCATACCAGTTAGGGACCCCTGGTTGAGCGTTTTTAATAATCGATGACAGTTAGGGATATTACAATGGACAGTTTACGGGCGAGTATATATATATTATATATATTACATTCTCGGCCTTTTGGCTAAGACAGTGATTCAGGAACATAAATTTTTGTTTATACCCTGGCTGGTTTGTTCAGCCCGTCGTACATGGCGAAAGCCGATGCGCGACGTTAAACTGAACTTCCATCCTTGAAGGGGGGAGAAAAAAAAAAAACCCACCAAAACGCCCAAGTTTGGCTGGTGGGTATGCTTCGGGGTTTTATTGATCCGTTTATGAACACACTCAACCAGTTAGGGCAGATTAACGGTTTTTTAATGACGACTGGTATACTGGTTGTGTAGAGGGGGGGGGGGGGGGGGGGGGGTTGGAGGAAGAGTAGTGTTTGAGAGTGGTGGGGGTGGGGGTGGGGTAGATGACCGTGAGAAAAGGACAGTTGCAGTTGCATGACGCGTTGTCGGTCAGTTTAGTTGTCGTGGGCAGTCCAACGATGGGTTAGAGTAGTAATGCGCTCTGCTCCGTTGCAAGGTTTAGAGTGTAGTTGGCTTACTAATTACTTACTGTAGGTGTTTTTGTTTGACCAGATTCACTACTTTTCAGTTTTGGACATCGTCGTCTGCGACGCGATTGAGGTCAGTGTGTAGTGTGTGTGTGTGTGTGTGCGTGTGCGTGTGCGTGCGTGTGCTTGCGCGTGCGTGTGCTTGCGTGTGTGTGTGTGTGTGTGTGTGTGTGTATGTGTGCGCGTGTGTGTGTGTCTGTCTATCTGTCTGTCTGTCTGTCGGAGAGAAATATTGTATGTGTGCGTGCGCGAGCGCACGTGTGGTGTGTGTGTGTGTGTGTGTGTGTGTGTGTG
>CM065706.1:35336156-35341744 GCA_017654935.2 Phymorhynchus buccinoides | reverse complement strand
GATCTCAAATCCAGCGTTTATGGGTCCAAGGCTGCTGGCTGCATCAACTCCTCCCCCCAAGGCGTCTTCAGGACCACGGGTGACCTGATCCATACGGGGTGCATGATGTTCGCTCACCACACGGGCCGGAGGAGACGTACAGTCAGGTCGAATCGTCTCTGCAGGCGGATGTTTCCTTCCCAGTAGGCAAGTGGTTCGCTGGCCCCACTTAAACCAGCCTTGGAAAACTTGCGACTGGCACCTACTGGGCATTCGGTGGTCTTGTTAGACGCAGAGGCCAACACTGTAGAGACGATCCAAGTCGCCGCACGTCGTCCTGTCCGCATACAAGTCCACCAACTCCCCATGGTGAGGGAGGATGACTGCGTCGCCCTTTCTGCTTCCTGCCACTCAGCAGAACTCAAAGTGTAGTCTGCCCACCCTTACAGTTGGGAATGTGAGTGGGTAGGTAGGTAGGTTACGCCTCTGAGTCTAACTACGAGGGGTGAAAGAAGAGAGTAGAGAGAGAGAGAGAGAGAGAGATGAGAGAGGGAGAGAGAGAGAGAGAGAGAGGAACGAGAGAGAGAGATGAGAGATGAGAGAGAGAGAGGAAACAAACGAAATTTTGTTTAATAAGGATTATAGAAAAGCATACAATTTGCTTTTTGCAAATTTGCAAATAATAATAATACAAAGCATTCAAAAAAAGTAAATATCCAGAAATAACATAACACAGCACTATATACATCATCAACGTACAAGACTAATACAGGAAGAAGGTGATGGGGAGAGGGCTTGGAGGCGGGAAAAGGGAAAGAGAGAGAGAGAGAGACTAGAGAGAGAGATGAGAGAGAGAGGCACGAGAGTTCGAAGAGAGAGATAGATCATTGAGAGAGAGAGAAGAGAGAGAGAGAGGGAGGGTGAGATCCGAGGAGATGAGAGAGTGCGGAGCGGAGAGGAGAAGAAGAAGAAGAAAATGATGAAAAAAGATAGCTCGCTCGCGCTGTGCATTGCAGTAAATGCATTGTGTGCAGTGTTTTGTTTGGATTGGCTGAGTATTTATAGAGAGCGTGCGTAGAGGGCTGCTCGATTTCTTATCTTTTTTTAATTTATTCCCGCACGTGACGCAGATGTACGTGTATGTTTCTGTTTCATTTTTGTTTTAAAACTTTCGGTCTTAACCTTTCTTGTTAGAACAATATTTGGAACTGTTTTAGTTGTTCGAACTCAGACTACAAAGGTTGGTTTGGATTTTAAACGTGGAAACGTGATAATACTGTTTTAGGCGTATGACACTAGATTCATTTAACAAACCATTAACAATAATTATTTATAAGCCATTTTTTTTTTTTTTTTTTTTTGTCGCAGTGATGTGGACTGGTGGGGGGTGGGGGGTGGACAGTCAAGCGAAGCAACCTTGTTTTGAAATCCTGTCCCCGAAAAAAAACTCACCACTTCAACAATTATAGCAAAATTATTTGTTGGCATAATGAAATCGTGAGTGGAATACATTCGTTGATGACAGTGTCTATTAACTGATGAGTATTATTATAATAATGCCACTTAGGGACATTGACCGTTTTTATTGATGAGTATACCAGCTAAGGGAGATGAACAGCTTTTATTGATCAGTATACCAGTTAGGGAGATCGTCCGTTCTTATTTAAGAGTATCCTATACCAGCTAAGGGGATGAACAGCTTTTATTGATCAGTATACCAGTTAGGGAGATCGTCCGTTCTTATTTAAGAGTATCCTATACCAGCTAAGGAGATGAACAGCTTTTATTGATCAGTATACCAGTTAGGGAGATTGTCCGTTCTTATTTAAGAGTATCCTATACCAGCTAAGGGGATGAACAGCTTTTATTGATCAGTATACCAGTTAGGGAGATCGTCCGTTCTTATTTAAGAGTATCCTATACCAGCTAAGGGGATGAACAGCTTTTATTGATCAGTATACCAGTTAGGGAGATCGTCCGTTCTTATTTAAGAGTATCCTATACCAGCTAAGGAGATGAAAAGCTTTTATTGATCAGTATACCAGTTAGGGAGATCGTCCGTTCTTATTAAGAGTATCCTATACCAGCTAAGGAGGCATGAAAAGCTTTTATTGATCAGTATACCAGTTAAGGAGATCGTCCGTTCCATTTAAGAGTATCCTATACCAGCTAAGGGGATGAACAGCTTTTATTGATCAGTATACCAGTTAGGGAGATCGTCCGTTCTTATTTAAGAGTATCCTATACCAGCTAAGGAGATGAACAGCTTTTATTGATCAGTATACCAGTTAGGGAGATTGTCCGTTCTTATTTAAGAGTATCCTATACCAGCTAAGGGGATGAACAGCTTTTATTGATCAGTATACCAGTTAGGGAGATCGTCCGTTCTTATTTAAGAGTATCCTATACCAGCTAAGGGGATGAACAGCTTTTATTGATCAGTATACCAGTTAGGGAGATTAACCGTTCTTATTTAAGAGTATCCTATACCAGCTAAGGGGATGAACAGCTTTTATTGATCAGTATACTAGTTAGGGAGATTGTCCGTTCTTATTTAAGAGTATCCTATACCAGCTAAGGGGATGAACAGCTTTTATTGATAGTATACCAGTTAGGGAGATCGTCCGTTCTTATTTAAGAGTATCCTATACCAGCTAAGGGGATGAACAGCTTTTATTGATCAGCATACCAGTTAGGGAGATCGTCCGTTCTTATTTAAGAGTATCCTATACCAGCTAAGGAGGTGAAAAGCTTTTATTGATCAGTATACCAGTTAGGGAGATCGTCCGTTCTTATTTGCCTAAGAGCTATCCTATACCAGCTAAGGCGGATGAATGAACAGCTTTTATTGATCAGTATACCAGTTAGGGAGATCGTCCGTTCTTATTTAAGAGTATCCTATACCAGCTAAGGGGATGAACAGCTTTTATTGATCAGTATACCAGTTAGGGAGATTAACCGTTCTTATTTAAGAGTATCCTATACCAGCTAAGGGTCGATTCGATGAACAGCTTTTATTGATAAGTATACCAGTTAGGGAGATCGTCCGTTCTTATTTAAGAGTATCCTATACCAGCTAAGGGGATGAACAGCTTTTATTGATCAGTATACTAGTTAGGGAGATTGTCCGTTCTTATTTAAGAGTATCCTATACCAGCTAAGGGGATGAACAGCTTTTATTGATGAGTATACCAGTTAGGGAGATCGTCCGTTCTTATTTAAGAGTATCCTATGTCCAGCTAAGGAGATGAAAAGCTTTTGTTTTATCAGTATACCAGTTAGGGAAATTAGCCGGTTTTATATGATGAGCATAGCAGTTAGGGAAAAAATGGCCCATTTTTATTGATGAGCTTTACAGCAGACAGTTAACCGTTTTTGTTTGTTGATGAGCATGCCAGTTAGGGAGATTAACGGCTTTTATTGATGAGCATACCAGTTAGGGAGATTAACGGATTTTATTGATGAGTATACCAGTTAGGGAGATTAACGGCTTTTATTGATGAGCATACCAGTTAGGGAGATTAACGGCTTTTATTGATGAGTATACCAGTTAGGGAGATTAACGGCTTTTACTGATGAGCATACCAGTTAGGGAGATTAACGGCTTTTACTGATGAGCATACCAGTTAGGGAGATTAACGGCTTTTATTGATGAGTATACCAGTTAGGGAGATTAACGGCTTTTACTGATGAGCATACCAGTTAGGGAGATTAACGGCTTTTACTGATGCGCATACCAGTTAGGGAGATTAACGGCTTTTATTGATGAGTATACCAGTTAGGAAGATTAACGGCTTTTACTGATGAGCATACCAGTTAGGGAGATTAACGGCTTTTACTGATGAGTATACCAGTTTGGGAGACTAACGGCTTTTACTGATGAGCATACCAGTTAGGGAGATTAACGGCTTTTACTGATGAGCATACCAGTTAGGGAGATTAACGGCTTTTACTGATGAGCATACCAGTTAGGGAGATTAACGGCTTTTACTGATGAGCATACCAGTTAGGGAGATTAACGGCTTTTACTGATGAGCATACCAGTTAGGGAGGTTAAAGGCTTTTACTGATGAGCATACCAGTTAGGGAGATTATCGCCTTATATTGATCAATATTCCAGTTAGGGAGATTAACGGCTTTTACTGATGAGTATACCAGTTTGGGAGATTAACGGCTTTTACTGATCAGCATACCAGGTAGGGAGATTAACGGCTTTTATTGATGAGCATACCAGTTAGAGAGATTATCGCCTTTTACTGATGAGCATACCAGTTAGGGAGATTATTGCCTTTTATTGATCAGTATTCCAGTTAGGGAGATTAACGGCTTTTGCTGATGAGCATACCAGTTAGGGACCCCTGATTGAGCGTTTTTAATAATCGATGACAGTTAGGGATATTACAATGGACAGTTTACGGGCGAGTATATATATATTATATATATTACATTCTCGGCCTTTTGGCTAAGACAGTGATTCAGGAAATATAAATGTTTGTTTATACCCTGGCTGGTTTGTTCAGCCCGTCGTACATGGCGAAAGCCGATGCGCGACGTTAAACTGAACTTCCATCCTTGAAGGGGGGAGAAGAAAAAAAAACCCACCAAAACGCCCAAGTTTGGCTGGTGGGTATGCTTCGGGGTTTTATTGATCCGTTTATGAACACACTCAACCAGTTAGGGCAGATTAACGGTTTTTAATGACGAGTATACTGGTTGTGTAGAGGGGGGGAGGGGGGGGGGGTGCGTTGGAGGAAGAGTAGTGTTTGAGAGTGGTGGGGGTGGGGGTGGGGTAGATGACCGTGAGAAAAGGACAGTTGCAGTTGCATGACGCGTTGTCGGTCAGTTTAGTTGTCGTGGGCAGTCCAACGATGGGTTAGAGTAGTAATGCGCTCTGCTCCGTTGCAAGGTTTAGAGTGTAGTTGGCTTACTAATTACTTACTGTAGGTGTTTTTGTTTGACCAGATTCACTACTTTTCAGTTTTGGACATCGTCGTCTGCGACGCGATTGAGGTCAGTGTGTAGTGTGTGTGTGTGTGTGTGGTGTGTGCGTGTGCGTGCGTGTGCTTTGCTTGCGTGCGTGGCGTGTTAGCGTGTGTGTGTGTGTGTGTGTGTGTGTGTGTATGTGTGCGCGTGTGTGTGTGTGTGTGTGTCTATCTGTCTGTCTGTCTGTCGGAGAGAAATATTGTATGTGTGCGTGCGCGAGCGCACGTGTGGTGTGTGTGTGTGTGTGTGTGTGTGTGTGTGTAGGCCCTGTTTTCTTTATTAGGTTTGAATGTGTGCATGCGAAAGGGAGTACTGTTTGGCCGCTGCTACTGATGAATGCGCAATTATGAAAGCGTGCCATTGTGTACGCACGCGCGTCAGTAGAGAGAGAGCTAGAGAGAGAGAGAGAGAGAGAGAGAGAGAGAGAGAGATGAGAGAGAGAGAGAAGAGAGAGAGAGAGAGAGAGAGAGAGAGAGAGAGCTAATGATAGTGAACCTTTAATTTACAACGGTAAAAGTATTGACATAGAGAGCACAGAGAGAGCAAGAGAGAGAGAGAGAGAGAGAGAGAGAGAGAGAGAGAGAGAGAGAGAGAGAGAGAGAGAGGAGAGTGACGAGAGAGAGAGA
>CM065706.1:35317477-35325656 GCA_017654935.2 Phymorhynchus buccinoides | reverse complement strand
GTGACTGCTGGCGCCATAGGCCTAGGCCCTTTGTGTCACAGGCGACCGCCGATAGTCCCACTTCTTTCCGGCCGTCAATCCGTCCGTGCGTGCGTCCTGTTTTCAGTTCTCAATGGTCTTCCCGGCTGTGTGTACAGCCGACACATTCCGATTTCCGAGTAGCTCGGCGATGCTGCGAGGGGACTTTGCAGCCTCTCGGCGTTGCACTTGTTGTTTTTTTGTCACGGTTCTACCAATATATTCGTTACGCGGAATCATAAAAGTTTAAAACTGCTGAATAATAATATTATTTTTGACTGGCTTCAATGACATACTACAGCTCAGTAATAGCAATCGATCAGTTCGTCAATTTATCAATACGTCATCAATCGATTGTTTTGTTTGATTTTTTGTGTGTGCATTTTTGGCAAATCCGTTTGTGCTTTGGGATTAAGTTTTCACAGAACTTACCGCTGCTAACTTTAGGCTTGTTTTCACTTATAATAATAATAATAATAATAATAAATAGGAATAATAATAATAATAATAATAATAATGCTTATTTATACAGCGCCTATTCTCAGATTTAGGGCTCTAAGCGCTTTACATATTTAATACAAATACAGCATAGAATATACATTAATTTATACAATCAGAACAGGACGAACGTACATACAATTTTACAGGAGTAGAATATAGAAAAGTACATAATAAACAAATGAACAAAAACGCATATCTTGAAAAAGGTACACATTAAGAACACACTCACGCACGCACGAACGCACACACACGGACACACACACGCCACGCACACGCACGCACACGCACACGCAACGCACACACACAACACACACACACACACACATATTTGTGTCTAATACCACTTTTAAGTGAAAAGACGTTCATATAAATTAAAGAACAACAACAACACACACGCGCCGCGCGCACACACACACACGCCGACGCCACACGCACGCGCACACGCAACACGCCACAACGCACACGCACGCAACACGCACGCACACGAACGCACACACACCCACACAGCACACACACACACACACGCACCCACACACCACACACCACATGCGGGCCACCACGGCACTTCAACTAGAAGGAAATAATTGAATGGCACAAATTACATGAAGATTTACCGTTTTTGTTTTGAAAAACAGCACAGCGCGCGCGTAATTTAGTATGATGAGAGAATAGAAAAAAACCCGGATGGTGTAAGGGAACCCAGGAGATTTTGCACCAGCCACCGACCGCCCAAAGCGCCGGAGAGAGAGAGGGAGAGACGACGAGGCGAGGAGAGACAGTGCGTGAAGAGGGGGAGGGGGCGGAGTGAGAGCCGGAGAGGGAGGGAGTGAGAGACCCTCGGGAGAAGGGAGGAGAGAGAGGTGTTTGAGAAGTGGAACGAGAGGGACTGCTGAAGAGAGAGAAGAGAGAGGAGGAAGGGGAGAAAGAATAGAGAGAGACAGACAGACAGAAAGACAGACAGACAGACAGACAGACAGACAGACAGAGAGTGAAGGATATTCTGGACTGACAGACAGATAGAGAAAGGAGAGAAAGATGACATAACAGAAGGGAGAGGAGAGAGAGAGAGAGAGAGAGGAGGGAGGGAGAGAGAGAGGGAGAGCGAGAGAGATGGGAGGAGGAGAGGAGGAGACCGAGAGACGAGAGATGGGTGTCGGACTGGAGATGCAGGAGGCGAGGTCGAGTGGGAGGGTAGGGGGAGATGAGAGAGGGAGAGAGAGAGAGATCAGACAGAACAGAGAGCGAAAACGAGAAGAGGACAAAAAGAGAGAGAGAGAGAGAGAGAGACGAGAGAAGAGACTGAGTGAGCGAGCGGGTGGGATGAGGAGAAATTGCCGAGGAGAGGAGACACGAGGAGGAGGGGAGGGGAGGAGTGTCATGTGGACGGAATTGGGAGAGATGATAGAGAGAGAGATTCAGACAGACAAGACGAGAGACAGACAGACAGACAGAGACACAGAGAGAGGATCTGTATAAGCATCACTGGGACAACTGGGCATTTGTGCATTTAATGGTGAACATTCCTGTAACAGGCTGTCCCCTCTCCGTGATCCCTTCACCCCCCCACCCCCACCACTCCGCATTGTTTCTCCTCCCCCCCCCCTCTCTACTCCCTCTCTCACCCTTCTGAATAATGAGTTATGCATGTACTAGCTGCGCTCTTTCACTCGTTTTAGCCTACAGTACCCCCCCCCCCCCCCCCCCCCCCCCCCCCCCCCGCCCCCCCTCCCCCCCCCCCCCACCCCCCCCCCCCCCCCCCCCCCCCCCCCCCCCCCCCCCACCACCACCACCAACACACACACAACACACACAACACCACACGCGCGCGCGCGCGCGCGCGCGCCATCACGCACGCGCGCGCAAGCACACACACACACTAAACACCACCACCACCACCATCAAACCATATGCCAATCCCCATTGGGGTCCCGCTATTCCTCGGGTTTGAGTACGCATATTCAGTTTTCTACAAGTGGTGTGTTGCGTCCTGGACCAACCGCCAGCCCTCCTCTCTCTCTCTCTCTTGTCCCCCCCTCTCTCTCTCCTTCTCTCTCTTCTCCTCTCTTTCTCTCTCGTTTGCTAAGTTTCGCCCTGTTGGTTAGGGCTACTATCATTGCCCCCCCCCCCCCCTTAACCTCTCTCTCTTTTCTGTGTGTGCGTTATATATGATTGGGTGTGGGCGGTTGGCGTGCTGTGTGTGCGTATGTGTGTATGTGTGCGTGTGTGTTGCATGTATGTGCTGCGCGCGCCCGTTGTGTGTGTTGTATGTATGTGCGTGGTGCTTGTTTGTGTGTGCGCGCGCCGCGCACAAACCCCCCCCCCCCCCCCTCCCCCCCAACAATGACCCTTCACTTCCAAATTAGTGTGGTAGCCTATTGTGTTCTAGGGTAAACTTCTTACAGAAGTTAGGGGGGGTGGGAGAGGGGGGGAGGGGGGGTAAATCAATGGAAGGGACAGTGTGAAAAAGAGAAAGCGTTGCAATTATATATATTATATAGATATATATCTTTGTACGTTTATAATCTATATTGTTACCTTAATTATTATCGTTTAGATATTGTCTGTCCGTCCGCTGATCCACAGGCCCAAAAGCCGAAATATTGGGAATATTCTACATTCTTTCTTGTTAGTTTTCATTCCTTTTTTGTTTGATATATATATATATATCATATTATATATAATTATATAATATATAATATATATAATAGAGAGAGAGAGACGAGAGAGAGAGAGAGAGAGAGAGAGAGAGTTGAGAGAGAGAGAGAGAGGAGAGAGAGAGAGAATGCCTCAGTTGACAACCATGTTTGCGGGGGTTCTATTTTTGACGAGAGAGAAGATCGAGAGAGAGAGAGAGAGCGAGGAAGAGAGAGAGAGACGACGAGAGATGGAGAGCGAGAGAGAGAAAGAGAGAGAGGAGGAGAGAGAGAGAGAGAGCGCGACTCGCACACATACAACAAAAAAAACGACCCCCCCACCCACCCTTCCTATACCCCACCCACCCCTGGAGGAGGAATTAGGCAGCACAATTAAGTATTGCAGTCTTACCATGCATATCTACGTGTGAGCTGTTATCATTGGTTGACTGACATTAGCCCTGAAGTTTGGGCCATTAATAGAATGAGAGCTGCACGATAAGGAATTTGGGGAATGTCCCCACGGTAGTGGAGGAAAAACTCGTGCCAGTTTGGTTTGTTAGCTATTGTTTTTTGTCTGGTCCGTCCATCCATCCGTCTGTCCCGTCCGTCCGTGGCATCCGTCCGTCCGGCTATTCGTCCGTTTTTTATCAAAAACTATTCAGTTTCTATCATCATCAAATTTGGATTACTAGTTTGCCAAGATGCAAGCTATCCACTGATGTATTTAGTTTTATATTAAAGGTCAAGGTCGCGCCAGTTACGGGGGTTCAAACCCCCAAACACATAATCGCAAATATTTCGGGAAGTTTTGCATGTATTTCAATGCAGTTTTTTTTCACATTCTATTGATGAATGGTCTATAACACAGTTGTTAGAATGAATTGTTCTGTGCTAGGCTCGGTCGTGTGGCGCGTGATCGCGCGCGCTCAAATCAACCTCAAATCACGGGTCCGAACCCCAATGCAACTCGTCAAATTTGGTATACTTGTTGCACAAGATGCAAGCTATTCCACTGATGTACTTAGTTTTACATTAAGGTAAAATTTACGCCATTCCGATTTCGGAGTACCTCGGCGATGCTGCGAGGGGACTTTGCAGCCGCTCGGCGTTGCACTGGTAATTGTTTTTTGTGTTTTGTTTTTGTTTTTGTGTGGTGTGTGAATCGTCACCATTTCTTTATTTGTGAATGACTGGGGCTCTCAAACGTACAAGGGGGGATTTGTGCGCTGCGTGCAGCTAACACCCTACGCCATACTGCATACGATTTGACCTCAAGCCAATACGATACGGTTGTGACGGTGTCTGTGAATCATGATTCACGTGAAACACTTCCGTTCGATGCATTCACGAAGACCGCAGTACACGACTCACATAAAATGTCCTCCTTGTGGGGATACCGGGGGGTCTTTTTGTATAAATAGTTCCCCCACCTTCCGGAAGTTCTGTTCCCCCACTTTCCCGGAAGTTCTGATGATGCCCCACATGGCCAAATGGCCGAAGAGGGCGTTAAAGACCCACCACGTCACGTGTCAAAATCACGGTTTTCACGTGTTTTCCCTCTTATAGCTGGTAAGAAATCTTAAGAAATCTTCCAAGCATAAGAGGGAATGTGACACGTGACGTTGGGGGGTCTTTAAACCCTATTTCTTCGGAACATGAACACTACACATTGTCCACTGTTTGCATGGTGGACTCGTTACGTAGGAAATGAAAGGACAAGGGTGAACGTGCGCTTGGGTCAGTGTGTGTGTGAAACGGAGGGTGGGTGGGAATACGCCTAAGTACACTACACCTAAATATAGAATCCGTGTTCGGAAGTTCTGTGCTTGTAACTTCCTCTAATCTGTCACTCTCTTTGACTCTGCCTTTTCCCTTTGCTTACTGTCATCTACTTATCTTTCTGCCTTACCGGTCCATTCTCCTGCCTTTTTTTGACGAAACACTTTTCAAAACGATTTCCTCCAGCCGAAGTCGGACATGCTGGGCCGAACTATTTCTTAGTTAGGTGCATAACGGCAGCATGACGCATCTGTGCTCATAATTGACAGGAAGCTGTCTGAGCGATCGAAGAAGAAGAAGAAGAAAGAGGACATAAAATGTCCGATACTTCTTCTTCTTCTGCGTTTCCAGGCCCAAAGGCCATAATGGGTAAGGTACGTATGTGTCTGGTGGTTTTCAGTTATCACTGGTCTCCCCCGCTGCGCACAGCCGACACATTCCGATTTCGGAGGAGCTCAAAAGGAGAAAAGTTATTTGGAAGATTTGTTTTTTTTGGAAAAAAGGCAGGTCCGAATGGGGCCAATAAGTCAGAAATGATAGTAGATGATAGAAAGCAAAGGGAAAAGGCAGAGTGAAAGAGAGTGACAAATTAGAGGAAGTTACAAGCACAGAACTTCCAGAAGGTGAGGGGGTGGGGGACCATTTGTACGAAAGACCCCCCCCCCCCCCCAGGTATCCCAGGGGGGGGTGGGGAAGGGGGGGGTAGGGAGGGGGGTGACACTGAGTGACCACTCTTGACACGCTGTGCCGTGCTCTAAATCTTGTGCAAGCCAGCCTAGTACTAGTCCAGCCAGTCAGTCTGTCGGTCAGTCTCTCTAGTTGTAGAGCGTTCAGCCGGCGAACTGGGCCTTTAGCTTACACCGGGTGGAAGGAAGGAAGGAAGGAAGGCATGACAAGCGCATGCACACATGGGCAGTTCAGCAGGGTGGCACGATAGCCAGTGACAGGCCAGCGGTCAGTCGGTCACTGTGACCTGGCTGCCTGTTTGACCGGTGTCCAGCTAGTGTCCTTGCCTGCATGCGCGCGTGCGCTTCGCCCTGTGTCATTCTATCTTGAGAGGCGTTTTGGGGGTTGAGGCCAGGAAGCTAGAATTCTTGGTGTACCAGTTACTACGTGGGTCATGGTGGTAGGGGAAAGTAATAATAATAATAATAATAATAACAGTACATTTATATAGCGCTTTACCTCAGATGAGCCCAAAGCGCTTTACAATCAATTATTCATCAACAGATAACAAAAAACAACATTCAAGAGTGACACCAACCACCAACAGTGCATATGCAAAGCAACTCTCTCTCTCTCTCTCTAACACACACGCACACACACACGCACACACACACGCACGCACGCACCGCACACACACACACACAACACACACACACGCACACACGCACACACACACACAAACACACAAACACACACACACACACATAAAACACAATTATTGACGCCAACTCGTTCATACCCCATTCGGTAAGCCACAGCAACCGAGCCGCATGGACTGACCACATACACCAACACGCATACACAAACACCCTCACACACAAACGTACGCACGCAGACAGACACACAGACACGCACACAAACACACACACATGCGTGCACACACAACCCACAAAACCAAAATACACACAAGCACACATTCATGCTCACACACACACACACAACAAACACACACACTCACACACACACACACACACAACACACACACACACACACACACACACACACACACACACACACACACGTGCGCGCGCGCGCGGCACACACACGCATCACGCACACAAAACAGCACAAACCTCTTAAATCAATCTTCCCTCACGTGCACACAACGACTGATAGACAACTGATCAAATATTTAGGGCGCAGCAGGAAAAAGATGGGTTTTAAGAGAGGTTTTGAATGAGGAGACTGAGTTGGAGTGTCGGAGAGGAGAAGGCAGAGAATTCCACAGAGATGGTGCTTGACAAGAAAAAGAACGCTGGCCAGCAGATTTGAGACGGATGGAGGGAATGGAAAGGAGACGAGAATCAGAAGACGAACGTAGTTGGCGAGCTGGGACATAGAGATGAAGAAGATCAGAGAGATACTGGGGAGCTTGATCATTCAGTGGCTTGAAGGCAAGGAGGAGAATTTTGTAGTCAATACGTGATTGAACTGGGAGCCAATGTAGGGAACGAAGAACCGGAGTAACGCAAAGAGACTGTGTTTTAAACAAAGTTTGTTGACATGACACATTGCCGTGTACACAATTAACCCTTTCACCGCCAAAGTCGCATTTTAGCACCACAGTGATTTAACACCTATGTCACTGAAAGGCATCAAATTGGGGTCTATTATCCAAAGACCCTATTGTCTTAGATTGCGGAAGTAAGGATAGGCCTTATTTTATATATGTCACAGAAAATACCCCAATACTGCAGATAGATTTTGTTCTCTACCCAAGTAAATTTAATTGACATTTTTGGCTGAAAAATATGGCTGGCGGTGAAAGGGTTAAAGGTAAAGATCGCCTCCCCCTCCCCCCCCCCACCCCCCCCCCTCCCCCCCCCCCCACCCCCCCCCCCCCCCCTCCAGTATAAGCCATTTCTCGATTCTTTCCATTTTTTTCAGTCTTGCCTTTCTTACTGCAGATTGAGTGCTTCATCCTCTTATCGTTTGCTATATTTCACACTAATTTTCATCCATTTACATAATTAAACGCATGCATTCAATAATAGTAGAAGATAAAGGAAAGACGGAAAAAACGCAATGAACCAGGACTGTGACAAATGCTCCATGCGCGGCTGTTGTTGTGTGTACTGCACTACATATGGGGGGTGGGGGGGGGGGGGGGTGGGGGTCCTATTAGATAATGGCAGCCATTATTATGACTGCGATTAATTATTCAACAAAGATAATTAGCTCAAAATGTGGATAAGAGCTTTACAGCAGGTGTAATGTTTGGTACTTGGAAAGTAAGCAGGTGTGAAAATAACCCGGCCACTGGGGAGTTGAGCTGAGACAGTGTAAGATGAGCCCTCTCCCCTCTCTCTTCTCTCTCTAACACGCCTCTCTCGAGTCTCTCTCTCTCTCTCTCTCTCTCTCTCTCTCTCTCTCTCTCTCTCTCTCTCTCACACACAACACACACACACACACACACACACTGACGCCAACTACGAATATCGCGCGCTAAGCCCCTACTGGTTTGACTGCCCCCTGGCGGTAAAATGCGCGTCCTAAGTTGCTCGTAATGATAATGGTTC
>CM065706.1:35302477-35312477 GCA_017654935.2 Phymorhynchus buccinoides | reverse complement strand
CTTTGGTCTACTCACCACCTCTCGCTCAGGTAGGAACAATGACAACCAGTACGGGAAGGTGTCATAAAGAGGGGTTGGGGGGGTAGGGCAGATCACACCTTTTTTCCTCCAGGGAGTGTGTGGGGATGATGGTCGGGAAGGATGGACGTGAAGAAAGGTGTGTGTGTGGGTGGGGGGGGGGGGGGGGGGGGGGGGGGGGGGGGCATGAATGTGTTGTGTGTGTTGTGTGTGTGTGCTAGTGTTAGAAGGGAGGGGGGGGGGGGAGAGAAGTAGACATTATAGAGAAAAATGTCGTATGTTAGACACCCCCTACCCCACCTCACCTCCAATCCCCTTCGTGTTTACGACTCTCGATCGCAAGGTCCGCTTTTATTGAGTTTTATGACAATGATAACCCTAGTATATGCTGATCTTAACTTGATCCCTTTTAATGAGAAGCACATGACGATCCTATGATGATCCTAACTTGATCCCTTTTAATGAGAAGCATAGGCTGATCCTATGATGATCCTAATTTGATCCCTTTTACTGAAAAGTATAGGCTGATCCTATGATGATTCTAATTTGATCCCTTTTACTGAAAAGCATAGGCTGATCCTGCGATGATCCTAACTTGATCCCTTTTACTGAAAAGCATAGGCTGATCCTGTGATGATCCTAACTTGATCCCTTCTACTGAGAAGCATAGGCTGATCCTATGATGATCCTAACTTGATCCCTTTTAATGAGAAGCATAGGCTGATCCTATGATGATCCTAACTTGATCCCTTTTAATGAGAAGCATAGGCTGATCCTATGATGATCCTAATTTGATCCCTTTTGCTGAGAAACATAGACTGATCCTATGATGATCCTAATTTGATCCCTTTTGCTGAGAAACATAGGCTGATCCTATGATGATCCTAATTCGATCCCTTTTGCTGAGAAACATAGACTGATCCTGTGATGATCCTAATTCGATCCCTTTTGCTGAGAAACATAGACTGATCCTGTGATGATCCTAATTTGATCCCTTTACTGAAAGGTATAGACTGATCCTGTGATGATCCTAATTTGATCCCTTTTACTGAAAGGTATAGACTGATCCTGTGATGATCCTAATTTGATCCCTTTACTGAAAGGTATAGACTGATCCTATGATGATCCTAATTTGATCCCTTTTACTGAAAGGTATAGACTGATCCTATGATGATCCTAATTTGATCCCTTTTGCTGAGAATGGCAGAAGATAATGTTGCTTCTCAGTAAAAAAATCCCTTTACTGAAAGGTGTTTTATAGACTGATCCTATGATAAATCCTAATTTGAGAAGGTTGGGGTGAAAGGGGTAGACTGGGGGTAGGGGAGTAAACTCCTCCCTTTTGCAAACCATGGAATAAGATCAGGTCCGGCAATCATGAGTCATGCGTCTTAAAACAGTTAACGCGGGTGGTAAAGTGTAAATTAGCACCAACAGCCGATGCAGGTGGGAGCAACCCTAATCTCTCAGGAGAGACGCCTCTGTGACTATAAAGTACCTGATACCTCAAACCAGAATATATTGCCATGGCAGGTCAGGCTAATACTATTATTACTTATACCAGTGTTAATTGTTTTAACCCTTTCGCCTCCAGTGTAATTTTTCAGCCAACAAATAGGGGAAAACGGGGGTAGCAAGCGCATGGGCGGGGTAAGAAGCCCACCCCAATTATCTCATGAAATAAAGAAAATTTCAGTTAAATTTGCTCATAAGACGAATGCTAGACATGGCTCGTCTCATGGGCAAAATGAGACTTGAAAGTTGCTTCATTTCCAGAGTTAATTGGTTTGGGCTTCTTACCCGCCTCATGCCAATTTTTCACCCCGTCTTCCCCTACCTTTAATATCGTACCTGGGTACAACAACAACGAAAAGATCTGCAATATTCCGAATTCCTCTGTGACACGTATAACATTAGGCTTAACCTCCAAGATTATTGAAAATAGGGTCTTCAGATAACAGGCTCTGATTTGATGCTTTTTAGTGACATGGGTGTTAAAACCCTTTCACCGCCAGCCATATTTCAGCCAAAAATGTCCATTAAATTTACCTGGGTAGAGAACAAAATCCATCTGCAGTATTGGGGATTCTTCTGTGACGTATATAAAATAAGGTCTATCCTTACTTCCCTAAACTAAGACAATAGGGTCTTTGGATAATAGACCCCAATTTGATGCCTTTTAGTGACATGGGTGTTAAATCACTGTGGTGCTAAAATGCGACTTTGGCAGGGAAAGGGTTGGCGCACTCGTGTTTACCATACCTGGTCAAAAAAACCTGGGTCGCAGTGACACGCGCGGGGTGCGCGTGCGTTGCGTGCGTGCGTGCGTGTGTGGTAATGGTAGCGTCGTTATTATTATTATTGCGTGTCATCCGGGCAACCCCGCACGTGCATCCGGCTGCAAAAAAAGAAGAAGGGAAAGGGGTGGGGTGTACACACGTCACACGAAGTCTAGCGGAGGCTCTGGTGACAGATGGTGCATGTGCTGCGTCCCATAGGGGGGGGGGGGGGGGGAGAGAGAGAGAGGGAGAGAGAGAGAGAGAGAGAGAGGGGGAGAGAGAGAGAGAGAGAGAGAGAGAGAGAGAGAGAGAGAGAGGAGAGAAAGAAAGACAAAGAGGTGGGGAGAGACAGAGACACAGAGAGAGAGAACGAGGGAGAAACACGGAGAGAGTGAAGGAGAGACAGAGATATGCTCTGAGAGAGAGAGAGAGAGAGAGAGAGAGAGAGAGAGAGAGAGAGAGAGAGAGAGAGAGAGAGAGAGAGAGAGAGAGAGAGAGAGAGAGAGAGACTAAAAGAAAGAGAAAAGACACACATATACACACACGGAGAGACAGAGACAGAGAGAGAGAGAGAGAGAGAGAGAGAGAGAGAGAGAGAGAGAGAGAGAGAGAGAGAGAGAGAGAGAGAGAGAGAGAGAGAGAGAGAGACAGAGAGAGACAGAGAGAGACAGAGAGAGAGAGAGAGAGAGATTCACACACATAAAGAGAGAGATTCAGAGAGAGAGAAACATAGAGAGAGAGAGAGAGAGAGAGAGGAGGAGAGAGAGAGAGAGAGAGAGAGAGAGAGAGAGAGAGAGAGAGAGAGAGAGAGAGAGAGAGAGAGAGACAGAGAGAGAGAGAGAGATTCACACACATACAGAAAGAGAGAGATTCACAGATAGAGAAACATTTCACAAGAGAGAAGAGACAGAGACAGAGAGAGAGAGAGAGAGAGAGAGAGACGGTGTGGACGTCGGAGAGAGTGGCCACTGGCTGCTGTGCCGGACAATGCAGTTGTTGGGGAAGTTGAGTGATGGCAAATCTAAAGCCTGCAACAGCTGGTCACTGCTTAATGGCAGTAATACCGAGGTCTCTGTTGCAGCCACACAGAGAGACAGTGGTCAGTTGGTCAGTATAATGTGTGTAATACCAGTGATGCTATCTGCATAATTAACACATTGTCACAGCTTTTTTTTTCCCCTGAGGACCATTATAATATACTTGCACTGGTTTAATTACACGGCATTTGATTGGTGTAAATACATTTATTCCAAAGTTAGTGAATGAATGAAAATATGTTTAACGTCCTCCGGTCTGGAACAGACACATGTGGGACACTAGTAGATATAAAGATGGTGGGAACGATCCCGGAGGCAGTGCAACACCAGGAAAGTCCCGAATATGTAACAATACAGATGCGTAACGCGGTAATCTTCACAAAGTTAGTTAGTTAGTCTATCATAGTCCCGTCAATAGGCCTTTGCAACTAGGGTTATTAACGCCCTTGACAGTGAGAGTAATTACTCTTGCTGGTCAGTACTGACAAGGGCATTCACTCTTGCAAAAGGCAGCCATTTAGTGGCATCAAATAGTGGTTATTGGCGAGAGTTATCCCCCTGTTTGGTCAGTACTGAACCATCTTCCCCCACCCACCAAGGGCATTCACTCTTGCAAAAGGTGTTCGTTGCAGACCCCAACAGCCATGGTTATCTCAGGACTGTCACCGCGTAAAGTTCGACCACGTATAGCAAAACACAAATCCATGAATGTTAACCACGTCCAAAAACCTGAAAACGTAAATAATATAGTACAATTCATAACATGACACTTCCCTCATTGCACCAT
Source organism: Phymorhynchus buccinoides (assembly GCA_017654935.2). Classification (NCBI taxonomy): domain Eukaryota; kingdom Metazoa; phylum Mollusca; class Gastropoda; order Neogastropoda; family Raphitomidae; genus Phymorhynchus; species Phymorhynchus buccinoides. The sequence goes on along the minus strand of CM065706.1, from coordinate 35,308,356 downwards.
ATAGCACATAATTCCAGACAGTGCTGGAAACGTAAGCCATTCCACTCTATTTATCGAGTCCAGGTTTTAAAGCAAAACAGGTAAAAAAAGGATAACAAACATACTATTAAGCTAAAATATCTTTTTATGAAAGGCCATATAGGCAAATATGCACTGCAGAATGGACAACAGGTGCCCACTCAAGTGCGTACACACACACCAAACACACACACACACACACACAGAGAGAGAGAGAGAGAGAGAGAGAGAGAGAGAGAGAGAGAGAGAGAGAGAGAGGAGAGAGAGAGAGAGAGAGAGAGAGAGAGAGAGAGAGCGAGAGAGAGAGAGAGAGAGACACACAGACAGACACACACACACACGACACACACACACACACACACACACACACACACACACACACACACACACACACACACACACACACACACACACACACACACACACACACACACACACACACACACACACACACACACACACACACACACACACACCCAACACACACACACAACCACACCACACACACACACCTCATGCGTACACCCCTTTCACCCCTCCTGCGTATAGCTTTCAGCAGAGCGTGGTTCATTCAGTTTTATGACATTTTCTTTTTCTTCTTCTTCAGTGTTCCCAGGCCATAAGGACATAATGGGTAAGGTACGTATGTGTCCGGTTTTCACTTTTCACTGGCCTCCCCGCTACATACATACATACATACGATGTCTGAGGAGCTCAAAGGATAACATTATTCGGATTTTTTTTTAAAGATTTTTTTTAGGGGGGAAGGGGCAAGAGATGACAGAAAGCAAAGGGAAAAGGCAGAATCAAAGAGAGTAACAGATTAGAGGAAGCTACTTCCAGAACTTCTAGAAGTTGGGGGGTCTACGAACGACCCCCCCCCCCCCACCACACCACACCACACACTCACACATGCACACTCCCGTATGCACACGGGGAGAGCTCTTCATTTAAAAAAAAAAAATTGTGGGGTTTTTTTTTCAATAAACAGTTGTTTACTAGAAATAAATGACCTTACTAGACTGTCTGTCATAAATGACATTTTATTATAACAATCTGATTCCCAACCTTTTTTTTTAAAGACCCAGTGACGCACCACGATTAAGTCCCTTGTTTTTTTCTGGGTTGCTGTGACCCACATACAGAATTCCCCAAGTTGAATGAAAATCCGTTTAACGTCCTCCGGTCTGAAACAGACACATATGGGACATTAGTAGATATAAAGATGGTGGGAACGATCCTGGAGGCAATGCCCGGAGGCAGTGCAACTCCAGGAAAGTCCCGATTTTTTTTTAGCGATACAGATGTTTTTAGTAGAATTCCCCAAGTTCAAATTGAGGCTGCTCTTTATACTGATGTTTCGGTTTGAATTTGGGGGCCTTTGATATGGGAGTGAGACCTGGTCAAAACAAGATTTATTTCTAGTTATAAGAGGGAAAGCACGTGAAAACCCGTGTGACAAATCTGGTGGGTCAAGATTGGCACACCCTCCGCTTTAACCTTTGACCGCCAGCTATATTTCAAAAGGGACCATTCAATTTACCTGGGTAGAGAACAAAATCCATCTGCAGTATTGGGGATTCTTCTGTGACACGTCTATCCTTACTTCCCAAAACTGGGTCTTTGGTAGACCCCAATTTAATGCCTTTTAGTACTAGGGTTAAATCACTGTGGTGCTAAAATGCGACTTTGGCGGTGAAAGGGTTAAGGTGTGGGGGGCAACAACAGCATAGGAGGAGTGGGGTGGTGGGGTGGGGTGGGGGGGGGGTTATAAAGGGATTCACCTTTAAAAAAAAAAAAAGATATGGTCATCAAACGGCTGGCCAAAAAGATCGTCGAGGTGTCCAGGGGTCACTTCTGATCTTTTGTCCGCCATGGAGAGCCTCCTCCATCCGGGCATTCTTCTGCACGTGACCGGGCCTCGCTTTGGATCACAAAAGACTGAGACTGGTTGTGAATGGAGATGTTTGGGGAGTAGAGGGAAGTTAGCCTCGTTGTCGTCGTCGTTGCTGCTCTGAATGAGTGACCCAGATTCCTGGGGCGGCTTATAAGGTCGCGGTGATCTTTTGGAGAGTACCCCTTTTTCTTTCTCTGTTTTTTTCTTTCTTTCTTTCTTTCTTTGCTTTGTAGAGAAGAAGAGAGAAGAAGAGAAAGAGAAATGAGGGGCGACAACAACAACGACAGCTATGATAGGGTGGCCACACTCCTATACATGGTTTCGGATTCTTTCGTGGTAGTTTTTGTTTTTTTCTCCCATTTTTGTCTTCTTCTTCCCTCTAACCTGTTCGTTTTATGACCACCCGCTTGACCACTCGGAAGCTTTTGTTGTTGGTTGTTGAAGGGGTTGGGGGAAGGGTGCATGCAATGTTTTCCTCGTGTTCTGCCCTGCCACCGCCCATCCCTCCTATCCTCTTTCAGCAATCTAGTACTTTAGTCACACACACACACACACCCTCATGTTTACAAACCCTCAACCTCACCAAGTAGTGCTTCTTTTAGTTTTATGAACATAAACCTAGGCTGATCCTAACCCTATCCATTTACACACACGCACACACACACAAAAACCCAGTCAGAATGTTGCTTCTCAGTCAAAACAATTTTTTTAATTGCGATTTGACCAGACGTTCAAGACTGTACTTGGTCATCTCTAAACATGGAACACTCATTTTTGTTTTAGTAAAGTTTTATTGTTGTGTGTGTATTTGACGGTTTAAGGGTTTGGTTAGGGTTAGGGATAGGGTTATTAGGGTTAGGGTTAGAGTCAGTTTAATTTCAGATTGAATGGTTAAAATTAATACGTTTCTAAATGATATTGATTAATAATACCTTTAATTTTGTTCATCATTACATTACTTGGTTTAAAATGCAGTCTCCATCATTCTGTTCAATCAATTGTGCAACTATGACGTTAATTTAAGGAGCACGGTATAAGCTTCGAGCTTGTTGTTGCTCTAAATTGTCTTTCTGTTTGACCGAATAAAGATTTGTTTAAACCAATGGTTAAAAGATACACATTCTAAAGTTTCGTTGAAAACCCACATTGTCACTGCGGAATGGCGTCACTTTCCCTATTTGGAGATGACCGTGTGCAGCATTGAACGTCTTGTTGCGATTGGTTGGGGTGTTGTTTTTTGTTCTTTAGTGTGTGACGAAAATACAAGATGGCCTCTTCTGTCCTCCTCTTTTTTTCTTTCTCTTCTCCACCTTCCGTTTCCTCGTCTTCTTTTTCCTTCTTCGTCCTCCTGCTGTTTCTCTTCTTTCTTTTCTTCTGCATCCTCCTCCTCCTTCTCCTCTTTCTTTCATTCACAGATCGTGTTGACCTTTGCCTCCTGGAAGGCAGCCCACGCGCCTTGACGTTGAGGGTTTTGTGAAGGATCGGGGGTGGGGGGGTTCATGGGGGTCAGGGGGGCAAAGGAGAGAAGAAGAATAAAAAACCCGAGAAGCCTGAGGGTGTGGTCAAGATGTTAGTTGCGGGGGGTCCCCTTGGTTTCGTCTCTTGGTCAGTAGTGTCCATCGCCCGATGACTCCCTCCCTCCCTGCTTTAAATTCCTTTCTTCCTGCCTTCTATTCATTCATTCATTACCCGGCCAGAGGCCGAGGTATTGCGATCGGTTTGTGTGTCTGTCTGTATGTCTGTGTATCGATTATCTTAAAAACTACTGTTTGGATTTTGATTAAAATTGGCAGAGGGGTAGACAGCTTGAAAAGGAAGCTTCCTTTCGTTAATCAACACCGTGCTGAGCTTGACCTTGAAGTTTGACCTTGAAAACCGAAATTTCCTTCTTTGGGCTATGTAATTTCCCCCCAGCTTTATCTCGTGAACTAGTGAACAGAATCGCTTCAAATTTTGTGTGGTGGTGTACCATGGTGCAAGGAAGTTTGTATAAAAGTTCAGCTGTATCTCGTGAACTACTGAACAGAATCGCTTCAAATTTTGGGCTATGTATTTTATGCGTTCTGTAAGGGTGGAAAGTGGTGTGTTTATTGGGGGGTGGGGGGGGGGAGGACATGGTGCAAGGAAGTTTATATAAAAGTTCAGCTGTATCTCGTGAACTACTGAACAGAATCGCTTCAAATTTTGGGCTATGTATTTTATGCGTTCTGTAAGGGTGGAAAGTGGTGTGTTTATTGGGGGGGGGGCGGGGGGGGGGGACTTAGGGGGGGGGGGGGGGGGAGAGAGGACATAACTCTGGCCGGGTTTTCATTGTCACAATGCGTTGCTGCCGCTCGGCGATGCCCTTGTTCATTCATTGTTTCATGTATTCACTCGTTCGTTCATTCATTCATTCGTCCATTCTTTCATTTATTCCCTCGTTCGTTCATTCGTAAAAGAACGGTCAAACCCTCGGGAATGTCCTCTTCTTCGGCACCCACCCAGCCTGCAAACACGCGAGCCAGCGACCGACCGACCGACCGTGCGTTCGTGCACGCACGCACAAACGCGCGCGCACAGAGACAGACTGAGATACAGAGAGACGGAGATACAGAGAGAGAGCTCTCCAACAATCCATCTTCGTCTTCTAGCGTTTTTGACCTTGAGCTCCTAAAGACACACTTACCCATCACGATTAAGTCCCTTGGGGTTTTTTTCTGGGTAGCTGTGACCCACATACAAATTCCTCCAACTTAAAATTGAGGCTGCTCTTTAAAATGATTCGATTTCAATTTGGGGGCATTTGTATGAGAGTCAAGCCTGGTCAAAACAAGATTTCCTACCAGCTATAAGAGGGAAAACACGTGAACATCGTGATTTTGACGCGTGACGTGCCGGGTCTTTAACCCTTGCCGTACTCCGTGGGTGCAACTGCACCCTTACTTTTACTTTTTGAAAGTTGTTTCATAATTTAAAAACCGTTCATAGACTCTTGCTGAAATTGTTGTGGTTTTGTCAATGAACTATTCGAGCATGGGCACCCCCAAAAAATCAAGCATTGCTGTTGTTGAAAATCTAGCGAGTAAATAACCAACAAAATAACACTTCAATTTTAAGACAGACTAAAGAATATTTGCTGTGACAAGCTTGTTGTTTTGGTCTTCCATTTTGACATCACATTCACGCGATATATATATATATATATATATATATATATATATATATATAGTTATATATATATATATATATATATATATATATATATATATAAAAAGAAGCCGGAAGTATTGATATTTCCTATGATCCTTCAAATAGTTTGTCTCTTGTTACCTCGATAGCAGCCACAAAACGTTTGCGGCAAACTTCGGCAAAAGAGGTGGGGGGGGGGGGGGGGGGGGTTAGTGCCGTTTTTGCCGATTTGAGCTCACGCTACGTAACGTTAGCCCTTGTGAAACGGCCCCCTGTTGGAACAGAACTGGATCACAGAGAGAGAGAGAGAGGGAGAGAGAGAGGAGAGAGAGAGAGAGAGAGAGAGAGAGAGAGAGAGAGAGAGAGAGAGAGAGAGAGAGAGAGGAGAGAGAGAGAGAGAGAGAGAGAGATGTGAACGCTGAAATGGTTTAATGAGTAGGCCATTGGCCCATGGCATTTTGAGTGGTTACAAAAGTATAACAAAGTAGTAGTATTAACATGTTATCATAAACGCACATAACAAACTTAGCATATACGTAGTTCAAAGCTTCATACATACATTATACATAGAATATCAGGTCAAACACAATCATCTTTACCCATCTGGTTTAAACAAATCTTTATTCACTCACTCGGAAACGATCAAACAAAAAGACAATTAGAGCAACAACAAGCTCGAAGCTTATACCGTGCTCCTTACATTAACGTCATAATTGCACAATTGATTGAACAGATGGAGACTGCGTTTAAACCAATATAAACTGTGAATACAAACAAGAGTTTTAAGTGTGAACAA
>CM065706.1:35277477-35289977 GCA_017654935.2 Phymorhynchus buccinoides | reverse complement strand
TCAAGGGAGAACATTTATTTGGAAGATTGCTTGGGGTGGTTTTTTTTGGGGGAAGGCCGGAGAATGGGCCAATAAGTCAGGAAGATAGTAGATGATAGAAAGCAAAGGGAAAAGGCAGAGTCAAAGAGAGTGGCAGATTAGAGGGAGTTACAAGCACAGAACTTCCAGAAGGTGTGTGTGTGGGGGGGGTGGGGGGTATATTTTACGAAAGACCCCCGGTATCCCCACGCGGAGAGACTCGTGGAGGGGTCGGGGTTTTCCAGCTCCCCGTATGGAGGCACGAGGCATCCACCCACCGCCCCATTAATTTTCTCAATCTACCCACATATATATATACGATTACATGTATCCATAGGCTCTTGACATGTTTTGTGCTTTTTGTGGTGTTTTTTAGATCTGTACAATGAATGATTTCCCCTACAGTACTGAAATATCATGGTACAGCTTAGTGTGTTGTGGAAGACTATTACCACTCTCATCAAACTGGGGGGGGGGGGCGGGGCATTTTGCACTGGCTCTAGTGCTGCAGCCAAAGGGATTGGTTAGCCTTTGGGGACCTTCCTCAACGCCAAATCTCTTTCTTTTGTTTTTTTAAATCTTCATAGCCGAAAAGGCACAAATTGTCCCTTGCTCGGGCTCGGAAAAGCCTCTTCAATATGAGCAAATTTGATTAGTGATACCGGCGAATATATCAAGTTCAAGTTCAAGTTCAAGTATACTTTCATATCTCCAGAAGAGAAATTCAGGTTAGGTGCAAAAACATGACAGAGATACAACATAGCTGAAAGAACATTAATCAAACTTAATCATATGTGACAGTGCCTGGGAAAACCAGACATAATGGAATTTTGGCATAAATTAAGATTTTAATTTTTCATGGTGGAGCAAAGATTCCTTGTTAATACACAGAAAACCGAATTGAGTTATCTTGTCTAGTTTTTATTTTATAATTATTTGAAGTTTGGCATTCGAAACAGATCATTTTGCAGAAATTGGGCATAGAAGACAGAATTTTGCCTCTTTGTTTCTATTGACTTGATTTAGAAAACAATCAAATAAACAAATCAAATCATTAAAAATTGGCTTTCATGTTGTGGATACTGGTAGAATACATAAAAATAAACATAAATATGCCCTAAATAGAAACATTGATATTTTTTGTTTTTTTGACTATTTTTGTCTTTTGCTCAAAACATTCTGAGCGACTTATGTAGGTTTTTCCCATGCACCATCACATATGTCTAGCTTTTGTGGTCTGAAGCCAATAGTTTTCAATCTACGGGCATCTGTTGTCACTGGCCACTCAGCTCTCACTCTCACTCTGCTATTGGTCCTTTAAAAATGTTAATTTTGATTTCAACCCTTTTTTCTTTTTTTTTAATTCTTTTTTTCTCTCCATTGCTTTCCGCTAGCTTCTGTTTATTATTGAACGCTACTGATAAGCACGCGCAAAATGTGTTCACGTGTTCGATTAAACAGACACGTACGCGCGGACACACATACACGCGCGCGCGCACACACACACACATATATATATATTGTAATAGTAAATGAAGAATACAAGCAACACCACTAAAATTACAAACAAACGCTCTTTGACTCTGCCTTTTCCCTTTGCTTACTGTCATCTACTATCTTTCTGCCTTACCGGTCCATTCTCTTTGCCTTTTTTTTTTCACGAAACACTTTCGGAAAACATTTCCTACCAGCCGAAGTCGGACTTGCTGGGCCCTAACTATTTTTTAGTTAGGCGCATAACGGCAGCATGACGCATCTGCGCTCATAATTGACAGGGAACTGTCCGAGTGATCGAAGAAGAAGAAGAAGATAATAAATGAAGAATACGAACAACAACACTAAAATTACAGACATTTCGCCTTGTTGGCTTCCTCAGTGTAGGCTTCAGTAGGCCTACTGTGGGAAAAGGTCATCACGTTGTTGACCAAGTCACACAATGACGTCACGTTCTCAGTCACCCATAATTAATATATATAAGATAAATATTCGATGCATGACGCACGTAGCCTCTTAAATCCTTTCCTCATTTCCTACCAGCCGAAGTCGGACTTGCTGGACCTATAACTATTTCTTAGTTAGGCGCATCACGGCAGCATGACGCATCTGCGCTCATAATTGACAGGAAACTGTCTGAGCGATCGAAGAAGAAGAAGTGGAAGAAGAAGAAGATTACCCCTGGCTGCAAAAAATGAGGGGTCAAATTATTAATCACCGTCAATACGGGGTCAATCGGACCGGGCCCGCCAACAATCCGAAGCTCTGGAAGAACGTTTTTAGTTTGTGTTTCATGCGAAAATGTCTGGTAATAAATAAAATACATAATTAATAGTCTCTTCATTGACAAGGAAGCGCTGCGCTTGGGAGGCGAATCACAGGGACATGGGGAGGTGAGGTGAGCGTGTGTGTGTGTGAGAGAGGGGGGGGGGGGAGGGTAGGGTTGGGAGTGATAAGGACGTGAAAGGGGGGCATTCCCGATGTCATGAGAAATAAGTACACACCGTGAAATAAGTACCTACCGTGAAATAAGTACCCTTCAAAAGCGCACTAGAGCCATTCATATTTGAGTGCTCAATCTTCACGGAAGGAACCAAGAAATAGAGCGGGAGGGTGTAAATCTACATTTTGTTTGCCGATAAATCGATATACAAAGCCATGTCACTTAGTTTCGTATTTTTCAAAATGGCGGACGACATAAACAACCGTCCGTACAAACAAGAATAAGTAATAATAAATATTAGAAAAAATATCCCTGACTTCTCAGTATTTAATGATGAACCTTCTGTTCTTCCTGCATGCCACAAGACGCCTCTGAATGTATAAATTTGGGGGCGAATCTTTCCGAAACGGCAAACAATTAAGACAAAAAGGAAATAAAAAAAGGAAAAAAAAAAAAAAAAAAAGCGGAAAAAAAAGGAAAGGGAGAAAAAAAAAAAAAAAAAAAAAAAAAAAAAAAAAAAAACAAAAAAAAAAAAAAAAAAAAAAGCGAATAAAAAAAAAAGCACAAAAAAAAAAAAAAACAAAAAAAAAAAAAAAAAAAAAAAAAAAAAAAAAAAAAAAGCGAAAAAGCGAGAAAAAAAAAAAAAAAAAAAAGCGTTTTATTTATTTTATTTCATGGGTGAAATATTTTATGCAACACCGGCAAGCAGTAACTCTCCACTGCTTTCATTAGTAGTCATGGCCCAGTTTTTAAGTAGCTAGCCGAAGGGGGGGGGGGGGGGGGGGAGGTGGGTGTAGGGGGGTGCGGGGGGGGAAGAGAGAAAGTTTTTCCAGTTCTTTTTATCAAACCTGCATACTGAAAAGCAAACTCGGGAACGTTGCATGCATAATGGATGACTGACTGTACACCCCCCCCCCCCCCCCCCCCCCCTCCGGGTTGTAAAGTAAACTGAAGTCCACTGTCAACCACCTCGCAGGCTAATAGTAGAACTTGCAGTAGGGGAGATAACAGAAGTATTTTAAAAAGGGGGGGGAGGGAGAAAGGGAGTTTACTGTCCTTTGATCGCCCCCCCCCCCCTATTTCCCCGCTCCCCCCCTCCCTTCCTCCCTCCCCCAGCCCCCTACATCTTTTCTCTAAGTCATAAAGTACTGTCACTCCCCCTGCCTCCCCCCAACACTTAAGTCTCTTCTATCGGGTGCAACTCAATTAGCGCATATTTTAATTGCCGCTATGCTCAATTGCATATATTTTAATTGCCGCTATGCTCAATTGCATATATTTTAATTGCCGCTATGCTCAATTAGCGCATATTTTAATGGCCGCTATACTCAATTGCATATATTTTAATTGCCGCTATGCTCAATTGCATATATTTTAATTGCCGCTATGCTCAATTGCATATATTTTAATTGCCGCTGTGCTCAATAGCGAATATTTTAATAGCCGCTATGCTCAATTAGCGCATATTTTAATGGCCGCTATACTCAATTAGCGCATATTTTAATTGCCGCTATGCTCAATTAGCGCATATTTTAATAGCCGCTATGCTCAATTAGCGCATATTTTAATAGCCGCTATGCTCAATTAGCGCATATTTTAATGGCCGTTATTCTCAGTTGCGCCTGTGTCATGATCCAATTTGCCTCAGAAGGTTTAGTCATCAATCGCGCCCTTTGAAACCCATGGTTGAGATGGTTCATGAGAAATGTAGACACACTGGAAGTTTTACCTAAATTAAGAATGTTTTTGTTTTTGTTTGTTTTTTTGTTTCAGAATATAGAGCTAAGATTATATATCAACATAGGGGAAGACGGGGTAAAACGCCCACGGGCGGGTAAGAAGCCCATGCCAATTATCTCATGAAATGAAGCAAATTTGAGTCACATATTTTGCCCATGAGACGAGTGTTAATGTTTAGCACTCGTCTCATGGGCAAATTTGACAGAAATTTGCTTTGTTTCATGAGATAATTAGCATGGGCTTCTTACCCGCCCATGGGCTTTTTGCCCCGTCTTACCCTACAGAAAGCAGAATTTCAGCTTAATAGCTTTTCTAGTTTTGATATTTTCTAGCCATGTGAAGTTTACCTTAAAGTAATCGGGCGCTATTGATGTATTGGGCGCAATTTCGTGGCACCTTTTCTTATTTTAGCCCCCACACCCTAATGTAAACCCTTCCCACCCCTTTCTTCGTTAGGGCGGGGGGGGGGGGGGGGGGGATACAGATCGAAATCTGTGGCTTTCGTTTTGCTCTGCTTTGCTTTGATTTGCCTTTCCCCTTCGTTTGAAATACTCTTAGTTCTGAAGGATCAGGGAGTGTTTTTGCCACCAGAAGAAGAACATTGTGTGTTTTCTCTGTCTGTCTATATATCATTTTATAATTCTTCTTTCTTCTTCTTCTGCGTTCCCAGGCCATATGGCCATAATGGGTAAGGTACGTATGTATCCGGTTTTCAGTTTTCACTGGTCTCCCCGCTGCGTACAGCCGACACATTCCGATTTCGGAGGAGCTCAAAGGAGAAAGATTATTTGGAAGATTTTTTTGGGGGAAAACGGCAGGAGAATGGGCCTGCCAAGAAGTCAGAAAGATAGATGATAGAAAGCAAAGGGAAAAGTCAGAGTCAAAGAGAGTGGCAGATTAGAGGAAGTTACAAGCACAGAACTTCCAGAAGGTGGGGTAACTATTTTTACGAAAGACCCCCCCGGTATCCCCACGGGGAATGTTATAATTCATAAACACGTTACTTTCTGCGTGTTCATGTTTGAATGGAAATCGGGAGTGACGAGAGTGGAGGTGGGGGGGGGGGGGGGGGGGCGGGAGGGGAAAGGAGAAGGATGGAGACTATAATGTGGAATTATTAATTAATGGTGATGATGCCTTAGATTTAGTTAATGACTGTCGTATAAATAATGCTCATGTAGGATTAAATTAATGGACGGTTTAACATGGCGAAGAAGCTGCGATCGAGGTTCTCATGTTCCGTTCCTTTCGTGTCTCTAGCCTTGAACTAAAAGTAAAAACTGGACTTTGAGAGAGCTAACATGCACACCGAGAGAGAGAGTGTGAGAGAGAGAGAGAAAGAGAGAGAGAGAGAGAGAGAGAGAGAGAGAGAGAGAGAGAGAGGGGGAGGGAGGGAGGGAGAGAGAGGGAGGGAGAGAGAGAGAGAGAGGGGGAGAGAGAGAGGGAGAGAGAGAGAGAGAGAGAGAGGGAGGGAGAGAGAGAGAGAGGGACAGAGAGAGAGAGAGAGATAGAGAGGAGAGAGAGAGGGAGAGAGAGAGAGAGAGAGAGCACTGAACACTGCAAACTGAAAACTTTATTTTTAAGTCTTATCCGAAAGAATGTTCGTCCAATCCGTCAGGTACCCAATTTGTTTCTATCAAAAGATAAAATTTTTTAATAGAAATCCAATAAAAGGGAATATCTTCCAGCTATCCTTTAATCACATCAATGTCATTTCTGAAAACCTTTCACCGCCAGCCATATTTCAGCCACAAATGTCCATTAAATGTAGCTGGATAGAGAACAAAACTCCATCTGCAGTATTGGGGATTCTTCTGTGACAAATAAAATAAGGTCTACCCTTACTTCCCAAAACTGAGACAATAGGGTCTTTGGATAATAGACCCCAATTTGATGTCTTTCAGTGACATAGGTGTTAAACCACTGTGGTGCTAAAATGCGACTTTGGCGGTGAAAGGGTTAAGCGTATAATTAAAGGCAATTTAGTTTTTAATCTTCCTCACAATGTAGTCAAAATCAATTTATATATTTTGGAGGAGTTCCTTATACACAAAAACAAACTTCTTAAAGCTATGCATAGGGGAAGACGGGGTAAAAAGCGCATGGGCGGGTAAGAAGCCCACCCCAATTATTCATGAAATAAAGAAAATTTCATCAAATTTGCCCATGAGACGAATGCTAGACATTAACGCTCGTCTCATGGGCAAAATGTACTGAAATTTGCAATTTCATGAGATAATTGGGGTGGGCTTCTTACCCGCCCAAACGCTTTTTACCCCGTCTGCCCCTAAATGATTAACTCTTATGCTGTCGGTTATAACAAAAAACATTTCAAGTCGATTTTTATTTTTAGTTTTTTAATTCTCCCGAAGCGTTATAAATAAATAATGTCGTTTTCTGATCGGTCCACGAAGCTGTCATTGATTCTGGTATAAAACCCATCTTCGGCAATTAGAGATTTCCTTTAAAAGTGAACCAGAAAAAAAAGTTAAGCAGTGAATCGTTGATGAAGGTTTGTGACTGTTTTTAATCCAGGTCTGTAAGTGCATGTACATATTTCAAATGCAAGATGTGTGTGTGTGTTTTCTTGTTTATTGTCTGTGTGTGTCTGTCTGTCTGTCCTGTCCGTTGCAGATTACAGGGATCGCGTTAAATGGTCATTAACAGTAAAATAAAAAAAATAAAAAAAAAAATATATATAAAAAATGTAAACAAGGTAAAGGTCACGACGGCGATCATTTAGGCGCGGTTGCCTTCCACGCATGGTGCCAATACACACATAATTTGAAGTGATTTGTCAAGCGGTTAGGAGATATCCTTTAAAGAAAAAAAGAAACATACAAGAACGAATTCATAAATTTGCGATCTAGATATAATAATAAATAATAAATAATAATAATACCTGATAATAATAATAATAATAAGATAATGATTGATCAAAATACTATGTTTTGTTTTATCTATCAGTCGCAGGTTTGTAATAATTTTTTTTGGGTGCTAGGGATGAATTGTTGTGTCACCGAAGGTAATGGACTTGTGGTTTTGATTTTTTTTTATTTTTTTATTTTTATTTTCTGTCTGTCCTAAGGATATCTCCCGAACCGCTGACCGAATCGCGTCAAATTGTGTGAAGGTGTGTGCCCTTAATAGAAAGAGATCGGCGCAAACCATTTTGCCGTCGTGACCTTGACCTTGACGTACGACCTTGAAAACCGAAAATCTATTTTTAGCCATATCTCGGGCATGATCAACATAGGATGTTGAAAAAATGAAGGTGGTTTGGCTTATGCCCGTTCTGATGATGGCATACCGCAAGGTCAAGGTCAAGGTCAAAAAGATCGCTGGAGCCTGAAAATCGGACGTCATTTTTTTCTCCTTCTGTCTGTCCCAAGGATATCTTTCGAACGGGTTGACAGAATCACGTCAAATTTTGTGTGCTGGTGTGTCACCATGAGAGGAAGGCATCCGCGCAAACCATATTGCCGTCGTGACCTTGACCTTGGCGTACGACCTTGAAAACCGAAAATATTTCAGGGGCCATAACTCCCACACCGTTAGTGTTAGAGTCTTCAAATTTGGCATGTGTTACTTTGCTTATGCCCGTTCTGATGATGGCATACCGATCAAGGTCAAGGTCACGGTCCGGGAGATCAGTAGGCCTTGAAAGTGGTAGACAGTCTAAAAATTGGGTTTTAAGCCATATTTTCCACGAACGTACTTGACAGAAGCGCTTCAGATTGTGTGTGATACTGTATACCCTAGAGACGAAAACATCCGAGCATAAATTATAACCATGACCTTGACCTTGAGGTGTGACCTTGAAAACCGAAATTTACTTCTTTGCGCTATATGTTTCTTCTTCAAGCTGTATCTCGTGAACTAGAAGACAGAATCCCTTCCAATTTTGTGTCAGGATGTGACACTCTACGGGGTGTCGCAAGTGCGTGGCATTGCTGGTGACGGACATGTCTGCCGCTCGGCGACGCCCTTGTTTTGTTGTTGTTGTTGTCTTCCTTGGCTTAAAGACTCCAGGGATCATCCCAACAGCCGAAGCACTTGAACACATATGGTACAAATGCACCAGCTAGGGATGAGAACGCTACGTGTGTGACTGGTTGTTTTTTTATTACCCCGCACTTTGGGCAGCCACACTCCGACTTCGGAGGAAGATGAATTGTTTTGATACAGAGTTTCGGTTGTTTTCGATGTTTGTTATTGCTTTGTTTAATTTGTTTTCCTAGGAGACTGGTTTTGACACCGGTTGTTTGGGGGGAATCGTAACTGATGGGACTGGTTTTGACACCGGTTGTTGGGGGGAATCGTAACTGATGGGACTGGTTTTGACACCGGTTGTTGGGGGGAATCGTAACTGATGGGACTGGTTTTGACACCGGTTGTTTGGGGGGAATCGTATGATGGGACTGGTTTTGACACCGGTTGTTGGGGGAATCGTACTGATGGGACTGGTTTTGACACCGGTTGTTGGGGGGAATCGTACTGATGGGACTGGTTTTGACACCGGTTGTTGGGTGGAATCGTAACTGATGGGACTGGTTTTGACACCGGTTGTTTGGGGGGAATTGTAACTGATGGGACTGGTTTTGACACCGGTTGTTTGGGGGGAATCGTATGATGGGACTGGTTTTGACACCGGTTGTTGGGGGAATCGTATGATGGGACTCGTGTTGACACCAGTTGTTGGGGGAATCGTATGATGGGACTGGTTTTGACACCGGTTGTTTGGGGGATCGTATGATGGGACTGGTTTTGACACCGGTTGTTGGGGGGAATCGTACTGATGGGACTGGTTTTGACACCGGTTGTTGGGGGCATCGTATGATGGGACTGGTTTTGACACCGGTTGTTGGGGGAATCGTATGATGGGACTGGTTTTGACACCGGTTGTTGGGGGGAATCGTAACTGATGGGACTGGTTTTGACACCGGTTGTTGGGGGGAATCGTAACTGATGGGACTGGTTTTGACACCGGTTGTTTGGGGGGAATCGTAACTGATGGGACTGGTTTTGACGCCGGTTGTTGGGGGGAATCGTAACTGATGGGACTGGTTTTGACACCGGTTGTTGGGGGAATCGTAATGATGGGACTGGTTTTGACACCGGTTGTTGGGGGGAATTGTAACTGATGGGACTGGTTTTGACACCGGTTGTTGGGGGGAATCGTCGCTGATGGGACTGGTTTTGACACCGGTTGTTGGGGGAATCGTATGATGGGACTCGTGTTGACACCGGTTGTTGGGGGAATCGTATGATGGGACTGGTTTTGACACCGGTTGTTGGGGGAATCGTATGATGGGACTGGTTTTGACACCGGTTGTTGGGGGAATCGTAACTGATGGGACTGGTTTTGACACCGGTTGTTGGGGGAAATCGTATGATGGGACTGGTTTTGACACCGGTTGTTGGGGGAATCGTATGATGGGACTGGTTTTGACACCAGTTGTTGGGGGGCATTGTCGCTGATGGGACTGGTTTTGACACCGGTTGTTGGGGGAATCGTATGATGGGACTGGTTTTGACACCGGTTGTTGGGGGAATCGTATGATGGGACTGGTTTTGACACCGGTTGTTGGGGGGAATCGTAACTGATGGGACTGGTTTTGACACCGGTTGTTGGGGGAATCGTATGATGGGACTGGTTTTGACACCGGTTGTTGGGGGAATCGTCACTGATGGGACTGGTTTTGACACCGGTTGTTGGGGGAAAGTTGTCATGATGGGACTGGTTTTGACACCGGTTGTTGGGGGGGATCTTAACTGATGGGACTGGTTTTGACACCGGTTGTTGGGGGAAATCGTAACTGATGGGACTGGTGTTGACACCGGTTGTTGGGGGAATCGTATGATGGGACTGGTTGGTTTTCACAACCAGTGTAGTGTGGCACAGTGGTAGCGCGTTCACCTCGTGTCAAGTAAACCCGAGTTCGAACCTGGGTACAGGGGATTTTTTCCTCTCACTTTGCACTAGGCCTTACGGTCTGAACGTGGAGTTGTTCGGATGAGACATAAACCGAGGTCCCGTGTGCCCATGCACTTAGCACACGGTGAAACCCAGTGGTAACAAAAAAGTTGTCATTTGGTCAAAATTTTTGCTTCACTATATTAACAGCATTCAAACGTAACAACATTTAAAACGACACACACACACACACACACACACACACACACACACACACACACACCAAAAAAACCCACCAAAAACAAAACCCATACACACACACACACACACACACACACACACACACACACACACACACACACACACACACACACACACACACACACACACACACACACACACACACACACACACACACACACACCACACAGAGACAATATTTTTAATTCAACAGCACTAACATAATACGTTTTTCGTTAGTTTAGAATCCAGTCCCATAGGTAATTATTTGTAACAAAAATTTTATATATTATTGAAGAGGAAGGGAAATGATGGGATAATGATGACGATGATGGTGTGTTGGTTTTTTAGAAATTTTTTTTTTTATTTTTATTTTTATATTTTTCCAGAAGAGTTTTGTTATTGTTGTTGCTTGGTTTTGTTAACTGCTTCTACAGTGTAGGTCTATCCATTCATAATAATAGATACTCACATGCATATACAGATATACACACATACATGCACACACTCACATGCCTGCACCCAATCTCACAAACAATTTTTTTTTTCCCGTCTAATATCACGAGAAGTGCATAGACGTTAAATGAAAGACACACACACACACACACACACACACACACACACACACACACACACACACACAGAGAATCACGGTTTGCAATAGGTGTGTGTGTGTGTGTGTGTGTGTGTGTGCGCGCGCGTGTGCGTGTGTGCGTGTGTGTGCGCGCGTGTGTGTATGTGTGCTTGAAATGAAAGATCTATGCCAAGCGGAATAGCATGGACCTCGCAACAACAAAAGACAAGAGTTCATTGGAAAATCGAGAGAACGAACGAACGAACGAACTTTTCTTTAACCGGGGTTATGAGATAAGCTGAGTGCGCGTGCGTTCGTGCGTGCGTGTGTGTATGTGCGCGCGCGTGTGTTTTCGTGTATGTCTCTCTCTCTCTCTCTCTCTCTCTCTCTCTCTCTCTCTCTCTCTCTCTCTCTCTCTCTCTCTCTCTCTCCCTCTCTCTCTCTCTCTCCCCTCCCTCTCTCTCTCTCTCTCTCTCTCTCCCCCTCTCTCTCTCTCTCAAGCTTTGTTTTTATATACTCAGCCCTGAGGCAAACAACAAAGAGAGAAAAAAAAGAAAACAGATAGAGAGGGGAGAGACAGAGACACAGAAAGACAGAGACGGACGGGGGGGCAGGAGCAAAACAGAATGGCTGAAAGTCGGTGAAGTGGAACTTTTTTTAAAAAAAAATGCACCGGTGTGTGCAAGCAGGCACAAGACCAGTTATTTGCCACCTCTGCGTTTTATTTTATGCGTTTCTCAGTACCCCCTACCCTCTACCTCCATCCCCCTCCCTCACCACTCCCCTTTCCGGGGTTTTCCTGCTATGCAGTACTGTAAAGGTTTGTCTCCCCGCCCCCCCCCCCCCCCTCCCCAGCCGTAACACACACACACACACCACACACACACACACACACACACACACACCACACACACACACACACACACACACACACACACACACACACACACACACACACACACACACACACACACACACACACACACACACACACACACACACACACACACACACACACACACACACACACACATATTTTTGTCCCCGTCTAATATCACAGAAGTGACGACAGGATGTAAAAAAGCACAAGCTTACTCACGTCAATAAAGATCATTTTGACTTGACTTGACACACACACACACACACACACACACACACACACACACACACACACTTATTCTTTCGATGCACACGCCCCTAAAAGTGACTAAAACATTGGTATGAGTGAGTGTTGCATTATCTATTTCCTTTTTATAGTCGTCACATTTCAGATTTGTGTTTTAACTTCTTTTTTTTTAATGAATGTGGTTAAAGTAAATAAAATAATTGATTAATAAATAATTAATAAATAAATAAATAAATAATAATAATAATATATTATTATTATTATTATTATTATTATTATTATTATTATTATGAGCATTTATATATATATGCGCGTATTCTTAAACAAGCCCTAAGCGCTTACAATAATAAACAAATAAATGAATACCCCCACACCACACCACACCACAGTGAGACACACACACACACACACCAAAGCAAAAAACAAAGAAAAGTTAGTCAGAAATAGC
>CM065706.1:35259977-35274977 GCA_017654935.2 Phymorhynchus buccinoides | reverse complement strand
CTGTGACCCACATGCAAATGCCCCTCAACTTCACACTGAGGCTGCTATTTAAAATGATGTTTCGTTTTCAATTTGGGGGCCTTTGTATGTGAGTCAAACCTGGTCAAACCAAGATTTCTTACCAGCTACACGTATAAGAAGGAATAGAAGGAATACACGTGAAACCCGTGATTTTGACACGTGATCTGGTGTGTCTTTAATAAGAGAAAAGGAATTTGTGGGTACAAGAGGGAGGGCGAAGGAATCAAAAGTCCCCCCACCTTCTGGAAGTTCTGTGCTTGTAACTTCCTCTAATCTGTCACTCTCTTTGGCTCTGCCTTTTCCCTTTGCTTACTGTCATCTACTATCTCTCTGCCTTACCGGTCCATTCTCCTGCCTTTTGTTTTTAAGAAACGCTTTCAATAAGAATTCCTCCAGCCGAAGTCGGACTTGCTGGGCCTATTTCTTAGTTAGGTAAGGCGCATAACGGCAGTGTGACGCACCTGCGCTCATAATTGACAGGAAACTGAGCGATCGAAAGAAGAAGAAGAACATTTTGCGACGAAGCACGAACAAAAGGAGTGAGGTCGTCCTCCGAGGGCGCCACCACGACCGTCCACCGACAGCTCCCCAGACACACACTGATCCCCATGACTTTGACCCGAACGCACTAAGGCATAGACTGGATTGAAAACCGAGACTGAGGTCACCATGAGAGCAGGGCATGCAAAGCCACAAACTTTGAGACATTTTAAAGGTCAAGATGTGCCACCCCCCCCCCCCCCCCCCCCCCTACCTACCTATCTCGGTTAATTGTATTTTTCCGTTATTGCCTTTCTTACCATACATAAAGCTGTATTTTAGGAACATTTTTAGCTAATAACCTTTTTGGAATACTAACCCTAACCCTAACCCTAGCCCTAACCCTAACCCTACCCCCCACCCTATAAGACGGAAAAACGCAACGAACCACAACTGTGACAAATCGCGGTGTACTGCAGTACATAGTGGGGGATAGGGTTAGGTTTAGGGGTAGGGTTAGGGTTAGGGTTAGTATTCCAAAAAGGTAATTAGCTAAAAAATGTTCCTAAAATACAGCTTTATGTATGGTAAGAAAGGCAAAAACGGAAAAATAGAATTAACCGAGAAATGCATGGGGGGTGGCACATCTTTACCTTTACCACTTTTTTTTTCTTTTTCATGATTGATGGGAGTGAAGCGGATGACAATGATGATGATGATGATGATGATGATGATGCTATTGAGTTCCATATCAGTCTCAGACTACATGACAGGGCTGTATTCTACGCTTCTATTCATAATGATATCCCGGCGTTAACTAGGCCCGTCTTTGCTACGCTCAAAACGGCACCTTTCTGTATTAGTTTGCTGTGTGTGGGGGGGGGGGGGGGGGGTGGGCACATCTTGACCTTTAAAATGTCTCAAAGTTCTGTGGCTTTGCATGCCCTGCTCTCATGGTGACCTCAGTCTCGGTTTTCAATCCAGTCTATGCCTTAGTGCGTTCGGGTCAAAGTCATGGGGATCAGTGTGTGTCTGGGGAGCTGTCGGTGGACGGTCGTGGTGGCGCCCTCGGAGGACGACCTCACTCCTTTTGTTCGTGCTTCGTCGCAAAATGTTCTTCTTCTTCTTTCGATCGCTCAGTTTCCTGTCAATTATGAGCGCAGGTGCGTCACACTGCCGTTATGCGCCTTACTGCTCCTTTGCTACGGTGGACCCTGTCCCTTTCTAGTGATAGATTAGTTTGAACTCTGCCTTTTCTTAATATGCTTTGAACAAAAAACCCGGGCTGGTAAACCCATGGGGACATTTCGCAAGGACTCCTCTGCATTGCGTCTGTGGTGGTCACCAAGCCGGTGTGGCGTTCTCAAAATGGATTTTTGCTCAACATGTCTTGCGCATGTGCGAAGAGTTAGGGATAGGCTTAGGGTTAGGGATAGGTTTAGGGTCAATTTAGTGTCGAATACACAAAAGATAAAAATTTGATGGTACGTCATGATCGATTGCGCACATGCGCAGACATGTTGAGAACAAATCCATTTTGGGAATGCCACACCGGGAGTAGCTATGATGAAATTCTGCTTATCGTCCTCCGGTCTGGAACAGACACATAATATATATGGGACATTAGTAGATACAAAGATGGTGGGAACGATCCTGGAGGCATTGCCCGGAGTAGCTATAGATGTGCCCCTGTATACTTAATGGAATGTTCCGTGTGTGCCTGCTCCTAAATAATACAACATGGACTTCCAGAGAGAGTTCATATTGTTCCGATTTACGAAAGCAAATTCTCCCTAATAGATTACTTTATCCCAGATCTGTGTTGTAATTAGTCCGTCACCAAGACGGACTATTGCGATCGTCTGGTTTGTCTGTTATTTTTTTTTTTTTTTTTTTTTTTTTTTTCTGTCTGTCCCAAGGGTATCTCCCGAACCGCTGGACCGAATCGCGTCAAATTTTGTGTGAAGGTGTGCCTTCTTAATAGGAAGAGATCGGCGCCAACCATTTTGCCGTCGTGACCTTGACCTTGTTTATTTTCTGCTAAACAAAAAAACAAAAAAAATATATTTTACTAAAATTAAGCAAATTCATTAAAGCATGCCATGTTGTATAAGTTTGAATCTTATGTTTGTTGAAAGTTGAAGTTTAAAGATCTACCAGATCACGTGTCAAAATCACGGGTGAATGAATGAAAAATGGTGTTTTACGTCCTCTCGGTCTGGAACAGACACATATGGGACATTTGTAAATACAAAGATGGTGGGAACAATACTGGAGGCAATGCCCGGAGGCAGTGTAACTCCAGTAAAGTCACAATTGTTTTAGCAATACAGATAGGTGTAGCGGTAACCACGCCTCGGTTAAACCTCATCGGCTATGGTACCGCCACAAGTTAGTATTGATTGCTAAATTTTGATTTTCAAAATCACGGGTTTCACGTGTTTTCCCTCTTATAACTGTAAATAAATCTTCTTTTGACCAAGTCTGACTCCCATAGAAATGGCCCCAAATTCAAACCGACACATCAGTTTAAAGAGCAGCCTCAATTTGAATATGGGGAAATGTGTATGTGGGTCACAGCAACCCAGAAAAAAACAAGGGACTTAATCGTGGTGCGTCACTGGGTCTTTAATGAAATCCTCCATGCCCCGCTAGGGGTGAAAGGGTAATAAACTCTTCAATCTTGAATCTGGGTCCGACCCATCAGCACATTCGGGTGTTTCGTTTTCATTTTCACTGGACATAGCCCCGTACTTTTTACACACACACGCGCGCGAACACACACGCACGCACCACGCACGCACACACGCACACGCACACACACGCACACGCACACACAGAACACGTGATGACACACATACACATAACACGATGGACAAATAGAGTGACTAGTAATATTAACTCTTAACTCTTAAACAGGTCTCTCTCTGTGTGACGGCAATAAAGAACATATTAAAACTATGACAAGCAATAGCTCATGCATATAATATAAACTATGTTTGTAACAAAGAGATAGAATAATAATTATGGGTAAGGTTGGAGAGAGGGGGGGGGGGGTTAACAATGTCAAAGTCAAAGTCAAAGTACTTTATTTCAAAAACCTCCCCCAGGGGGGACATGAAATTGCTACAACAGGTAACATTATACAAACACACATTACATGCAACAATTGTGGAGAAATACAGTGGAGATTTGGGAGAAATGGAATGGGGAGTAGGTGAAGACGGGGTATAAAGCCCATGGGCGGGTAAGAAGTCCATGCCAATTATCTCATGAAATAAAGAACATTTCAGTCAAATTTTGCCCATGAGACGAATGCTAAACATTCACACTCGTCTCATGGGCAAAATGTGACTGAAATGTGCTTCATTTCATGAGATAATTGGCATGGGCTTCTTACCCGCCCATGGGAATTTTTACCCCGTCTTCACCTATAGGGTGAGGACAGGAGAGACAGAAGGATGAAGAGTTACGGGAAGTAGAAGAAGAAGCAGAAGAAGAAGAGGCATGTGGCTTGTCAGGGCGAGGTGATAGATGTGCCATGCACTGGCATTCCAGGTCAACTCTTCCCTCTTCCCGTCTCTCTCTTATTTCTGTCCTTTCTCCAACTCTGACGTCGTGGCTCGTGAATCATGTGACGTAAGCCCCCACGTGACTGGACCGGCGCCATTACGCTCGCCTCTCGCCGTCTCTTACAAAACAAAGTTGATGTTTTACGTCCTCTCGGTGACAAAGAACCATACAGTACAGTTCTTTTAACCCTTTCACCGCCAAACTCACATTTTCAGTGATTTACCACCTATGTCACTAAAAGGCATCAAATTGGGGTCTATTATCCACAGACCCTATTGTCTTAGTTTTGGGAAGTAAGGATAGACCTTATTTTAGATCTGTCATAGAAGAAATCCCCAATACTACAGATGGATTTTGTTCTCTACCCAGGTAAATTTAATGGAAATGTTTGGATAAAATATGGCTGGCGGTGAAAGGGTTAACAAAGTTAATAAATGCGCTGTCTGTTCCTCTGCTCTTCTTTATAAAAGGCTGGCACCGTATTGTTTTTAAAAAAATCGGGACTTTCCTTCGGGCAATGCCTCCAGGATCGTTCCCACCATCTTTACATCTACTAATGTCCCATGTGTGTCTGTTTCAGACCGGAGGACGTTAAACAGATTTTCATTCAACTAATGTCAGAGATATATCTATATATCTATATTAGACAGAAATATGTCTATATTGATAATTAAAAAATCGGGACTTTACTGGTGTTGCACTGCCTCCGGGCATTGTCTCCAGGATCGTTCCCACCATTTTTTTCTACTAATGTCCCATAATTATGTGTCTGTTCCAGACCGGAGGACGTTAAACAGATTTCCACCAACTAATGTCGTACAACTGTACGATACGATTCGATCACGTGGTTTTCTAAAAAAAACAAATTTGATTCGCGCTTCGAAACCACATGATCGAATCGTATCGTATCGTACAGTCGTATGATATTAGTTGACGTGTAGTAGGCCCTTAAAGGGGCACCCTGACGGATTAGTTTTTTGTGCAAGAAACACGTCGAGATCACCAGGAAAACACCCTTTACAGAGATCGCAACACTCACTTTGCTCTGGTTTCCTAGAAATCAAACCGTCAAATCGGCGATTCCTCCTTGGCGGAGGTACTGGAAGTCAAATTCTTTCAGTGAAAGAGAAGGCATGTGGCTTCTCTTTTCTAATGGCCGCCTGAGTCGCTTAGACCAAATCACGAAATTGTCACAACACAAGCCTTTTTATTTAGTTTGACCAAAAAGGAGTTTAACTCGGAACAAAGGAAATAGCTCCTCTTTTTTTTTTACTGCACTACAAAGAACAAAAACTTCAACCACTCTCAGTGGCCTCCACCCACCCCGTCCCTCCCTGAAAGGGGCTGTTGGCCTTATTCAGTAAACTTCCGACTTCTCTCTCTCTCTCTCTCTCTCTCTCTCTCGCTCTCTCTCTCTCTCTCTCTCTCTCTCTCTCTCTCTCTCTCTCTCTCTCTCTCTCTCTCTCTCTCTCTCTCTCTCTCTCTCTCTCTCTCTCTCTCTCTCTCTCTCTCTCTCTCTCTCTCTCTCTCTCTCTCTCTGACTGTGAGAACACGGTTATTGTGGAAAAGAGCCCGAGGTGGGAGCAACCCGAATTTCGCAGAGACGCCTCTGTGACGATAAAGTACCAAATACTGTTTACGACACAAACGAATGTGTAACAGAATTAATTGTCTCGTGAAAATCTGTTTAACGTCCTTCCGGTCTGGAACAGACACATATGGGACATCAAAAGTAGATATAACAAGTGCAACGCCGAGCGGCTGCAAAGTCCCCTCGCAGCATCGCCGAGCTACTCCGAAATCGGAATGTGTCGGTTGTACACATACATAAAAACGCATCAAAACAGCACGTAACTACATAAAAACGCACCGAAACAGCACGTAACTGAATAGTTTTTTTATATATAGCCTTGGGGTTCGGACCCGTGATTTGAGCGCGCGCGATCATGCGCACACGAGCGCACAGAAAAATTCATGACAACTGTGACCATTCATATGTTGTGACTGCATTCATCAAGAAATGTTGTGAACAAAACTGCATTGAAATACATGCAAAACTTCGCGAGATATTAGCGATTATGTGTTTCGGGGTTTAAACCCCGTAACTGGCGCGACCTTGACCTTAATGTAAAACTAAATACATCAGTGGATAGCTTGCATCTTGGCAAACTAGTATACCAAATTTGATGATGATACACTGAATAGTTTTTGAGAAAAACGGACGAATAGCCAGACGGACGGAGGCACGCCGGACGGACGGACGGACCAGACAAAAACAATAGCTCCCCGAACCTTCGGCTCGGGGACTAAAAAGATGATGGTAACGATCCTGGAGGCAATGTCCCCACAACACCAGTAAAGTCCCGAATTTATAACAATGCAGATCTATATCAATTAATTAATTGTCTCGTTCACTAAGCACTCTCATATGAAAACTCTTTTGCATAAATAACGGGCTACCTGAGGTGGCTGTGTCTGCCGCCTGTCCCAGCACCTTCCAGTCGTCCATCAAACAATAATTATTTTTTTATTAAAAATTTTATTTTTGACGCGGCAATTTTTTTAAATAAGGGGTTCCTGTTTTGACGCGGCATCATGTTGGGGATCCACAGGGAGAACCAGCTGGCTGGGTCATTGTAGATTAGGGTTTTCTCTTTTTCCTTTGCTCTCTCTCTTTTTTTTATTTTTTATGTTGCTATTTTATTTTATTCTTTTGTTTAACCGACATACAATCCATGAAATAATATAAAGTGAATGAAATTCTGCTTAACGTCCTCTGGTTTGGAACAGACACATATGGGACATTAGTAGATATAAACATGGTGGGAACGATCCTAGAGGCAATGCTCGGAGGCAGTGCAACACCAGGAAAGTCCCGAATTTTTATCAATACAGATGTGTATTAAAAAAAAAAAAAACGTTTTTTGGCGGAAAAAAAAAAGTGCTGGTCGTTGTTGAGTGGACGGGGTTTTTTTTTACGTCCTCATGGGTAACAACAAGCGGAAAGCCCTTAGACATTTTGGGACAAAAGTGCTGGTTTCTTTCTGGGTTTTTTTCTTCTTCGATTTTACAGTTTCAAATATTAATATGTGGTGGCCTGGGTCACGATAATCAGGAGAAAGGTTAGATAAGTTGTTAGGGGGGGGGGGGCGTTGTTGTTGTTGTTTGTTTTGTTTGAATCGACAGTTTGTTTCTTTCGGTTTGATAAGGTATAGTGTCCTGTTTGAGTACTTTTTCTTTGTGTATATAAGCAGAGATTTTTTGTTTTGAGTACTTTTTGTTTGAAAAAATACACTTTATTTACGCGTTTTTGTACTTTTAACGCAATAAATAAATACATGAATAAATAAACGTCATTCTGTACAACTTAAGATCAACATAGAGATCGTAACTTCAGTTCTTCTATCTTGAGCTGTCGTCGTAATAATGTTTCCTTCCCTCAAGGAGGAAAAACAACTGTACTGGGGATCAAACGACAACATCTGGAGTCCGTAATATCTCCATAATAAAAGGAAGGGATAAGAGTTGAGGGGGGTGGGGGGGGCATGTCCCTTTGGGGCTTAAGGACACACTGACCCACCACGGATTAAGTCCCTTGGTATTTTTCTGGGTAGCTGTGACCCCCATACAAATTCCCCCAACTTCAAATTGAGGCTGCTCTTTTAAAAACGATGTTTCGTTTTCAATTTGGGGGCATTTTTTTTGTATGGGGGTCAGCCTCAATTTTAAGTTGGGGGGGGAGGGGATTTGTATGTGGGTCACAGCTACCCAGAAAAAAAAACCACCAAGGGAGTTAATCGTTGGTGGGTCAGTGGGTCTTTAGAAGTGTTCAGCCGGAGGGGGGTGGGGGGCAAGAAGGGGAAGGGAAGGGAAGGGGGGGGGGGTTAATTATGACATCACTCAAAAGGGCAACCTGCCACCTGAAGCGAGGCATGCAGGTTGAAACGTGTGTTGCTATATATGTATATATAATACATAACGGCTCTATGTTTTCTTCTCTTCACACGACTCGAGGGATGGTGGCTGGCTTTAGAAGAACCGAACCGAACACTAACTAAACATACACAATAAATACATACATACATAATATAAGACCGCGTTGACCTGTTACGCGAAGTTGACCACGCCGCTTGGCTTAAAATAGGTAAGCTGAGGTAGCTAAGATTGCGGGGACAGGGTGTGGGGTGGGGTAGGGGGGCAAGGATGAATAAAAGTGAGGTGGGGGGGGTGGGGGTGTAGGTAAAAATTGTCAATCAGGCAATTGACCAGTAGGTTTTATCCAACAGGGACAAGCTTGACCCGTGTACCGAGTGACATCGATTGCCCATCCCCTTCAATATGAAGGGGGAGAGGTGGGGTGGGTGGTAGGATACTCTCTGTCTCTCTCTCGTGCATCTCTCTGTCTCACTCTGTCTCTCTCTCTCTCTCTCTCTCTCTCTCTCTCTCTCTCTCTCTCTCTCTCTCTCTCTCTCTCTCTCTCTCTCTCTCTCTCTCTCTCTCTCTCTCTCTCTCTCTCTCTCGTGCATCTATGTGTGTGTGTGTGTGTCTCTCTCTCTCTCTCTCTCTCTCTCTCTTTCTCTCTCTCTCTCTCTCTCTCTCTCTTCTCTCTCTCTCTCTCTCTCTCTCTCTCTCTCTCTCTCTCTCACTCTCTCTCTCTCACATGCATCTGAGTGGCTCTCTCTCTCTCTCTCTCTCTCTCTCTCTCTCTCTCTCTCTCTCTCTCTCTCTCTCTCTCTCTCTCTCTCTCTCTCTCTCTCTAAGCTTATCCTTTCTACACTCAATAATTCGTTTTCTGCCTCTCTTTCTCCCCCCCCCCCCTTCTCTCCCCCTCTCTCCCTACCTCCCCCCCTCCTCTCCCCCCCCCCCCCCCCCCCCCCACATTCAGCATACCAAATTACGTCAGCTCAGTCCACCAGTCGCCCCTGGACTTTGCCTACCTTACATTACATTTAATAATAAGGGGACATCCCCCCACCCCGACCTCAACCCCACCCCACCCCTCAACCCCCTTCTCAAGTTAGGTGCTTGACTGTTAATAGTATAATAATGTCCATACCTACTACTACAGTATACAGAAATGTATGTATGTATGTCACAGCCCCAGTACAGAAAAAAAGGACCAAGATTTTGCAGGTCACTGGACGCTGTATGCGTGTCATACTGGTGACCCAACTTATGCAATTCTCGCTCAGAAGAGGAAATTATGGACGTTGTGGGGGGTTGGTTGGGGGTGGAAAAAAAAAAATGGTGGGAGGGGGGTGGAGGATGGGAAAGCCAAAGGAGTGGGTCAGGTGTTTTAATGCTAGATGTCCGGCGCCAGGGGAGGGGGGGGGGAAGATGGAGAGGAGGGGGTCGGGTTGAAAAGGTTTGGTTGGGTCGGTGTGTGGGGGGGGATGGGGGGGGGGGGGGGGGGGGGGGGGGGGTATTCATACTTCACATTCCGAATGAGTGGACATTTTTTTTTTCGGGAACGAGTGTTTGGCTTTGTACCCCCCCGTGGGGGGATACCTAGGGGGGGTTGGGGTGTCTTTTGTAAAACAAAAATAGTTCCCCCACCTTCTGGAAGTTCTGTGTGTGAAATTCTGCTTAACGTTCTCCGGTCTGGCTGGAACAGACACCTATGGGACATTAGTAGATTTAAAGATAATGTGAACGATCCCGGAGGCCCTAAGTCCCGCATTTTGAACAGTACAGATATGTATGATTTGTAGGAAGTTATGTGCTTGTAACTTCCTCTAATCTGCCACTCTCTTTGACTCTGCCTTTTCCCTTTGCTTTCTATCATCTACTATCTTTCTGACTTATTGTCCCATTCTCCTGCCTTTTTTTAATAGAAAAAAATCTCCCCCTTTTCTTTTGTGATGAGATTAGCGTCCAATCAATCAGAGACGGTCATGGACGGAGACATCTTCCCACTAATTTTTTGTCTCCTTTGAGCTCCTCAGAAATCGGAATGTGTCGGCTGTACGCTGCGCGGGAGACCAGTGAAAACTGAAAACCGGATGGGACACATACGTACCTTACCCATTATGGCCATATGGCCTGGGAACGAAGAAGAAGAAGGTTTTGTACCGGTTTTGGCCCTTTTTATGGGGGGCCATTTTTCTTTAGCCAAGGGGGTTCGGCTTTTTCTATCTTGGATATTACGTCAATATGCCTGGGGGGGGGGGGGGGGGGGGGGGGGGGGGGGGGGGGGGGGGGGGGGGGGTGGTGGGGGGGGGGGGGGGATAGGGAACAAAATAGATGACCGGGGGGGGGGGGGGGGGGGGGGGGGGGGGGGGTGGGGGGGGGGGGGGGGCAAAAAAAAAAAAAAAGGGAGGGAGGGAGGAGGGGAAGGAGAGCGTTCTTGTGATCACGTGTTAAAGGGGCACCCTGATGGATGGGTTTTTGTAAGAAACACGTCGAGATAAGAAAACACCGTCAGAGATCGCAACACTCACTTTGCTCTGGTTTCCTAGAAATCAAACCGTCAAATCGGCGATTCCTCCTTGGCGGAGGTGCTGGAAGTCAAATACTTTCACCCAAACAGGCGTGTGCCGTCTCTTTTCTAATGGCCGAAAAATCGTTTGCACGAAAACACTATTTTTTGCTCTGGTTTCCTAGAAATCAAACCGTCAAATCGGCGTAATTTTAATTTTTTACTGCACTACGGAAACGCAAAAGCTTCAACCACAATGAGTGACCTCCACCCACCCCATCCAAAATGGTTACTCTCTCCGGCATCTCCGCTAAGGAGGAATCGCCGTTTTGACGGTTTGATTTCTAGGAAACCAGAGCAAAGTGAGTGTTCCGATCCTTGAATAGGCTGTTTTTCTGGTGATCTCGACGTGTTTCTGGCAACAAAAAAACCTCATCCGTCAGGGTGCCCCTTTAAGGTGGGTATTAAGTGTAGGTGATGTATAACTTGTTGATTTAAAAAGAGGAGGGGTGTTACGACAGCAAGGTCGATTGCGTGAGGAAGGAAAGATGAAGAGGAGGTGGTGGTGGGGGGGGGGGGGGGGGGGTGGAAGCACTGTGGCTTGCTTTTTCAAAAAAATGATATAACACCAGTAAGTGAAGTATCACGCAACGGTGACTGTTTTGTGTGTGTGTGTGTGCGTGTGTGTGTGTGTGTGTGTGTGTGTGTGTGTGTGTTGTGTGTGAGACAGAGAGAGAGAGAGAGAGGGTGAGAGAGACGGAGAGAGAGAATGCGAATGCGAATGGCTTAATGAATCAGGCCTTGGCCCATATCATGAGTTGACATTTTTCACATCAAACCACGTTTCAGAGAGAGAGAGAGAGAGAGACAGAGACACAGAGAGAGGATGAGAGAGAGAGAGAGAGAGAGAGAGAGAGAGAGAGAGAGAGAGAGAGAGAGAGAGAGAGAGGTAGAGGAGAGGTAGAGAGTTGGTTATATTTTAGGGGGGGGGGACAGAGTTATGTTTTACATTCCAGTTTAAGCATTTATTTGCGCATCTTCCACGATGTGGCAGACTTGGCACAACCAAATTTAATTGATGTCCCTACGTATTATATAGCGATGCGTTAGTCAGGCTTCAGAATTGTCAGAGGATCAGCTAATTTCAGAGGATTGAGAATTTCTGACAGAGGTTTTGGCTTTATATTTAGAGATATGTTTGTTTTTTCTTCTGAAATAACATTTTTATAGTGATTTATCACTGCATAAAGCCTTTTTGTTGATGTTGGGAACTGATTTCAGTGTTGTCCCTCTATAGTCTGGGGCCTTGATGGCCCTTGGACCGCGGTTTTCAGAGGATTGGACTCAGACTGTTCTGATGCCTGGTTAGTGTACACACCAATTTACGTACTTTTAAAAAGGTTTTAGTGTCGAATTGATTATTGAGTCAAATATGCATAGATAGTCTAAAGAGTGTTGTGGAATCAACTTGAGTAAAATTAAACACAGTGGCTACAATAGACAATTTTCGGGAGGGGGGGAGGGACTAGGGAAAAGCACTTCGTGAATATTAGAGTTGTTCACCTCCATTACTCGGTCAAATACCATAGCAACAATGGCGTCGAATCTTGAAACCGCAAGGATGCGAGTCAGCGACTTGCAGACTTTTTTTAAAAAAAAGAAACATTAGGGGTGGCCAGTGGCCACAAACTGATAAAACTTGCAAAATGTGACGTAAAAAATATAAATGACATTTTTTTAGAATGACGCACGGTGTTCTAAGCGCTGTATGTCTGCTCAAACACACGAGTCGATAGGCTACGAGAGCTGATGGTAGAGTGACTTCCCCTGTTTGACCGATTGAATTTGGCAAGATCTCTCCCACACACCATGAAATTACTCCCCTTAATTATTTTCGAACAATTCCTATTACGCCGTTGTTGCGACACTCGACCATGTTCAGGGATGGTAACTCTCAGGAAGAGTAGTTGACCTTTGTCGAATTTTTCGTCAACAAAATTAATGCATTTTTATTAGTCCCCGAGCCGAAGGTTCGGGGAGCTATTGTTTTTGTCTGATCCGTCCGTGCCTCCGTCCGTGCCGTCCGTCCGTCCGTCCGTCCGTCCGTCCGGCTATTCGTCCGTTTTTCTCAAAAACTATTCAGTCTATCATCATCAAATTTGGTATACTAGTTTGCCAAGATGCAAGCTATCCACTGATGTATTTAGTTTTACATTAAGGTCAAGGTCGCGCCAGTTACGGGGTTCAAACCCCAAAACACATAATCGCTAATATCTCGCGAAGTTTTGCATGTATTTCAATGCAGTTTTTTTCACAACATTTCTTGATGAATGGTCTATAACACAGTTGTCATGAATGTTTCTGTGCGCTCGTGTGCGCATGATCGCGCGCGCTCAAATCACGGGTCCGAACCCTAAGGCTATATTATATCAAAAACTATTCGGTTTCGTGCTGTTTTGATGCGTTTTTATGTAGTTACGTGCTGTTTTGATGCGTTTTTATGTATGTGTACAGCCGAAGCATTCCGATTTCGGAGTAGCTCGGCGATGCTGCGAGGGGACTTTGCAGCCGCTCGGCGTTGCACTTGTTTTTTTTAAAAATTTCGTATGCTTAACGAATCAAAGTTTGGTTTTATAACGAGTTGAGTAGTTGAGTTTATTAAAAAGATTTCTATAATTGCGTTGTGGTTTTTGTTGTTGTGCTTGTTTGTAGAAAAATAGAAGACATGTTTGAAGAAAAAACATGTAAATGAAACCAAAAAAACTGAACGTCGTTTCGCAAACTATGCGAATGCTTAAAAGAAAATGCTTAAAGGGAAAAGAGTCCCTATATGAACACAGTATAGATTATGTTGGTTTCATCTTAAAAAAAGATTACAATGGGGGGAGGGGGGGGTGGGGGCATACAAATGGAAAGGATTTGAAGCAAAGCGAGGGGGGGTGGTGGAAGAGAGGAAAGGGGGGTGGGGGTAGGGATTCAAGATCTACACCAACTGAAAGGACCCAATCTTGCGGGGGGGGAAAAAATCTTCCAAAAGATTTTGATCCCCAGTTTCCTCCTGCCTGTATAATTTAAGCTGGACATATCGCCACCATTACAACCACCACCACCACCACAACGCCATTCTTTATAAGCCCCCGGTACGGTCTATTTGTTCGCCCTCAATGCTCTGTAGTCAAACAATGCGAAACGTAGGCTTCTGATGGTGATGATGATGGGGGGAATGGGGGAGGAGCGGGGGTGGGGGCAGAGAGACCTATTGTCCAGTCGTGTATGGGAGCATTAAAGCCTCTACTAGTCGGCAGGTCCCTTTGACACCAACAAAAATTAAAAAGAGGGGCGGACAAGCTGAGAGGTACAGAGTCTTATTGTTATGACTACTGACCCACTCTCTTCTCTCTCCCTGTTGCACCTCTCTACCTCTCTCTACCTCTCTCTACCTCTCTCTCTCTCCTCTCTCTCCTGTTGCACTCTCTCTCTCTGTCTCTCTCTACCTCTCTACTCTCTCTCTCTCTCACTCTCTCTCTCTCTCTCTTCTCTCTCTCTCTCTATCTCTGTCTCTCTCTACTCTCTACCTCTCTCTCTCTCTCTCTCTCTCTCTCTCTCTCTCTCTCTCTCTCTACCTCTCTCTCTCTCACTCTCTCTCTCTCTCTCTCTCTCTCTCTCTGTCTCTCTCTACCTCTCTCTCTCTCTCTCTCTTTCTCTCTCTCTGTCTCTCTCTACTACCTCTCTCTCTCTCTCACGCTCTCTCTCTCTCTCTTTCTCTCTCTCTCTCTCTGTCTCTCTACCTCTCTCTCTCTCTGTGTCTCTCTCTACCTCTACCTCTCTCTCTCTCTCTCTCTGTCTCTCTCTCTCTCTCTCTACCTCTCTCTCTCTCTCTCTCTCTCTCTCTTTCTCTCTCTCTCTCTCTCTCTGTCTCTCTCTACCTCTACCCTCTCTCTCTCTCTCTCTGTCTCTCTCTCTCTCTCTCTCACTCTCTCTCTCTCTTTCTCTCTCTCACTCTCTCTCTCTCTCTACCTCTCTCTATATATATTTATATACCTCTCTCTCTCTCTCTCTCTCGATCTCTCTCTCTCTCTCTGTGTCGGTCTACCTCTCTCTCACTCTCTCTACCTCTCTCTCTATATATATTTATATCTCTCTCTCTCTCTCTCTCTACCTCTCTCTCTCTCTCTCTCTCTCTCTCTCTCTCTCTCTCTCTCTCTACCTCTCTCTCTCTCTCTCTCTCTCTCTCTCTCTCTCTACCCTCTCTCTCTCTACCTCTCTCTCTCTCTACTCTCCTCTCTCTCTCTCGCTCTACCTCTCTCTCTCTCTCTCGCTCTCTCACACACACACAACCCCAACCCCCTTTAAAAAGTTGCATAAGAAACTGGACTTTTAAGTGGGAGGGGGAGGTTGGTAGCAGGGAGTAGAGGCGGTTCAGTATGTACCTTCGGACATAACTAGCCCCCCCCCCCCCACCCCCCACCCCTCTGTCCACACTTGAATGACAGGTAGAGAGAGATATG
>CM065706.1:35247477-35252477 GCA_017654935.2 Phymorhynchus buccinoides | reverse complement strand
TATAGCGCAAAGAAGGAAATTTCCGTTTTCAAGGTCACACTTCAAGGTCAAGGTCAGCATGGTGATAATTTATGCTCGGATGTTTTCTTCTCTAGGGTATACAGTACCACACACAATCTGAAGCGCTTCTGTCAAGTACCAATGTGGAAAATATGGCTTAAAACCCAATGTGTAGACCCCTACCACTTTCAAGGCCTACGGATCGCCCGGACCGTGACCTTGACCTTGATCGGTATGCCACCATCAGAACGGGCATAAGCCAAAGTACCTTCATGCCAAATGTGAAGACTCTAACACTAACGGTGTGGGAGTTATGGCCCCTCTAAAGATTTTTCGGTTTTCAAGGTCGTACGCCAAGGTCAAGGTCACGACGACAATATGGTTTGCGCGGATGCCTTCCTCTCATGGTGACACACCAGCACACACAAATCTTGACGTGATTCTGTCAACCCGTTCGAAAGATATCCTTGGGACAGACAGAAGGAGAAAAAAATGACCCTCCGATTTTCAGGCTCCAGCGATCTTTTTGACCTTGACCTTGACCTTGATCGGTATGCCATCATCAGAACGGGCATAAGCCAAACCACCTTCATACCAAGTTTCAACATCCTATGTTGATCGGTGCCCGAGATATGGCTAAAAATAGATTTTCGAGTTTCAAGGTCGTACGTCAAGGTCACGACGGCAAAATGGTTGGTGCCAATCTCTTCCTATTAAGGAGGCACACCTTCTTCACTCTACAAAATTTGTTCTGCGATTCGGTCAAGCGGTTCGGGAGATATCCTTGGGACAGACAGAAAAAAAAAAAGCAAAAAAAAAATACAAACCACCCATCGCAATAGTCCGTCTTGGTGACGGACTAAAAACCCTCTCTCTCTCTCTCTCTCTCTCTCTCTCTCTCTCTCTCTCTCTCTCTCTCTCTCTCTCTCTCTCTCTCTCTGTTCCCTTTCCTCCTCGCCCCCTCCTCTCCTTCCACTGTCTGTCTGGAGTTCAGTTTCTCGACCTCTTGGGAAGGGGGGGAGCGAGATAAGCACTGGCGGTGGAATGGAATGGACTGGAATGATGATAGATTCGCCGAAGTCTGGCATCGCTTTCTGTGTGGGGTGACACTGCATGCGTGGTGGGTCTTTTATTAGTCCCCGAGCCGAAGGTTCGGGGAGCTATTGTTTTTGTCTGGTCCGTCCGGTGTCCGTCCGTCCGTCCGGCGTGCCTCCGTCCGTCCGGCTATTCGTCCGTTTTTCTCAAAAACTATTCAGTCTATCATCATCAAATTTGGTATACTAGTTTGCCAAGATGCAAGCTATCCACTGATGTATTTAGTTTTGCATTAAGGTCAAGGTCGCGCCAGTTATGGGGTTCAAACCCCAAAACACATAATCGCTAATATCTCGCGAAGTTTTGCATGTATTTCAATGCAGTTTTTTTCACATTTCTTGATGAATGGTCTATAACACAGTTGTCATGAATTTTTCTGTGCGCGCGTGTGCGCATGATCGCGCGCGCTCAAATCACGGGTCCGAACCCCAAGGCTATATATATAAATCTATTCAGTTACGTGCTGTTTTGATGCGTTTTTATGTAGTTACGTGCTGTTTTGATGCGTTTTTATGTATGTGTACAGCCGACACATTCCGATTTCGGAGTAGCTCGGCGATGCTGCGAGGGGACTTTGCAGCCGCCCGGCGTTGCACTTGTTTTAATTTCTGTTTCCTCATCTTCCTTGTTATGTATATATGTGTGCTATTGATGAATGTTGTGTGGTCAAGTGTACTTTGATATATAATGATGTGCTTGTTGATTATTCCATGAGAGAGAGAGAGAGAGAGGGAGAGAGAGAGAGAGAGAGAGAGAGAGAGAGAGAGAGAGAGAGAGAGAGAGAGATGGTTTACAGGTGCTGAGTTTTTGCATTCTGCAAGATAACAGTTGCTGTGGGGGTCATTGTTCTTTCTCTTTGTCTGTAGTGTTTTGCTACCCTCCCTCCCTCTCTCCCTCTCTCCCTCCTCTCTCTCTCTCTCCCTCTCTGTCTCTCTCTCTCTCTCTCTCTCTCTGACACACACACACACATACACACACACACATACATACATACACACCACACCTAACCCCCCAAAGCGCAATAACACACGACCTTAACCTTTCACCATCACGTCAAAAAGACCATGACCTTTCACACCCCTGGCCTGACCTCGGCACAAAGGTCATTAGGTCACTCAAAGGTCATTGACCGGCCGGCCAGCGGGGACGGACGAGCATTAGTCCATGCAACACGTGCTACTGTGCTGTCCAGCTGAGAGACAGAGAGAGAGAGAGAGAGAGAGAGAGAGAGAGAGAGTTGCCACGGGACAGTGGAGGGGTCAAGAAGCCAGGGGTCAACGGGCTAAAGGTCAGAGCGAATCAGAATCTTCTTCTTCTTCTTCCGCTCAGACAGTTTCCTGCCAATCATAAACGCGCAGATGCGTCATGCTGGCGTTATGCGCCTAACTAAGAAACAGTTAGGCCCAGCGAGTCCGCCTTCGGCTGGAGGAGGAAATGTTTTTGAAAGTGTTTCGTGACAAAATAAAAGGGCAGGAGAATGGACCCGGTAAGGGCAGAAAGATAGTAAGATGACAGTAAGCAAAAGGAAAAGGCAGAGTCAAAGAGAGTGACAGATTAGAGGAAGTTACAAGCACAGAACTTCCAGAAGGTGGGGGAACTGTTTATGCAAAAGCCCCCCCCGGTATCCCCACGTGGGTGAAATCAGAATCTGAAGGGTTCTTCCCATCAATTACAGTACTAGGCCAATAGTAAATGAGAGCTGTACTATTACTACTATCAATATGATTTTCTACAGTATTGGAATATCATGGTACAGCTTAGTTTTTCGTGGAAGACTACGACTCTCTAACTAGGGGGGGGGGGGGGGGGGGCATTGGCACTGGGTCTATAGAGTGCTGCAGCCAATGGGATTGGTTGGCCTTTGGGGACCTTCCCCAATCGCCAACCCTGGTCCTCAGATCCCTTTGGCCGAGAGAGTGGGGATGTACCCTGGGCAAGGGTTCTCCACTATAAAACACATTTTGGCCCAGCCCGCCAGGAATGGAATAGCAGCTGCCCCTCTCTTGCTATCTGGCAGTCATTGTCGGAAACGACTGGACAGGCAACAGTAGAGGTGTGGCCTTTTTTCTTCTTGGAACTCATTGAAAAAAAGTTTATGAATAAAAGTGCGTTTAACGTCCACCGACCTCGAAGAAGTACGTACATACGGGACATTTTTGCAGATAAGATACAGACAGTGGGACGATCCTGGAGGTACTGAGATACCGGGAAAGACACGATTGTTATTTATCAGTATGATTTACTCGATAAAGGTTTATCGGGCAGTGTCTAATTTATTTTGATGACTTTATATATGCATGCGCCCGCCATAATAAAGCTGAGCTGTGTTCGTTTTGGGGGATACCTCTCTCTCTCTCTCTCTCTCTCTCTCTCTCTCTCTCTCTCTCTCTCTCTCTCTCTCTCTCTCTGTATGTGTGTGTGTGTGTGCGCGTGTGTCCACATCAATAAAAAAAAACCAAGTGCAACACCGAGCGGCTGCAAAGTCCCCTCGCAGCATCGCCGAGCTACTCCGAAATCGGAAATGTCGGCTGTACACACAGCAGGGAGACCATTGAGAACTGAAAACAGGACGCACGCACGGACGGATGGACGGCCAAAAAGAAGTGGGACATAGCGGGCCTGTGACACAAAGGGCCTAGGGCACAGCGGGTAATGTAAAACTAAATACATCAGTGGATAGCTTGCATCTTGGCAAACTAGTTTACCAAATTTGATGATGATAGACTGAATAGTTTTTGAGAAAAACGGACGAATAGCCAGACGGACGCCGGATGGACGGACCAGACAAAAACAATAGTTCCCCGAACTTCGGCTCGGGGACTAATAATGAAAAAGGGTTAATTAAGATGCAGGCAGATTCAGGTGCGTAGCGCTATCACTACACAAGCCCCTCGACGTCTTCTCGAGAAAATGGAGGGGTTAGTGATGGGAACAAGAACAAGGTTTTTATTATCCTAAGAAAACCAGAGGTTTTGTGGGACACATCATCATATAGTAAAAAGCCAAGTGTCCGTGTGTGTGTGTGTGTGTCTGTCTGAAACACAAAACGGGCCTTATAACTCCGCCGTTTTTTGACCGAATCGCTTCAAATTTGCTGTGAGCCCTAACGGGACGATGTCAACGGCAACCGGGGCGGCCGTGTCATTTGCGCGGTTTCGCAAATGCGCGAAACGCGTTTCCGCCGGACTCTCGGTGCCCGTATCTCCGGCATTTCTGGACCGATTGCTTTCCAATTTGGCAGGTAGATGACCGGGGACGGTGACTATCAGTGTGCCAAACCGGAAAAGAATCAGGTCAGAAACGCACGCGCTATACGCCGCTTCACCTTTTCACGAATAACTCCGCTGTTTCTTAACCGAATCGCCTCAAATTTGCTGTCAGGCTTGCTATGGCCTGGACAAAGCCTGGCAGCAAATTGGAAGAGAATCGGGAGAGCGCGTCACTCTCAGAGCAGCGCCAACGGGAAACGGGGCCTTATAACTCCGCCGTTTCTTAACCGAATCGCTTCAAATTTGCTGTACTCAGCGTTACCAGTACTTGGCGTTACCGTTACTAGGCGTTACCAGTACGGTGCATTGCCAGTACTAGGCGTTGCGCTAGTCTGGTTAAAACATTGACTGGAAAAGAATACCAACACAGCAGGAGACGGACAGATAGACCGACATAACAGTCAAACTCAAATTTTAGTAGGATTCAAAATCAATACACAAAAGCGGATTAGTTCACTGGTATAAAAACAAATGGTGCATTGTATATCGATATCAAGAGGGTTAAAAGGCTTTTTAACAAATAAGCCTTTAGTGCCTCATTGCTATGCTATTGCTATGCTGCTATGCTAAACAGATAGACAGCCAAACAGATAGACAGCCAAACAGATAGACAGCCTAAACAGATAGACAACCAAA
>CM065706.1:35239977-35242477 GCA_017654935.2 Phymorhynchus buccinoides | reverse complement strand
CTCTCTCTCTCTCTCTCTCTCTCTCTCCCTCTCTCTCTCTGCGCAGCATTGTGAGATCTCTCGAAGAGACAAAGACAAGAGAGGGAGAGGGCATGGTTAGTGGAGAAGATGATAACCCGGCGCAGTGTACCATGCAACATGCCACGGTGCTCTAATAAATCGAAAAACATGATCATAAATGATGCAGCGAGTGAACAGTGTTCATTCCTTAAAGACACACTGACGCACCACGATTAAGTCCCTTGGGTTTTTTCTGGGTAGCTGTGACCCACATACAAATGCCCCCCCCCCCCCCCCCCCAACTTCAGATTGAGGCTGCTCTTTAAAACGATGTTTCGTTTTCAATTTCGGGACATTTGTATCAGGGAGTCAAACCTCGTCTTTCTTCTTCTTCTTCTTCTTCTTCTTTCTTTCTTCTATCGCTCAGACAGTTTCCTGTGAATGATGAGCGTAGATGCGTCATGCTGCCGTTATGCGCTTAACTAAGAAATAGTTAGGCCCAGCAAGTCCGACTTCGGCTGGAGGAGGAAATGTTTTTGAAAGTGTTTCGTGGAAAAAAAGGCAGGAGAATGGACCGGTAAGGCAGAAAGATAGTAGATGGATAGTAGGCAAAGGGAAAAGGCAGAGTCAAAGAGAGTGACAGATTAGAGGAAGCTACAAGAACAGAACTTCCAGAAGGTGGGGGAACTATTTATGCAAAAGACCCCCCCCACCCCGGTATCCCCACGGGGGGGGGGCAAACCTGGTCCAAAAAAAACAAGATTTCGTTACCAGCTATAAGAGGGAAAACACGTGAAACCCGTGATTTTGACACGTTACCTGGTGGGTCTTTAAATTGAGAGTTATTGTGAAATAGAGGGTTTGTTTTCCCACTACAATCAGCAATCGTCATTGTCTTCTCAAATCTTCGTATTGTCTGCATGCTACATACTGTTTTTCTCTCTTACATTTTGGCCTAGTTCTTGCTGCGTCAGTCAGTGTCTTAAATCAACTTTATATATATATATATTTGTTTAAATATGCCAGTGTC
This sequence comes from Phymorhynchus buccinoides, assembly GCA_017654935.2. Taxonomy (NCBI): domain Eukaryota; kingdom Metazoa; phylum Mollusca; class Gastropoda; order Neogastropoda; family Raphitomidae; genus Phymorhynchus; species Phymorhynchus buccinoides. Next base: position 35,241,447 of record CM065706.1, on the reverse strand, counting down.
TTAGTGTGCGTGCCTGCAGTTTATTATTATATTATTACTACAGTATAAGTCAAACGAAATTAAAATGCCTTAAGCAGGACAAAACATAACAATAGGACTGGAAACATCTTTGTCAACAGTGGGTCCGGTTGTCTATTGGATTGCTTATTCACGTGAGTATTGATTAGAACGCGTGTGGTTTTTAAAATAATAATTATTACAGGTCTAGGGTATTGATTTGGTTTTTTTACAACAATGGAGTATCATGTTTCTGCTTCTTAGTCTTTCTTGAATGACGGTGATCTTGATATACTAACTAGGGAGCTTTTGCTGTCACGGTATGATAGTTATTATCAATGTGGCCTCAAGATGAATGAAACGCGTGTTGTTTTGCAGGAGGGTCTTGTTCTGAATCGTTCCTGTGTCCGTGGTTCAATACCTGAAGAAGGAGAGAGAGAGAGAGAGAGAGAGAGAGAGAGAGAGAGAGAGAGAGAGAGAGAGAGAGAGAGAGAGAGAGAGAGAGAGAGAGAGAGAGAGAGGGGGGGGGGGAGGGGGGGGAGGGGGGAGAAAGAGAGAGAGAGAGGGGGGGGGGGAGAGGGGAGAGAGAGAGAGAGAGGGAGAGAGAGAAAGAGGAGAGGAGAGAGAGAGAGAGAGAGAGAGAGAGAGAGAGAGAGAGAGTTACACCTTACATTATGAGAGAAATTGTGAGAGAGAGAAAAGTCGGAAAACTATGTGACTGTGAGAGAAACAGGTAGGTGTGTGTAGGTGTGTGTGTGTGTGTGTTAGAGATGGCTGGAGTGTGTGTGTACGCGCGCGCGCGCGCGCGCGCGCGGGTGTGTGTGTGCGTATGTGTGTGTGTGTGTGTGTGTGTGTGTGTGTGTGACTGTGTGTGAAAGAGAGAGACAGAGAGAGACACAGAGAGAGAGAGAGAGCACTGTTTGACCTTTTACTATCTGTGCAATGGAACAAGTTAGATCCTGAAAATGCAGCGAACTGTGACGACAGCGACAACAACAGTGGACAGCACCTCTTTTGTCTCCCAGCTGAGGTGGGGGGGGGGGGGGGAGAGAAGGAGAGAGGGGAGGGGGGGTGTCTAAGATGGGAAAGGCAACAACATGGCAAGCACATATATTTTTCTACAGTAACTGTACTGCTAATTGAGTGTGTGTGTGTGTGTGTGTGTGCGTGTGTGTGTGCGTGCGTGTGTGTGTGTGTGTTAGAGAAGGACTGGTGTGTGTGTGTGTGTGTGTGCTTTACACAAAAATATTTCCCACACCTGGAAGTTCTGTGCTTGTATCTTCCTGTAATCTGCCACTCTCTTTGACTCTGCCTTTTCCCTTTGCTTACTGTCATTTACTACCTTTCTGGACTTATTGGCCCATTCTCCTGCCTTTTTTCTAAAAAAAATCTTCCAAATACTTTTTCTCATATGAGCTCCTCCGAAATCGGAATGTGTCGGCTGTACGCAGCGGGGAGACCAGTAAAAACTGA
>CM065706.1:35184977-35229977 GCA_017654935.2 Phymorhynchus buccinoides | reverse complement strand
ACACACACACACACACACACACACACACACACACACACACACACACACACACACACACACACACACACACACACACACACACACACACACACACACACACACACACACACACACACACACACACACTTTTTAAACTTTTGTGACATCTAAAAAAGTAGAAAAATGTATATAAAAAACATCGTAAATTAACTTTCGAATGTTTTTGCTTGAATTACCTAATAATAACTAACTAATGAAACTAACTAATGAACTAACTAATTTGTTGCACACAGAAAAGGGGGGGGTGTGACATTTTGGAAAAGGTACCCCCAAAAGAACAGGGGGAAGGAAAACTCACCCCTGACCTAAGCGACTTGCACGCAAGCGTTATGACCATACCCTGCAGGTCTGACTGACCACTGGCCTGCGTTGACAAATCCACTACCGCTGGAACGGGTCACCCACCCACCGACACACTGTCAACTGTCAGTAGGCCACTAGCGGCCATCGGCTACTACTACTACTATAACACTGACCATTAGAAGACAGAAAAGGGAGAGGGGGTGGGTTTGGGGGGATGGAGTGGGAGGGCAGGTAGGGGGGGGGGGGGGGGCAGCTAGAGGTGAGAATGAGCCAGCGGTTGAGCGCGCGCGGGCGAACCAACTGAACATTACGTGCACCGCGGTGACACTTCTGGATAGGCTGCTGTAGGACAGTGGGGGGGGGGGGGGGGGGGAGAGAAAGGTGTTGGGGAGAGAGGGAAGGAGGGAGAGAGAGAGATGGTGAGGGGGTGGTGGTCATGGTTCGGTGGGTTTTTTGCGTCCTGGTTGCATTGTTGCAGAGCGTATATCTGTAGCCCCTACACCCCACCCCCCCCCACCCCACCCCCACCTCCTCCTCCTCCTCCTCTCTCTCTCCCTTCCCTTCCCGTTCTCGTCGTGTCACAGGTGAGACACCCACAGAGACGGGAGAAGCATTCTTCGCTGTAGTGGTCAGTGGACTGCAAGTCGTTGGTGGCAGCTCTGTCTTGTCATTGCAAAGTGTCCGGGCCTCTATACATTCCTGTTGGCCTTAGTCAAATTGGTAACCAGTCCCACAGTGTACTATACTACTCTACTACAGACGGTTGGTCAGTGTGGCAATGTCGCAGAGGCGTTGTAAGCATAGTATCAAACAGATCACGATAAATTAATACGGCACAGTTTTCGTTATCACGTTGTTGGTAGATCTTTGCTGTTTTCTTGACAGACAAAACGAGAAAATCAAACTTTGTTTCTGGTAAGGAGGGACTCGCGTGTCTTACTAACTGGTTTTAGTCATGAGTCGTTAGCTCTACCCAAAAAATCGTCTTAGTAGTAAAAGAGAAGATGAAATTAGCGTCCAATCGGTCCAAGACCCGTATGGGCGGTTCTTAGTAGTAACTTCGCATAGAGTGAGATTATCGTCCAATTGATCGCAGATCCTTATGGACGTTCTTCGTGAAAAAAAAGTAACTTCTACGTTCGCCTTATATATATATACTAGCCGGTTATCTACCCGCTTCGCGGATAATAAGCCAGGTTGATTGTTACGCTAATTACGGAGCGTGCTGCAATACGGGGAGTAGGGTTGAGGATGGTTAGGGGGTGGGCGGTGATTCTGTTGGGAGGTGAGTGTTGGTGTGTTGTGTTATGTTATGATGATGAGCAATGCATTCTCTAATGAATTCATTTTCATTTTCATAGTGATATAATATGGTGAGGTTACGTGAACCAGTCTGTAATAAATGTCTCTACGTATGGTCAGTGATAAGCGCATTGAGTTGTTTAGCAATTTATTTTATTTATGTTGAATTCACTTTTTTGCTCTATGAGTATGCTTGGCTTGACGAAACATGCATTTATTTTAAAATTAAAAACTAGTAAACTGGACGCTTTGAAACTTTTGCAGTTGTTAGTCCTTTGCAGTTGTTAGTCCTGTATATTGTCTACATATTTCCAAAATTGCACGTTTGTATCTATTACCATTATTGAGAAAATAATGTTTTGGTAACCTATACAAATAAAACGTGCAAAGGGAAGCAACTGGCCAGCTTGTTGCGCTAATTACGCTAATTACGGAGCGTGCTGCAAAATGTAATGTACCCTACCTTCAGTATGGGGCATCCCTCTGGATACTGTGAATATTTGGCGGCGCTAAAACCACGCTAAATACGGTTGCATAGGACACACACACACACACACACACACACACACACACACACACACACACAGGTCGGTTATATATTAAGATATAACTATATATACCAAAAAAGTGTTATCAAAGCAAATTATATATATATATATATATGTATTATTATATACATAAGAGGAAAGTTTAATGGTGTGTTTGTTTTTTCTTCTTCAATTTTTGATCGTTTATATATATATATATATATTCACTGAGATATTTCTTTCAATATAGGTCGTGGCAGGGACTCAAAGACCTAATAACATTTTGACTTTATTACAAGAGGTCAAGAAAAATCAATCAGTTTTCGAAGATGTGAAGTTGTGAAGAAACTGTCGCGTGTCCTATATGTGGAAGTGAACAAGTGTTGAACGGACTTGTGGCAAGTGTCTTCAACTTGTGCACGTTGCATGCGGACAGTTGCTCGGCAGTTTTCATCGTACCAGTTTCTCCCATGCATTATCTATCTGTGAAGAGTGTCCACATCGACATTTTTTTCACGACCGTTCCATTCCGTATATGAATGGGCAATGGAGGCACAAGACGGTGAGTTGGATTTTTTTTTCCATTTCATTTTAGGCATTCAATCAAATAGTGCATGTGACTTCTGCTGGTCTTAGGCTCGTCAGGAGGTTAAGAGAACCATGAGGGTTTGTGCAGATCTTCAGTATGACGCATTGACTGCAGCAACATATCCATCAGATTTTTAATCTAGCCTGTGTCTTGCGCAAACACTAACTTAATCGATGGATTGTGCATTGCAATCGGGTGGATGGATTGATCATTGCTTGTATTTCTTTTGGAGTGTGCGTCGCGTGACAGGGCGATCGCGTGGATCAATTGATCAGTGCTTGTCTTTCTTTTGGACTGCGAGCATTCAAGCAACCTGACTTTTGCAGTGGTTTTCCTGAAAAGAGTTCTTGATCCGCAGTTTAAAATCGTCATTTTCAGCTTTTATAAAAATGGGGCGTGGATTCGTGGGTGGGGTGGGGGTGGGGGGGGGGGGGGGGGGGAGCAGACCAACGGTTTACCACCACACTGCCTTGACTTTGGAGTTTTTGACTCGAAAGGAGAACTGTAGTTTCAGTGGCAGCGAGACTATTACTTCATACGAAATGGTAACAAAACACGTTACGTTGCAAAGCAAAGTCTCCCCGTGGGGGGATACCGGGGGTGGGGGTGGGATGTGGGTGGTGTCTTTCGTAAAAAATAGTTCCCCCACCTTCTTGAAGTCCTGTGCTTGTAACTTCCTCTAATCTGCCACTCTCTTTGACTCTGCCTTTTCCCTTTGCTTTCTATTATCTACTGTCTTTCTGAGTTATTTGTCCATTTTCCTGCCTTTAAAAAGAAATCTTCCAAATAACTTATCTCCCTTGAGCTCCTCCGAAATCGAAATGTGTCGGCTGTACGCTAGCGGGGAGACCAGTGAAAACTGAAAACCGGACACATAATGTACCTTACCCATTATGGCCATATGGCCTGGGAACGCAGAAGAAGAAGAAGGCGAAGTAAAGCAGAGTTATACAATTCTGTCTTTCTTTTATATGTCCAACTTTTGCTGACGTTTACACCCCCCCCACCCCATCCCACCCACCCACCCACCCCTCTTCTTATTGTAAAACTGTGTCTTTGTGTAAGAGATGTTTAACTTCTGCTGACGTTTACCCACCCCCTTCTTCTTCTTCTTCTTCTTGCACCTCAGCCAACCCTCTACACCTGACCAGTACAGGGTCCTCTCTTTGTCTCAAAGCAAGGGTGGGGTAGGTAGGTAGGTAGATATAACAGTCATACAATGTCCTGCCTTTCGGCTATTTCAGCTTGGTAGTAGTACTACTAGTAGTAAGGAAGATCGCATGGCAGTGGTCAATGTCACCCCTACCCTGTGAAAGCACAGCGCTTTTCCGAAGAAACCTACCTAACTCGGAGACGAGAGGGGCTTCTTTTGTCCTTGGGTTTCTGGAGATTCACTGGCAAAAGTGGCTTAATAGCTGAAAGCAGACAACAAAGGACTGGGTAGGAGTGCGGGGGGGGGGGGGGGTGTCGTTTGCAGAGGACCATTTACCATCTGTAGCCTATAGGCCTAGCACTACTACTGTACTAGCAGAGCAACAAAAGGGGGGTCTTGTGTGTCCAGTGTCTGTGTAGTGGCCATGCGGGTCTTGCTTGTTGTGGTGGTGCAGAGATCTATATTATGATGTTTGTGGAACTGACTGGAGGAATTACCACGTCTACTGACTTGAAGGTCTTGAATATCTCTCTGTTGTGTGTGTGTGTGTCTCTCTCTCTCTCTCTCTCTCTCTCTCTCTCTCTCTCTCTCTCTCTCTCTCTCTCTCTCTCTCTCTCTCTCTCTCTCTCTCTCTCTCTCTCTCTCTCTCTGTGTGTGTGTATGTGATAGAGAGAGGGAGAGTGAAAGGGGGGGGGGAGTGAGTGAGAGAGAGGAGAGAGAGAGAGAGAGAGAGAGAGAGAGAGAGAGAGAGAGATTATTATGTAGTATGATGTTCTTTTGTTTATGCTATTGTTGAATTATGCATTTGTGGTCTCCTGTTTATTATCGATTTGTATTTCCGTGCCTGACCTTATTATTTTGATTGTTATTTAATGTGTTGTATTACTGTTTCTATTATTGTTACATTTTGCCCTTGGCCTTGTGTTTTCGCTTGTTTATGGATTCCTTTTGTCTGAGGACCTCATGAAAAGAAGCATTGTATGCTTATTGAGCTATTCCTCATTAAAGATTTCAAGTCTCTCTCTCTCTCTCTCTCTCTCTCTCTCTCTCTCTCTCTCTCTCTCTCTCTCTCTCTCTCTCTCTCTCTCTCTCTCTCCTCCTTCCTCCTCCTTCTCTTTCTTCTCCACTTTAAACTTAAAACTGCTGCTTATTAAAATATATTTTGTTAACGGTTTTTTTAACTACCCGTAATAATCCATAGTGATCTACACATCCGCTCGTGCGCAAACACAAACATACATGCGCGCGCGAGAACAACACCACGTCACATACTAATAATACTACAGTAACTGCCATCACGAGGTACTCTCACACGATTGATCAGTGCAAGGGAAGTAACTATTTAAAGAAAAAAAAACTCGACAGTGTTGCGTGAATTGCGTCCCATTTGGTTTTGGAGCAACTTTTGGCATTCATTTTTGTTTTCTCGTCCATCCTTCCGATTTCCGTTTAGTTTGTTAATTTGTCCCTTACTGAAATGGGTAAAGGTCAAGATGTGCCACCCCCCCTACCTATCTCGGTTAATTGTATTTTTCCGTTATTGCCTTTCTTACCATACATAAAGCTGTATTTTAGGAACATTTTTAGCTAATAACCTTTTTGGAATACTAACCCTATCCCTAACCCTAGCCCTAACCCTAACCCTACCCCCCACCGTATAAGACGGAAAAACGCAACGAACCACAACTGTGACAAATCGCGGTGTACTGCAGTACATAGTGGGGGGTAGGGTTAGGTTTAGGGGTAGGGTTAGGGTTAGTATTCCAAAAAGGTAATTAGCTAAAAATGTTCCTAAAATACAGCTTTATGTATGGTAAGAAAGGCAAAAACGGAAAAATACAATCAACCGAGAAATGCATGGGGGGTGGCACATCTTGACCTTTACCCTCAAATGGCATGTATGATTGGTTGACATTAGCCTGTAGAAGGGGCCAACAGTAACGTGAGAGCTGCACAAAAGATGATGTTCTACGGTAGGCCTAATGGGTAATCATGGTAAGTCTCTTGTGGAAGACTGTGACCAATAGCGCGAATATACTAAGAGTGATTACTTGGCAGCCTACAACAAACCTTGCGAAGAATGAAGCCAGCTTTCTTACTTCCCACCTGGAAGGTACAAAAGTTGGAAGGTGGGAAAGTGTTAAGCATGGTAACAGAGGCAGTGAGTGAGTTCACAATGATCCCCACCTGTAGTGTAGGTGAAAGGGTGGCAGTAAAAAGCCCAACCCGGCTTCAGTCAGCTGCGGAGTTTTCACTCTAATGGTGTATATTCAGGCTTGTTGCCATGACTCTCACACGAGGGGGCCTTTGCAGTTGCACCGGCTCTGGTGCTGCAGCCAAAGGGATGGGCTAACCTTTGGGGACCTTCCCCAACCCACACCAGCTGTGTGTCCTCAACTCTCTTTGGCCGAGAGAGTGGGGAATAACCCTGGGCAAGGCATCTCCACTATAAATACATTCTAGATCAGCCCGCCAGAATAGCATAATGGCATCTGCTCCCTCCCCCTTAGCTCTTTTTTTTGTTTTTGGACCCCACATTTTCAGGCTCACCTCAAAGCAGATCCGAGCCATCGTTTATCTCGTCATTCGCTCAACGGCATCACAGCAGCAGCAGCTGCAGCAGTGTCTCAATGCTAGCAGACCCTGAAATGTCTGCAGGAGAGAAGCTCCGAAACCTTGAAGAGCGTGCCAGAGAGCATGCCGCTGCGGCCAGACTCGACTACTGCAAGCGTGACTCCCAGGATATTCGGGCACGTTGCTTTATTAAAGGCGCCTCCATGATATCCGATTCACGGGCCCGGGAGATGTCCCGGTTTAGAAAGACCGCGCCCCTTTTCGCAAAGTGGATGCTGCTGACGGGAGAGTTTGACGGGGAACCCGGAACAGGTCTGTCATTTCTGGAACCAGTCGCGCTCCCAGCCTGGCTGTGGAGGGGCCTGCTCTCAGATTCTGGAACCGCTCCTCATCAGCAGGAGGGGGTCTACCCGGCATGTTGTGGACGGTTGGTGCTCGCGCCCTCGTGGTGCAATCCCTCCTCCTAGGTCTTAGGCCTGCTGAATCACAGGCTTCATCCAGGTCACGGTGTTTGTCACGAGTCTTATCTACTACTACCCGTTGACCGGTTAGTAAGTAAGAAGGGGTCAGTGCGTCTGCCGCGTCACGTAACTGTACCGCGTCATCATCTCCACGTATATAACAATTGTCGATCAACATCCACAGTACATAATAGTACATATCTATATTGTTAAAAACTACTACTACTACTTCTACTGCTCCTACTACTACTACTACTACTACTACTACTACTACTACTACTACTACTACTACTACTACTACTACTACTACTACTATCTTTTATAAACATTATTATCCAAATACACTGAAAAACAAGCATTAGTCCTAACTACAACACTATTACTATTAGCATGCACTAATGTCTAATAAAACATACAATCAAAACTCCAGAGAGAGAGAGAGAGAGAGAGAGAGAGAGAGAGAGAGAGAGAGAGAGAGAGAGAGAGAGAGAGAGGAAACAATTGAATAACCGAACAAAGTTATAATTCCTTTAGGCCATTAGCCCATAGAAACAGGGTCAAGGTACAAAAAGTCAAAATAACACTAGACTAGAAACATGGTTAACCTTCCAAATACTCATCCATGCGTTTCCGGTTACGAAGGGAATAGAAAATGTATAAAGCTAACTTACGAATTTAAAACACAGATCCCGGTTACACAAAATATCAGTATATGATTGACCAAGTTCACTCAAATATATTTCAATGTGATATCATTATATAACAGGCAGACATAGAAACCTAATAAAGTGGTTTTCATCCTTTTACCTTACAAACAGGACACAGAGAGAGAGAGAGAGAGAGAGAGAGAGAGAGAGAGAGAGAGAGAGAGAGAGAGAGAGAGAGAGAGAGAGAGAGAGAACGAATATTTTAATGAATAGGCCTTTCTGTCTATGTCGTAAAGGAACAGGGGGGAAGGGGGGGGGGGGGGGGGGGGGGGGGGAAGAAGAAGAAAAGGAATAAACCAAAATCATATAATATACATAATCACAAATAGAAACCTTTCACGAACACTGTATAAATATGACCCATAACGGGGGGGATCGTCGTGTTGGTTAGAGCGCGCGTGTGTATGTACCAAGTTCCACCCTCTTGGGCGAACTTTAGAACACCACAACTCTATTTATTTACAAGATTTACTATCGTTGGACCCCAAACTAACACGAACAATCCGGAGTCGGAAAGTATCTTTGCTCCAGATGTACAGATATCGTCTAGCAACATACAGTCCGATAACTAGCATGCATGCACCTTGCGAATCACGCACCCTACCCCTACCCCTACCCCAACCCGCTCTCTTCCATATTCCTGTCACGCGTATGCGTGATGCAGTTACCGAGGTGTTCGTTATCTCTATGATTGTTGACCTACCTGTGGCGTGCCTCCCTTATGAAGGTGCAGGTGATTCCTAGGGGGAGTGGGGGAGGGAGTGTGTGTGGGGGGGATTCCGCCGGGGGTCCAGGGAGCTGCATGGGTATTAGGTACTTTATAGTCACAGAGGCGTCTGTGAAATTCGGGTTGCTCCCACCTGGAGAGCGCGTCGCAGCCAGAGGCGCGCCACCCATTTTGTATTTTGCATGCGATTTTTTTCACTGATGAGGGGGGGGGGTAATTTTGACCAAATGACAACTTTTTCGTTGCCACTGGGTTTAACGTATGCTAAGTGCATGGGCACACGGGACCTCGGTTTATCGTCTCATCCGAAAGACTCCACGTTCAGACCGTTAAGGCCTAGTGCAGAATGAGAGGAAAAAATCCCCTGTACCCAGGTTCGCACTCGGGTTTACTTGACACGAAGCGAACGCGATACCACTGTGCCACTCTACACCACGGGTTCCGAGTTAAGGGACAGTGTGTTCTTTGGGGGTCCAGGAGGCGAAGCCCTGGAAAGTTTTGCAATTTAGTGATTAGTGAGACAGAAATCGAGACCCCACCACCCCCACCCACCCCACCCCGTGGGGATACCGGGGGGACCTTTTGTATACATAGTCCCCCCACCTTCTGGAAGTTCTGTGCTTGTAACGTCCTCTATTCTGTCATTCTCTTTCACTCTGCCTTTTCCCTTTGCTTACTGCCATCTACTATCTTTCTGCCTAACCGGTTCATTCTCCTGCCCTTTTCACGACACACTTTCAAAACGATTTCATCCTCCAGTCGAAGTCGGACTTGCTGGGCCTAACTGTTTCTTAGTTAGGCGCATAACGGCAGCATGACGCGCCTGCGCTCATAATTGACAGGAAACTGTTTTGAGCGATCGAAGAAGAAGTTTTTTTAGCCGTGTATGAGGCATAATGCTTGGGGCAAGGGGGGTTGGGTGGGGGTGGTGTCCGGAAACCAGGACACCCCCCCCTTAGATCCGGCCCTGATGTGTGTGGATAGAGTTAACGTGGCAGTGCATCATAAGAACTTATGACTTTGTTTAGGCTGACTTATGACTTTGCTTAGGCTGACGTATTTACAAAAATCGGCTCTAAATATTTGCGCAATTTGTTCCTTGTGTCACACACACAACAGACACAGCACACACACAAACACAAACACAAACACACACGCACGTATTCTCTCTCTCTCTCTCTCTCTCTCTCTCTCTCTCTCTCTCTCTCTCTCTCTCTCTCTCTCTCTCTCTCTCTCTCTCTCTCTCTCTCTCTCTCTCTCTCTCTCCCCTCTCTCTCCTCCCCCCCCCTCTCTCTCTCTCTCTCTCTCTCTCCCTCCCCCCTCTCTCTCTCTCTCTCTCTCTCTCTCTCTCTCTCTCTCTCTCTCCTCTCTCTCTCTCTCTATATATATATCTCCCCCCCCTCTCTCCCCCCCTCTCCCCCCCTCTCTCCCCTCCCCCCCCCCTCTCTCTCTCTCTCTCCTCCTCTCTCTCTCTCTCTCTCTCTCTCTCTCTCTCTCTCTCTCTCTCTCTCTCCCTCTCTCTCTCCCTCTCTCTCTCTATATATATATATATATCTCTCCCCCCCTCTCTCTCTCTCTCTCTCTCTCTCTCATTCACTCACTCACTCTCTGTTATCGTTCCCAATACTGCTTCCAGCCGCCACCCACTTGTGGTTCCCTCGTCGCGATAGCAAAGCACTCCCGCCTCTCCATAATCTGCAGCGTGGGAGAACGTGGGAAACTGGACCACAGTCTGAGATGATGAGATTAGCGTCCAATTGGTCGGGGACCCTTATGGATGATGTTCTTGAAGACGAAGTCTTCCCGTTGATGATGATGATGATGATGATGAAAATGAAGAGTCGGTGATGAGGAGACAGGAGATCGTGACGTGGCAGACGTCGTCGTGGATGAGTTCTGGAACACGTTGCGTAGGGGAAGACGGGGTAAAAAGCCCATGGGCGGGTAAGAAGCCCGTGCCAATTATCTCATGAAATGAAGGCGAATTTCAGTCACATTTTGCCCATGAGACGAACGCTAAATATTAACACTCGTCTCATGGGCAAAATGTGACTGAAATTTGCTTCATTTCATGAGGTAATTGGCATGGGCTTCTTACCCGCCCATGGGCTTTTTACCCCGTCTTACCCTACCCATCGATCACAACATTCCTCTCATCGCAGTCCTTGGCATTATCCCCTAGCCCTCCCCGTGGGGATACCGGGGGGGGTCTTTCGTAAAAATAGTTCCCCCACCTTCTGGAAGTTCTGTGCTTGTAACTTCCTCTAATCTGCCACTCTCTTTGACTCTTTTTCCCTTTGCTTTCTATCTTCTACTGTCTGTCTGACTTATTGGCCCCATTCTCCTGCCTTTTCTGTTTCCAAAACAAAAATCTTCCACATAACTTTTCTCCTTTGAGCTCCTCCGAAATCGGAATGTGTTCGCTGTACGCAGCGGGGGAGACCAGTGAAAACTGAAAACCGGACATATACGTACCTTTCCCATTATGGCCGGCCATATGGCCTGGGAACGCAGAAGAAGAAGAAGAATCCCCTAGCCCTAGTCTGAAAACAAACGTAGGCGATCCAATATTATTTTTTTTAAAGCTATGATAAAAATTATTAGGAAAAATAACCAGTCCAGCACAATGCGTTTATTATTTTTTATAAATAATGTTTTTTTCACCCTATCTGCACATTTGAAACTCTGGTCCAGTCACACACACATGGGGAAAACCACCCCACCACATGAGAGAAGAGAAAACACCAATAGGCCAAGAAAACAACTTGTAACTCGTGCTTTTACGAAAGGTACATAACTCTGTAACGTATCAAAAGCTGTGCATGGAGTTGTATTCCTTTAAATATACACTTCTCGTGTTGTGCGTGCGCTCGTGTGTGTGTGTGTTCTCGCGCGCGCGCGCGCGCGCGCGCGTGTGTGTGTGTGTGTGTGTGTGTGTGTGTGTGTGTGTGTGTGTGTGTGTGTGTGTGTGTGTGTGTGTGTGTGTATGCGTGTGTGTGTGTGTGTATGCGTGTGTGTAAGTAAGTAAGTAATAGTACATTTATATAGCGCTTTACCTCAAATGAGCCCAAAGCGCTTTACAATCAATTATTCATCAACAGTGTGTGTGTGTGTGTGTGTGTTTTATAATTTTTTGTTTGCCTGTTTGATTTTCTTTCTCCCAGTTTTGATTCTGCTTTCACCCAAAAGCCTAAATGTCACACAAAGAGTGTTAACTTCGCAGCCCACAAACCTTGCAAAGAACGAAGCCAACTTTCTCACTTACCACCTGGAAGGTGAAAAGCTTGTACCTTCCTCTAATCTGCCACTCTCTTTGACTCTGCCTTTTCCCTTTGCTTTCTACCATCTAGGGGAAGACGGGGTAAAAATCGCATGGGCGGGTAAGAAGCCCACCCCAATTATCTCATGAAATGAAGCAAATTTCAGTCTCATTTTGCCCATGAGACGAGCGTTAATGTCTAGCATTCGTCTCATGGGCAAATTTGACTGAAATTTTCTTTATTTCATGAGATAATTGGGGTGGGCTTCTTACCCGCCCATGCGCTTTTTACCCCGTCTTCCCCTACCATCTTTCTGTGACCTAGCGGGATATTGGTTAATTTTCACCAGGTTTCTTTCGCAGTCAATTATTTATTTAGCTTTGACTGTGTTTCTTCTGCGTGTAACTCAAACTCTTGCTGGCTTTCGCTGTGTTCCTACTCATGTGCTAACGGAATATTGATGATTAGTTGTTTTGGGGACCTCGTTTGTTCTTTGCGTTAACCGATGCCTTATTGTTGAGCCGTGGCCATGTTGCAGGGGTCGGAGGGATCGTCCACGCAGGAATGCAGCGATGCTCCGCAGCAGCCGCGCCCCTCGCCCACCGCTACTGCTGCCATCTCCGCACCCGCCACCGACACCACCACCCCCTCTGTGCCCCTCACCTCACCCCCTGCTTCATCCTCCCCCTCCCCATCCTCCCCTCCTCACCTTCGCCCTCCCTCGCTCTCTCAGCTCCTCGCCAGCACGCTGAGCGCCGTGGGGATTCACCAGGCCTTCGTGAGCAACATGCACAACAACAGTCGGAGTTACCTCCCCCCTTCCCCGGCCATGTTCCCTCCGCCGCCAGGGGTCGCTCCTCCTCGTCCTCCCATGCCCTCCGCCTCTTCCTCTTCAGCGACACCTTGCCGTGACGACAAACTCCCCGCTGGTTTTGACTCCGGGGTTGGTGGTGTTGGTGGTGGGAACGGCCGGGTGGGGCCTTCTCTTCTGTCCGGGAGTTACCACTCCGGGGTGGAGGCTGCTGCGGCCTTGTCCTACCCGTCGCTGCGGAATTTCCCCCTGGTGCCCAGCCCCGCGGGCTCCCCTCAGCTGTACCCCATGTACGGTTACGGCAAGGAGGTGTGCGGCTACGCCAGCGGCGGAGGCCACGGCAACGGCGTCATCCGCAAGTCGAGGGTGTGCAACTTCTGCGGGAAGGTGTTCACGCGCTCCACCACGCGACGCTACCACGAGAAGCGCTGCCCTTCGCTGAGAGCCAAGTTCAGCCTGATGAGGGGCAGGGGCGAGGAGCTCTCCGTGCCACCCCCGACGCAGTCACCTTCTTCGTCCGCCAACGGGGTGGGCCATGACGACGCGGACGTTGGGGACGAGCGCGGGTCCAACCCGCCGCCCCTCATCAAAGTGGACACCGATTGTCCGTTACCCGACGAAGTTACATCCTCCTCCTCCAGTGTCATCCCCCCTTCCCCTTTGTGGACTACCTCAGGGTTTGCGGCTCAGGCCTATGCCCATGCCCGCATGCTCAACCCCTCGCTGTTTTCCCAGCAGTACGGGGCTGCTTTCTTGCCTCCCGTCGCCTCCACCGCAACCGGGTCTACCTCAGCCGCTGACGCTCTGCCCCCTCCATCATCATCATCGTCGTCAGAACCCCCACCGCCCTCCGCCAGCGTGGACCAGAACAGGAACTCTGTGCTGTCCTCCGTGAAAGAGGAATGCCCCGCGGAGGACCTGGACGGGAAAACGGGGAGTCACCACAACAAGGAGAACGACCTGCTCCTCAGGGGAAGAAGTCATCAACATGGATCTCAACGTCCGGAAGGGAGGCAACAACTACAACAACAACCTCCCTTGTTTAGACCCCCCACCCCCACCACTAACCGCTCCCGCCCTCCTTCCAACGAGGACAGGGAGGAGGGGGAAGAGGTGGAGGCAAGTTTCAGGCCGCCTTTTGAAAGCCCTTACGCCAACTTCATGAGCGGGTCCATGAAACAGTACATGAAGCAGCTGTACGGCCTGAGTGCCTTGAACTACCCTGGCTATGCCGCCTCCAAGATGAACTCTGTTCGCAATGCTTTCCGCTACAATGACCGCTTGACAGGCCCTAGCACCAGCGCTGGCGCCTTGACCAATGACAATGACCAGTCAGCCAACGGTTACTCTTTGACCGTTGACAACGATGATGACGCAAACGATGTTCCTCTGACTGACGCTAATGCTGTGGCCAGAACAAGTTCTCTGACCAACCCTGTTGAGCCCTCTACCTCAGAACCTAATTCATTCCCCGCTGCGAAGAACGTGTCTGAAACCCTGGTGAGCTCTGCTGAGAAACTGCCGCTCGATTTCCGAAAGGATGTTCACGACCTTGATGACGACAAAGAAGATGACAAAGAGGATGACAAAGAAGACGACGATGACATGGACTGTCAGTACGACGAGGACACGGACCACTACAGCTTTTCCACTCCTCGCGATCTCCAGGAGTCCTTCGAGAAGGGCGGCGAGGAAAAGAAGAAGTGCGGCATCTGCGGGGAAGAGTTTGCCGAGCGCAGCGACCTGCTCGCTCACCTCAAAATACACAGAAAGTTTTCGGCCTACGCTTGCTACGTCTGTCGAAAGAAGTTCGACAGCATCAAAGAGCGCGTCGCTCACGAAAAGACCCACGACGTCCCCTCCTTGGACTGTGTGGTGTGCGGAGCTCGCATGACCACCAAGCACGCGCTGCGCCTGCACGTGCGTCACCTCCACGGCCCGCAAGCCCCCGGCTACGTCACGTGCCGCTACTGCCACCTGGAGCTCGACAGCGTGCTGGCCCTGCGGCCCCACTTCTTCACCCACCGCTCGCACATGCTGCCCTCCGAGCTGCTCTCCCTCAAGTACCTGCCCAGGTCTCCGCCAGTGGAGCGCGAGGACTCCCCCGTGGACGAGGAAGGTTCCCAAGACGTCGCTCCTCTCAGCAGCGACAGCAAGAACTCGCACGAATCTCCCGGAGCAGAGGGTGTCTCAGAGCCCCACCCTCCCGCTTTGCTGGGAGAAGGGCGAGGCAGTCCTGTGACCTTGAACGGCGGCGGCGGAGGCGCGGGGGAACCGGGGACGCCCTACTCCCGAGAGCTGGAGAAGTGCAAGACGTGCCACAAGGAGTTCCCCAAGTCGCAGATGCGCTACCACGAGAAGGAGCACGCGAGCCAGAAGCCGTACGAGTGCCCGCTGTGCCACAAGCGGTTCGGCTACAAGAACAACATGAAGTCGCACATGAAGCTGCACGAGGGCGTCAAGCCGCACGAGTGCCCTGTCTGCCTGTCGCGCTTCACGCGGGGGTCCACCCTGCGCCGCCACGCGCGCCGCCACGGCCCCATGAGCGACGCGGAGCTCGAGCAGCACATCCGGAAGAGCCGCGAGAGGCGCGGCGCGGACATGATGATGATGCCCAGAGGTCCTCTCTTCCCCCGCAACGTCAACCACAGACCTTCGATGGCCGGGGCGCGGGCCATGAAAGCCGACCCCAGTCTGCTGGCCAGCATGAGCGGCGTGGACGCCCTGGCCCCGGGGAAAGGATACGAGGTGCCCCACTCCTCCACCACCTTCCCCCCGTCCAGCTCCATCTCCCAGAACCTCTACGAGGCCTACCGCCGTCTGACCCCAGGCGGGGTCACCCCGGCCATGCTCCAGTCCTCGCTCATGACCTCGTCGCCGTTTCTGGGTTTGAACGCCAGCTTGGTTTCTTCAAGTTTCGCTTCTGCTGGCTTGGCCTCCACAGGCTTGGCTTCCGCAGGCTTGACTTCAGCAGGCTTGGTTTCCGCAGGCTTGGCTTCCGCAGGCTTGGCTTCAGCAGGCTTGACTTCCGCAGGCTTGACTTCCGTATGCTTATCTTCCCCGGTACCATCTGGACTTGTGGCAGCAGAGCAATCCGACGCTTTGGATTTCTCCATGCCGGAGAAGAGGCGCCAGAGGAAGAGCTTCTCTTCGGTCCCAACCTCGCAGGATCCAGGCTTTCCCGCGCCACCGTCGTCGTTTTCTTCTTCTTCTTCTGCAGCCTTGAGGTCGTCGCCCTTCCCCAGCCAGCCTCGGCCTTCCTCCGCCACGGAGCCACCGCGGAGCCGGCCCTCGCCCACCCCCAGCCTGGACCTGAGCAGAGCCATGGCGGAGAAGCTGGAGGTGACGTCCAGAAACCACACCCTTCCCCAGGCCCCCCTGTCCCACCACCAGCCCCCCTACCCGCCCAGACACCGGAGGCTGGAGGAGACGGTGGAGAGACTGATGGAGCAGCACACCAGCAGGGAAGTCGCCAGCAGCAACAACAACCACCACCACTCCCACAATGCCCTCTTCAAACAGGAAGCCAAACGCCAAGGATCGGGGTTGTCACCATCATCATCATCATCGTCGTCATCGTTGGTCACGAACCACACGCCGAGAATGTCAAGCGGCGCTTACGGAGTTCCGGAGTTGAGCCAACGACGACGCGAAAGTAACTCGCATCTGTCCGGAGAGGAGAGAGAGCATCACGAACTGTCGTCGTCATCGTCATCGTCGTCATCGTCCAGACCTCCTCACCTCCTCCTCCCACCCCCCACCACTACTACTGCACCCGCTTCTTCCCGCCAGCAACACGTCCACCACCACCACCACGACCCTTTCTCGTCAGTTCACCAGGACTTCAGCAACCAGGTGACCCTGTGCTGTTCCTCCTCTCCCCCGGACCACCCCGACCGTGGCAGCAACAGCAACAACAACAGCAGGGCAGCGTCTCCTCGGAAGAGGAGCCCCGCGGCGGAAGAGGAGGAGGAGCAAGAAGCCGGGGCCGCTTTGCAGGAGGAGTCGTTGTCCTCTCTGCTGAAGTCGGGCCGCCTGTTCCCCTGCGAGCACTGCCGGTGCTACTTCACCGACCTGGGCATGTTCCAGTCCCATCGCCAGCTGCACCTGCCGGACCAGCCCTTCCTGTGCAGGCTGTGTAAAGCGGACTGTCAGGACAGGGTCAGTTTCCTCTCCCACCTGGCCTCCCACCTCACGTAGTGTATAGGATGAAACTTTCAGGTGGTTTAGTTTGTGTGTGTGTTTGGGTTTGGGTTTGTTTTTTTAATAGGAAGATAACTAGACAGCATTGCCAAGAAAAATTGTAAACTTTAGCGAAGAAGGTAGTGTTTTTTCATTGGAAACCAGAGCTTGTGTTCACATTCAGATAGTATGAGACTTATCATCGTGATATGTTAGAAGTCCTTTTAAAGTCCTGTTACATCCTACTACCTTAGAAGGACTTCTAAGATTATCATGACGAGGAATCTCGTACTTTCTTTAATCTGAATACAGGCCGAGGTTTAGTTTTTGGTGCTTTGTTGTATAAAAGGTAGCTAGCTAGACAGCATTGCCATTAACACAAAAACAAAACAAAAACATTATAAACTTTAGAAAAGCACGTTGTGTTTTCATTGGAAACCAATTCTGAAATGGAAAAGAAGGAACTCAGCCTGTCGCCATTGTTAGGAAACATTGACTGTTTCAGTGGAACCTGTTCCTTTATTTAATTGGAAACTAGCCTTATGTTTTACAAGAAACCAGTCTCAATTGTAAAAGTTAAACGGGTCTTTTTTATATGCAAGACATTATCTGTTGTACTAGAAAAGCGTTCGCGAAATGCCATTAGGAAAATAAATGGCCATTTAGCAACATTTAATTAACAATCACTTTATTTTATTATTGCAAAATTAGAGGGTCTGTTAATTGTTGTTAGCCTAATTTTGGTTAGTGTAGTTTGAGACGTGCATACTACGGCTGAAAACGTATCTATCAGACATTTTGAAGAGCAAAGCAAAAAGGTGCATTACATTTTGTTAACTCTGTGAAAAATGGTTGGTTTCTTGTGTTCCAGTACACACAGCATTAGTGCTGTAGTCTACGTAATATACAACTCAATACGGGTATATCGAAGGCCAACGGTGTTTTTTTTATGATATTATTATTATTATCATTATCAGCAACATTGTTTTTCTCAATTTCTACAGAGTTGTGACCATCCCCCTCTCAACAATCTTCGCTCTTTGACATTGTTGGCCGTAGTATTATTGTTATGCTCAGGGGTGTGCTAGCTATATCAGTATATGCTCAGCTACTATATCATTATACTACAACAGGGAACAGGGACACTTTGGTGTGTTTTTTGTTTCTGTTTTGTTTTTGCAACTATCTGCCTCACAAACGAATTGTTGTTATTTGCTCTCTCTTACTCTGTTTTGTGTGTGTGTGTTTTTTCTTGTTTTTTTCTTGCTAGATTTGAAAGTTGGAGCACTGCATGTTTAACACGGTGCAGTCATGCTCAATGAATGTCAACTACATTTTGTGTGTGGTAATTATTATATCGTTGTTTATTTACAAGTTCTGCAGTAAAATTTTAAAGAAAACAAAACAACCCACCTCATAACTTTGCCGTTTGGACAATCCGAGACGTCATCAATTATTAGTGGCAATCATTATGTTCATAATAAAGTGGTGGTGGTGAGGTTACGACGGCAAATGATAAAGGGAGTTGAACACAGAGAGAGGGGGGGGGGGGAGAGAGAGAGAGAGACGACCTACCAAGGTAATGTAACTGTGCTTGAAAGACACCCTACTGATAGTTGGGGTTGAGCGTTGGTCTTGGAACGGGTAGTCTAAGTTCACTAACCAGGGCCTGTGAATTGTAACGACTGAACAGTTGGACGCTTTAGGACAAAACGCAGCAAGATGGGTGTGTGTCTTTTACGGTTGAATACGTTCACCTTTGCATCGTGGAGAGAAGGATGGGAGCGAAAAGAGTGTTCTTAATTGATTGTTCATTTAAACGGAGGTCCAAGTTTGAAAGCTGACCGTCAACCGGATTCACGTGACGCCATTTTTGTGTCAAGTTGACAAGGCAAGAAGTTGTCGGTAAATTGGTTTTGCGGGAGTTTTGTACCCAGCCACAACCACCCGACTAACTAACTAACTAGCTAACTAGCTAACCCCGCTTCGCAAGACAAACAGTTGCTTCAGTGGAGAGGATACACAAAAAGGACAGGAGACGTGCTGATTACTGAAGTGACTTCGTTTTGTTAAAAAGGTGCGCTGAAGAATGGGATGGACAGAGAGAGAGAGGGGTTTGGGCAGATGAGACTGTCTTCATCTATATCTCTATATAAAGATGCCGGTGTCTGTTTTACTGATTGTCTGTCTGTCTGTCTGTTTGTTTGGGGAGTTGGAAGACGGTGATGATTGTTGGTGATTATTGTTAAAACGTGTGGGGTGTTTGTTGTTTCTGATGTCGGTGCGTTGCTCAGGACTGATGAAGGATACAGAGTGAAACACATTTTCTCAGGTCAAATTGTTTTTGGCACAGCATCACCATTTTTTTAAAAACTTTTTCCATCCGAATACCTCCCTTTTACATCATATGTTGTGAACCTTGTAGATACACCTTTGTTTTGCTCTTACGCATCATTTCTTACCTTGTTGCTCCTCCCTCCCTCTCTTCCTCCCTCTCTCTCTCTCTCTTTCTTTATCTCTGTCTCTCCGACTTGGCTCAAATTGCACTAGTGCGTTCCTGACAGACAACTCTGAGACTCGACCAAGGATGCTAAGTAAAGAAAAGAGAGAGGGGGGTGGAAAAGGATGAGATGTGCTCAAATATGGACGAAAAGAACATGTTGAAATTATCATCAGTATCATGTCCGCAGTTGCTGTCAGGGATCCAGCTTCTTTGGCTGTAGGTGACGTTGATGTGGTGGTTTTAATTGTAGTAATACTATCAGGTCGATTATGATGATGATTGTTGTTAATATTAATGATTCGTGTCTTGTTGTATTGTTGGTTCTTAGTATGTCTTTGAAATGACGTCCAAATTTGGAATCGGGTATTGTTGTTGTTTTGTGGCGTTGATTTGTTATGTGTTTTTTCTTAATCTCGGGGACCCGTTCATTGTTGTGTGTGTGTCTGTGTGTGCCTATGTGTGCCTGTGAGTGTGTATGTGCGTGCGTGCGTGTGTGTTGTTAAACTGTATAGTCATTTCTTTTTTGTTTGTATGCAATTCTGTGAGTGATGTTGGTTTAAAAGGTGTGTGTGCATGTGCGCGCGAAATATCAGTCTTCAGGGAAAGAGAGTGATTCAGGGGGGGGAGAGAGAGAGAGAGAGAGAGAGGGTGTTAACATGACACAAAGGTTGAAATCTTGTATAACTAGTACCTCGTAAAATAATGATGATGTGTTTGTTTCTGTCTGTGATGGAGTGAACACTTTGTTCTCAGGTAGAATCTACTTTGTGTATTGTTGATTTATCAAGAACCCGCCTGAATTTTTACCTCCGATATTTTACCTCAGGTTTTTTATCTCTTGGGAAAATTACCTCAATCTTTGTATTGATAACGTAGCTGGCTCAGGACTCTAAACGTTCCCCCTTGTCTCTGTGTTGAGTGTCAGGCTTTAAATATGATTATGTTATTCCATCCTTGATCAGTGATAGCCAAATGTATCCTAACCCTTCCCTGTTTCAGCAATTTGAAAAAAGTCAAGTGGTTGTTGAAAAGTAGAAAGAAAGCCACTGGTCTATTTTTTCTAATTATCTGGAACAGTTTTTCAAGTGTAATAATATTAATTTTTTTGTATGTATTTACTGAGGCCTAGTTATTTAAAGTAGTTATTTCCAGTACAAAGCGCTAATAAGGAGAGTATAATAGAAATAGGCCTATTTCGTTGAGAGATAATTATTAGAAAAGGTAGCTATTTTGATGACAATTATATTCAATGGACGACATGGGCAGCTAGGTTTTTATCTATTTTGTTTTAATCAAACGCTATCTATCTAACCACAAATACGCGAGGAATGTAATTTTGGTAATAAATTGTCAAGTTTGAAATAGCTTGTGATCAGTTACAAAGCCACAGAACTTGGCCGCCATCTTTGATAACGAACTCGCTTAAAACATGCGCAATGCAGACATGCGCACTGCAGAGCCACTGGTCTTTTTTCTCTCTAATTATCTGGAACAGTTTTTCAAGTATAATAATATTCATTTTTATGTATGTATGTACTGAGGCCTAGTTATTTAAAGTAGTTCTTTCCAGTACAAAGCGCTAATAAGGAGAGAATAATAGAAATAGGCCTATTTCGTTGAGAGAGAATTATTAGAAAAGGTAGCTATTTTGATCAAAAAATATATTCAGTGGACATGTGTAGCTGGGTTTTTATATATTTTGTTTTAATCAAACTCTATCTATCTACCTATAGATCTATCTACCTCATACACGCAAGGAGTAAATTGTCAAGTTTGAAATAGCTTGTGACCAGTTACAAAGCCACAGAACTTGGCCGCCATCTTTGATAACAAACTCGCTTAAAACATGCGCAATGCAGATATCTATTTTCATTCGCTAGCAAAACTATCTGTATTGTTAAAAAAAAATCGGGACTTTACTGGTGTTGCACTGCCTCCGGGCATTGCCTCCAGGATCGTTCCCACCATCTGTACATCTACTAATGTCCCATATGTGTCTGTTCCAGACCGGAGGACGTTAAACTGATTTACTACATCTCTATGTTTTGTTTCTCTCTTAAGACATCCTTGATCTCTTGAAGGCCAGCAATGGTAACTTAGGATATCAACCTCTTTCTATTTCTGGGGGTCTTTTTTTTGTTAGCAAACCCAAGGTACTCCAAAATCTAAGGATAGGAAACAACCTTTTCTATGGATGACAAAGATGAAACGAATCGTCACACGTTCACACGAGTTCAGTCAGCATTGAGCGATCGCTAGCTTGGAAACGAGTCATTCGTGCCGACTTTCAAGGGAACGTTTCTTCTTCTTCGATCGCTCTAAACAGTTTCCTGTCAATTATGAGCGCAGATGCGTCATGCTGCCGCTATGAGCCTAACTAAGAAATAGCTTAGGCTCAGCAAGTCCGACTTCGGCTGGAGGAAATCTTTTTGAAAGTGTTTCGTAAAAAATATTAAAAAAAGGCAGGAGAATGGACCGGTTAGGCATAAAGATAGTAGATGACAGTAAACAAAGGGAAAAGGCAGAGTCAAAGAGTGACAGATGAGGGGAAGTTGCAAACACAGAACTTCCAGAAGGTGGGGGAAATATTTATACGAAAGACCCCCCCCCCCCCCCCCCCCCCCCCCGTGGGGATACGGGGGGGGAAGGGGGGGGAAGGGGGGGGGGAGAGGGGATGTTTGATTGTGTGATTTAAACACGATCCTTGTTTGCTGATGTTGAAGACCGAATCACAATATTAATGTTATTATAAATAATGATTAAAGTGTCTCAAGATTAATTAACCCCTTTGTTTTGTATGTGAATTGATTTGGGGGTGAATTTATAACCTGTACATAAATTATTATTAGTCTGTGGTTAGGAAAAAGAGGTATATGTGATTTACGGACGATTGGTTAATTGTTCCGTTTTAATTCATTGATCGTGACCAAACAAAACTGAATTGATATTGTTGCGCAACTTGCTCAGGTTTCATTTATACAAGTGTCGGGGACTCTTCAATTCATTTCTACCTCATGTGCTACTGCGAGGCGCCTGCCTTCCAGTGTCGGTTGGGAAGCTGTCAAAAAGAGATGGGGGTGGGGGGTGGGGGGGTAGACAGGGGGAGGGGATGGTGTGGAGAAATGGGGGAGAGTACTCCGTTATGATGAAACGGATGAAGAGCCCGTTACATTGCATACGATTCGATTCACTGCGATCCGATATTGACATTTTGTGAGGCATGATTGCCGTGAAATCCTACTGTCTAAATACATCTGACGAAACCCTACTAGTTACGTTCACTATATTTGTTTGTAGTTCCCTCGTAGGGGAAGACGGGGTAAAAAGCGCATGGGCGGGTAAGAAGCCCACCCCAATTATCTCATGAAATAAAGAAAATTTCAGTCAAATTTGCCCATAAGACGAATGCTAGACATTAACGCTCGTCTCATGGGCAAAATGAGACTGAAATTTGCTTCATTTCAAGAGATAATTGGGGTGGGCTTCTTACCCGCCCATGCGCTTTTTACCCCGTCTTCCCCTACACGAACCTGAAATATATGTGTATTTTTGTTATCAAACATTTGATTCGATTCGTGTAGTGCGGGTGTCTACGTGGGGTAGCGTGAACAAAAATAGCAGAATTATGTTTTTAGACGGAAGTGTTTCACGTGAATCATGACTCACAGTCGGATCGTATTGAAGTCGAATCGTATGCAGTGTGGCTGGCCCTTAAAGGGGCACCCTGACGGAAACGTTTTGTGCAAGAAACGCGTCGAGATCACCAGGAAAACACCCTTTACAGAGATCGCAGCACTCGCTTTGCTCTGGTTTCCTAGAAATCAAATCGGCGATTCCTCCTTGGCGGAGGTGCTGGAAGTCAGACTTTTTCAGTGAAAGAGAAGGCGTGTGCCTTCTCTTTTGTAATGGCCGTCTGAGTTAGACCAAATCGTTTGCACGAAATGTCCACAATGCAAGCCTTTTTATTGTTTTTATACAGTTTACCTAAAGGAGTTTCGCTCACAACAAAGGAAATAGCTGCAATGGTGTGTTTTTTACTGCACTACAAAAAAGAAAAAGCTTCAACCACACTATCAGTGGCCTCCACCCACCCCGTCCAAAATGGCTTCTCTCTCCGGGAACTCCGCCAAGGAAGAATCGCCGTTTTGACGGTTTGATTTCTAGGAAACCAGAGCAAAGTGAATATTCCTTATCCTTTGAAAGGCTGTCTTTCTGGTGAACTCAACGTGTTTCTTGCAAAACCTCATCCGTCAGGGTGCACCTTTAACTGTGCTTGGGATCTACTGAATTGATATCAGCAGTCGTTGGAAAGAGTGTCTGGAACTATGCATCCGTGGGTTTTCGTGCATGTTCTGTGAAAGAGACTGAAGACCTTTGTAGTTTTGTAGTTTTCAAATTAACCACAGTGCATTTTTAGACAGAAGAATTATGTGAGTGCTGTATAAAGTATGCGTATATATTTTTTTCCCTGCAGATTTATTGTATAAACCAATCCGTGGTTGTTTTTAAAAAAACTAAAGCAAAAAAAACGTAATGTAAAAAGATGTATCAGCATGACCGGTTTAGAAGAAGAAAACAAGCTCTTAGGAAAGCAATTTTTTTAAATTGTGTATTGTACATAATAACTGCTTTGTATTTCGTATCTGAATACCTCTTTTCTCTACGTAATATACGCGAGTTGAATTTTTTTTGATTTTTTTGGGTGGGCGCCCTGTACTTTTATTGCTAATATATAAATATTTTTTTCGGTAAGTGGATTAAAAGTTACACATACGCTCGAACAATAGATGCGCTTTTATTATAAGTATTTTAAAGATGAAAAAAAACCCAAACCAATCCGGTGGAGAGTTTAAAATCAAAGCAGGTTAAAGACCCACCACGTCACGTGTCAAAATCGCGGTTTTCCACGTGTTTTCCCTCTTATGGCTGGTAAGAAATCTTGAGAAATCTTCCTAGCATAAGAGGGAATGTGACACGTGACGTGGGGGGTCTTTAAGAATGGTTGTGCACGTAATCAACATTTTGAAGGGGGGTGGGGTATGGATGATAGGAACGTACGTGAAAAATGAAAAGATATCCAACTTCAGGAGAAACAAAAACTTTTGATCAAGGGAAAGGTGCTTTAGAAAGAAAGACAAAACTGAAAAAAATAAACTGTTAGGAAGATTTGGTTGGGACAGTTCTTTTCAGTAGCATAAAAACGTGATCTTACATCTTTGGTTTAAACAAATGTTTTATTGACACGCTTTTGCACCGGGTTTTTTTGGGGTTTTTTTTTTACACGTTGGACTGTAGAGGGGAAGTATTGTTTTATTTTGATCTTGATGTGTGTGTTTTTATTTTTTGCTCCTTCTGTTGCCTACTTTTTGCTCCTTTTGCTATATTTGATGTTTGCTGTTTAATTGCTTGTCTGTGTTGATAAAGGCGCATTCGCCGAAATATCCAGTAGTTTTGTTTTGTCTCTTGTGAATAAAATAACGTCACTTTGCACTTGTCGTGTAGTTGTTTGTTTGCTGTTTTGCAGCAACACAATATCTACGTAGACAAGAGTACAACAAGCCGAGGCTTATAAAAGTACTCAACACACAGACATCGTACTAGCAACAGGCTGCATCACACTTTACAATGAATGGAAGTCAGTCACACTTTGTAAGATAAGTAAATAATGATCGATACTACTGACTTTCGGGAAAAAGTGCATCTTTGTAGGGGGTTTTGGGTTGGGTTTTTTTTAAGTCAATGGTAATGCATTAACCCTTTCACCGCCAAAGTCGCATTTTAGCACCACACTGATTTAACGCCACTGCCACTAAAAGGCATCAAATTGGGCTCTATTATCTAAAGACCCTATTGTTTTAGTTTTGGGATGTAAGGGTAGACCTTATTTTAGATATATCACAGAAGAATCCCTAATACTGCAGATGGATTTTGTTCTCTACCCAGGTACATTTAATGGAACTCTTTGGCTGAAATATGGCTGGCGGTGAAAGGGTTAATAGACCTTCCTTCGGTTTTTTCCTATGAATTATTACCGTGTGATACTTGTTTTCTTTCTGTATATATATACCATTTATAGCAGAGTTACTGTTTCACGTATATAATATATTAATTATCTTCGTGAAATGTTCGTATCTCACTTTCCTGTGTATCTTTCACCTTCGTAAATACCTTTCTCGTTAACTCTGATTTTTGCCACATTTCTCAGCTCTAATATCAGATGATTTGAATGTGTAGGGTAAGACGGGGTAAAAAGCCCATGGGCGGGTAAGAAGCCCATGCCAATTATCTCATGAAATGAAGCAAATTTGTCACATTTTGCCCATGAGACGAGTGTTAATGTTTAGCGTTCGTCTCATGGGCAAACTTTGACTGAAATTTGCTTGATTTCATGAGATAATTGGCATGGGCTTCTTACCCGCCCATGGGCTTTCTTACCCCGTCTTACCCTAACAATGACCGGAACTCGTGTGCTACTGGCTTTTGGTTTAAACAATGTTATTCCAAATTGCACAATAAAGCAGCAACAACATTTGAATAAGAGTCCAACAAGCCAAAATGCTTATGCATGGTACTCACTAAATATTTTGGTTACACAGAATTGGCTGCTACATAAATTACACTAAGCGTGGAAAAGGAACAACAATAATGATTAAACTGGCTTTTGACCTCATGGGGTCTGTTGCAACAACAAAAAAGGTTTGCCTTAATTTCTCTTAAAGTTATAACTATATTGTTTGTGAAGGAGGATAAGTACTTGTGTGTGTGTAGGTGGTGGTATAAATATTCAATTAAAAATGGAAGAAGATGCACATGGTCTTAAATCAGTACACAAAACGTAAGGCCTTTTATTGACTAAACACAATTGGTTCATTTCAATAATTATAGGATTTAGGGGTAGAAGGGAGGTTAGCACAATCATACATGCAGATAAACATACGGAAATCTGATGCTTTTTTTTGTTTTACCGACAATTCGTTTACTTCGTTAAATCATTAAGTAAGAAAGCACGTAAAGGTTTTTTGGGTTTTTTCAAATGAATGATTGATACTGGACGAGATGTTTACTATCAGCTCTAGTGTCTGGAACACGGTTTGAAACTTTTGGTATTCTTTATTTTGAAACAACGATCACGTTTTGATTCTTTCGTGGATTTCTTCTTTTTTGTAGTTTTTTCTTCTTTCATTTTTAAGGTATAAGACACAGCTTTTGTTCTTGCTTTTTTTTTCCCCGATTGTGTAACTCCATTCTTGTATTTGTAGTATTGACAAAGTTGTAAACATCCATTCTAATTTGTTTCGGTTTTCTCTCGCAGCAAACATCGCAGTGAGCGATACAGTAAAACCCCAGGCGGCCATTGTCTACATAGTGGGTTTTTTGTGGGGGGTTTTCACTATTGTTATTGGTCAATGTTAATGTTGCGGTGAATTGAAAGTTGGCGAATTGTTTTGATTGATGAATGTTTGCGGTGGAAGCGCTTTGATTGGTTAATGTTTGCGGCGAAGCGTTTTGATTGGTTAATGTTTGCGGCGAAGCGTTTTGATTGGTTAAATGTTTGCTTGGTTAAATGTTTGCGGCGAAGCGTTTTGATTGGTTAATGTTTGCGGCGAAGTGTTTTGATTGGTCAATGTTTGCGGCGTAGCGTTTTGATTGGTCGATGTTTTCGGCGAAGCGTTTTGATTGGTTAATGTTTCGGCGAAGTGTTTTGGTTGTGTTAGTGTTGCGGCGAAGCGGTTTGATTGGTTAATGTTTGGGGGAAGTGATTTGGTTGGTGAATCTGGCGGTGAATGAATTTTGATGGCGGTGCTGCAACAAGGCAAATCTGGGGTGCTGAGAACAGTTTGCAAAATAATGTTTAAAAAAAAGAAAGCAGGGATTGTTAATTCATGAACGATGTTGCTCCTCTATATCTATGGCACGGGTACTATTATAACTATTACTACTACTGCAAGTTTGTTGATGTGGATTTATAATGTGTGTGTTATGTGCGCCTCAGGGTTGGTGTTGAATTTCATGTTGATTCGATCCATATTGTTTGTATGTATTGTGTGTGTGTTTGAGCGTGTGTGTGCGTGTGCGTGCGTGCGTGTGTGTATGTGTGTGTGTGTGTGTGTGTGTGTGTGTGTGTGTGTGTGTGTGTGTGTGTGTTTCATTTGACCAAGTGGCATATCTGATATAGTTCAAGGAAGTGTGAGAGAGAGAGAGAGAGAGAGAGAGAGAGAGAGAGAGAGAGAGAGAGAGAGAGAGAGAGAGAGAGAGAGAGAGAGAGAGTTGTGTGTGCGTGTGTGTTGTGTTTGACCAAGTAGCATATCTGATATAGTTCAAGGAAGTGTGAGATTAAATAGAGAGTGTGTGTGTGTGTGTGTGTGTGTGTGTGTGTGTGTGTGTGTGTGTGTGTGTGTGTGTGTGCGTGCGTGCGTGCGTGCGTGCGTGTGCGTGCGTGTGCGTGCGCGCGCGCGCGTGCTTGCGCTCGTGCGCGCATGTTTTCATGCAATTGCGTCTTTGCGTATGTGCATGTATGATGTATGTGTGATTAATGTACCGGTACTGGTGTAATATTGTGTTCCCGCACTCAATCACAAGACTCATTATGATATAATATTACCATAAGGAAAGGATCCAACACAGGAAGATGGTGAATAACACGCACATTGGGTGGATAAGCGGCAGGGGGGGGGGGGGTGGAGATGGGGGTAGCGTGGAAGAAAACGACCTGAATAATTATAAGTTGACCAATCTCGAGGACGCACCACCACCACCCTGGTGAAGAAACTAAATGGACAACTAAGCCCAGTTGTTCCTCAGCGAAAAACAAACAAACAAATGTTGTCCCTCATCAGAAAACAAAAGCAAAAAAATATGCTTTTCCCAGACTCGGCAACCCTCTCTGAAAATGATGTACGAACTCTGCTACCCTCTCAGGAAATGATGTACGATCAATTTTTTTTCTTTTCGGAATCGCTCTTCATTGTCCTTCATTTTGACCCCCTTTCCCTTCCCACACCTCAAGAAAGGAAAACGAGAGGAGGGAAGAATCAAGAAGAAAGAAAGATCTGGAACAAGAAGGAAAGATCAAGAACATATTAAAAATAACAAGATAATCAGATTAGGGAATAGGTATAGGTGCTCTCCCCTAGTTTTTGTCGATAAATTGCCACCAAAGTGGCCCTTTCGACTAATACCCAGAAACAGAAACCCTTTTCTTTATGCTATGATCCTCTTGCTTGAAATGGGTCTACAAAGATAAACTCTCGGTTCAAACTCTCAATACATATTTCGCCCCTGTAATTGTTGGTGGTTTTTGTTGTCTCGTTACATGTTTTGGTGTGTTTTTGTATACACTCAGGAATACCATGCAAAAAACCCAACAAGACTACACGAGTTATTTCGTTCCGGTTCTGTGTGTCTTCGTGTGTTGATATTTGGACCGTAGGTGGCATTCTGTGTCTGTGTGCGGGTTGGTTTGTGCGAGGTTGCACACACAAGGACGCACTCCTCATTATGTTGTGTGTTTGTCGTTTGTTTGTTACGTGTACTGATAAAGCTGTGCGCACGCACAGAGAATATTACTGCTTACGTGTGTTTTAATGGCAACCGTCAATTTGAGCGAATATGCCAAAAGCGCGAATACTTTCTGTAGACAAAATTCGCGAATGTCTGATAGTCAAAAAGCGCGAATCCCTTCCGTGAATGTCTGATAGTCCAAAAGTTCACAACAATAGTGATATTAGACTTAAAAAACAACCCCAAAACAACAAATCAATGAATTAAAATGAGGCGTGGTGTGTGTGTGTGTGCATGTGTGCGCGCACGCGCGCGTGTGTGTCCGTTTGTTTGCGCGTTCTATTGTCTCTGTCTCTCTATGTGGGATAATCGCGCAAAATAATTGTATAGAGGAAAAGTACCGCAAATTGACCCATTCGCGCTTTTTGACAACTCCCGTTTTCAATGCCTGGAGGATAAAACTGTGCATACGTGAACTAGCATTTTGAATTGTGTGCAAGTGGAGTGCAGCATACTCATTGTACGATGCGTTGGTCAATCGATGAAATAAGACGATGGACGTTGTGTGAGTCACTTCTGCAGTGTTCAGTGTAGTGGGAGCGATTATCTGTTGGCTTGTGCGTAGAACTTATCACTTGTATATTATAATTATTTTGCACATGTTTTTTCGTTTTTTTGTTTGTGCGTGTGCGTCTGTGTGTGTTTTTTTGACGACTGGATATTTTTTTGGGGGGAAAAAACAGCAAACAATTATCTCAGGAATAACAGCAACTCAGGTGACACGTTTGTATGATGATGTACGTGTATATAATTATAATACATTTATGTCTATCCGTGTATTTCAATGTGTAATCGTTCCGATTCTTAAATCATAATAACCTTTATTCATTTCAATAACTCATATACGTTCCTCCCTCCTTCCTTCCTTCCTTTCTTTCTTTCTTTCTTGTTATTTTGGTTTGTGGATGTGTATCAAGTGCATTCTATCGGGAACATACGTATTCATACGATTTTGACTTTTGAGAATGTAATAATGATGATGTTTGATTAAATCAAAGCTGCAAATTTTCGTCGATTGTTACATTATTTGTAAATAGTGTGACGTGTCTGATGGTTGGTTTTTTCTCTCTCTCTCTAAAACACAGAAAAATACTTTTGAATTTGTTTTTCGAAAAAAGGTTTGGAAATGTTGCAGCATTATTTTTAGAAGTTTTGTTGTTATTGTGTTTGTATGCTTGCTTATGTTGCATTGCTTTTGGTGACAAATGTAGTTTAGTTTTTATGGTGTGTTTTTTAAAGTGTATTTTTTAGTCAATATTGCATATCAGCTTAAATATTGTATTGTCTTCCTCGCGCGGTGCCTTGAGTATTATAGAATGTTAGCAGCATATTTTAGTTAGTTTGTTTTTTAAGTGTCATATTATTTTCGTCAGTTTAACTTCTGGTGTCTCTATGTTTCTCTCTGTGTCTTTGTCTCTCTCTCTCTCTCTCTCTCTCTCTCTCTCTCTCTCTCTCTCTCTCTGTCACACACACACACACACACACACACACATACTACGCACACGCACGCACACACGCACGCACACGCGCACGCCCGCACACGCACACGCACACGCACACACACACACACACACACTTATTTCTCGGGTTCGTCTTCTATCAAGACCTGTTGTTTTCTTAAGTTTTAACCGTTCCATTTGAAGCATCGTAGTTTGGGTTTTTTCCAAAATCATTTTCGTGTATTTTTCTTCCATATTTTTTTTAAAATCTCTTTGAAGCCTTTTCTTTCTTCGCTGCCTTTTCATTACTGTATCATTCGAATCCTAGGATTAGGATTGTTGGTTGCCATATCTTTGGGTCCCTTAGAGGGAATTCATACCCTACGCAGACATTCCAGAGAGTAGAACTGTGTTCGGCAAAAACTCGCCAATGTTTGTTTTAGTCAGCAAAACAAATTCGCCGACTTTTGTTTTACTTTTTTTTTTTGTATTCGGGCAAAAACTCGCCAAATGTTTGTATTATTTGGCAAAGTCTCGCCCTTGTGTTGCGTGTTATTCAGCAGAATTTCGCCGATGTTTTGTATTATTTGGCAAAAAAAAACAACCTCGCCGACGTTTGTATCACTCGGCAAAACTTCGCCGTTTTATTAGGGGAAGACAGGGTTAAAAAAAAACCATGGGCGGGTAAGAAGCCCATGCCAATTATCTCATGAAATAAACAAACTTTCAGTCAAATTTGCCCATGAGACGAATGCTAAACACTAACACTCGTCTCATGGGCAAAATGTGACTGAAATTTGCTTCATTTCATGATATAATTGGCATGGGCTTCTTACCCGCCCATGGGCTTTTTACCCCGTCTTCCCCTACTACTTGGCAACAATTCGCCGATGTTTGTATTATTCGGCCAAAAAAACCCAACCTTGCCGTTGTATTGCTAATCGGCAAACATTCGCCGATGTTTGTATTATTCGGCACACAAAAAAACACTTGCCGTTTTATTGCTAATCGGCAAGCATTCGTTGATGTTAGTATTCGGCAAGAAAACAAATTTGCCCTTTGTAAGCTGTGCACGTTGAACTGCTTATTAGCTGTTTTAGTATTATTGAAGAAGGCGTTCTTTCAGAGTTCTTCGGGTGTATGTACTGTCTGTAGTAAGTGATAAGAAATGTGGGGGAACAATAGCGAGAAGAGAGGAAACGTTGTGCCATTGTTTTCATTGCGGTTGTTGTTTTTAACCCTTTCACCGCCAGCCATTTGTCAGTCGAAAAATACCATTAAGCTTAACTGGGTAGAGTAAAATGCTTTATTTGCAACATTGGGAATTCCTCTGTGACATGTATATAACATTAGGCCTATCCTTACCTTCCCAAATTAAGAAAATAGGGTCTTTGGATAGCAGGCCCTGATTTGATGCCTTTTAGTGACATGGGTGTTAAACCATTGTGGTGGATAAATGCAACATTGGCGGTGAAAGGGTTAATGATCTAGTAAGCACGCACCCTTGTCCATCCACACACACACACGCACGCACACATGTACACACATACACGCACGCACACGCACGCACACGCGCACACGCACACACACACACACACACACGCGCGCGCGCGCGCGCGCGCGCACGAACACACTTTCGTCCTATATCACATTACGCACAGAAACATTAAGCTAAAGGCAAATACGCATCTTCTATGATGTTGTTTTGAGGGTTATTATGCCTTACGGTTTGGCTCGTTGTTTCATTTTTGCAAATGTATTGTTCAGCCATTTTCTGTGTTCGATGTTCGCTTCAGGAGATGTTTAGACAAAACAAAAATATGCAGTAATTCTGTCACACAAGTAGGCTATTGATCTATACAGTCAAACCTCTATTATAAGACCCTCCGTTAGAAGACCTGTCCCTCCCCCCCCCCCCTTTCCTTCCTCATCAGTCACACAAAAATCGCATGCAAAAAAAAAAAGTAGAAAAAAAGTTGGGTGGCGCGCCTGTGGCTGCGACGCGCTCTCCAGGTGAGAGACGTCTCTGTGACTGTAAAGTACCTAATACCCCTAATGCCTATTTAAAAGACATGTTTTTTGGCACGGATGTAATGTGTCCGACTATGGTTTATGTATAAAACCGACCTCCGTTATATGACCCCTCCAGTATAAGACCCCTCCAGTATTTTTTGGAAGTGTTAAAATAGAGGTTTGACTGTATCAGCTGCGGTAGGTTTGTAGTCTCTAAGAGACCGTCTCTGCTTTTGTTTTGTTTAGCTTTTTTTGTATTTGTTTGTTTGTCTGCTTGCTTGCTTTTCTTCTGTTTGCTGTAAATAATTCTCGCATCATTCCTTCGCCGTTTTGAGACAGAAGAAGAAGAAGAAGAAGAAATGTCTGTAGATGTTACACTTGCTCGCTTCGGTTTTTGTTTGCTTGGTTTGTGTGTGTGTGTGTGTGTGTGTGTGTGTGTGTGTGTGTATGTGTGTGTGTTACTCAATTTAACGTCCTTCCACTAAAAGTGATTCAGACAAAATGTGTGTGTGTGTGTGCGTGTGCGTGTGCGTGTGTGCGTGTGCGTGCGTGTATGTGTTGTTGTTTTTTTAGTTTCGTTTGTATGTATCTGCTTTTCCCTCTCTGAATCTTCTTCTTCTCTCCCCCCTCCCCCTCCTCCTCTTCTTTCTCCTCCTCAACCTCTCCCTCTTCTTCTCTTTCTTCTCTTCCCCTTCCTTCTTCTTCTTCTCTTAAATGTCCACGTGCTTGTTTGGTAGTCAATACGTGGTAAGATTTAACGTGGTGACAGCCCTGACATGGCCTTAGTTGTCGACCGGGCTATTATTTTAATCTTAATCCTGTTTTGTAGTCACACGAGGGAAT
This sequence comes from Phymorhynchus buccinoides, assembly GCA_017654935.2. Lineage (NCBI taxonomy): Eukaryota > Metazoa > Mollusca > Gastropoda > Neogastropoda > Raphitomidae > Phymorhynchus > Phymorhynchus buccinoides. The sequence continues at coordinate 35,196,983 of CM065706.1, read as the reverse complement.
CTGAAATTAATTCAAAAGCACTACAATTTTAAAGCGCTGTGCAGCTTATGGGGAAAATCTAAGGTCTTCCGCGTTGACTCCTCTCAGAGATTCCCTGACCTAAGTAAGGTGTACGCCTAAATCTATCTCTCTTGCGTTTTTACTGTTCGCAACTAACTATAACTGTTTACCCCAAGTTCCCAATCGTTGTTTTTTTCTTTCTGTAATCAGGGGTCATATGACTCATGAAGTTTAAAGGTGCACCCGGGTGGATACGTTTTTGAAACAAACACGTCGAGATGACGAGTGGAAATTTGTTTTACAGAGATCGCAACGTTCACTTTGCTCTGGTTTCCTAGAAATCAAACCGTCAAATCGGCGATTCCTCCTTGGCGGAGGTGCTGGAAGTCAGACTTTTTCAGTGAAAGACAAGGCATGTGCCTTCTTTTTTTCTAATGGCCGACTGAGTCGCTTTAATTAGTCCAAATCGTTTGCACGAAATTTCCACAAGACAAACCTTTCTTTTTTATACAGTTTCAGTTTGCCAAAAAGGAGTTTCACTCACAACGAAGGAAATAGCTCCCTACCCACCCCTTCACAAATGTCGGGTCTTCTGTCCTTCGGGTGTATCATCACGCCTTTTAACGAATTATTTTATTTTTAAAAAGGGCGCAGAAGTTTTCCCAAAGAGTAAGTAAGAAAAGGTTTATTCACCAACAGAAGTATTTGGGCCAAGTTTCGTGATTGGCTCGGGTGCACCTTTAGAGAAGACCCCCCCCCCCCCCCCCCCCCCCCACGTCACGTGTCACATTCCCTCTTATTCTTGGAAGATTTCTAAAGATTTCTTACCTGCTATAAGAGGGAAAACACGTGAAAAGCATGATTTGGACACGTGACGTGGTGCACCTTTAATTAAAAACAATCTGAAGCTCCGTCCCTTTCCTTCCCTTTCTCTCTTTCCTTCCTCTTCTCCTTCATTTCTTTCCCGTTTTCTTCTCTCTACCTCTCTCTCTCTCTCTCTGTGTCTCTCTCTCTGTGTCTCTCTCTGTCTGTCTGTCTGTCTCTCTCTCTCTCTCTCTCTCCCCCCCCCTCTCTCTCTCTCTCTCTCCCCCCCCCCCTCTCTCTCTCTCTCTCTCTTCATCTTTCCGTTCTTCCATTATTTTTATTTTTCGTTCTTGCATTCCTTCGGCTTCCTTTTCTTATGGAAAGACTACCGTCTTGACCGTTAAACTGCTTTGTTAGGCAGATAGAAAGGCAATGTCGCAGTTATTTTGCGGCTGTTGGTTTTTGTTGCGAAAATCGCTTTTTTTATGTGTTTGTTTAGTTGTTAGTTTTAGTGATGGAATAGCAGGCCTTACTGGTGGATTGATTATTTTAAACTCGCATATTATGTTAACAAGCGAATGTGTGTTACGATGTTTTGTTAAGTGTGTGTGTGTGTGTGTGTGTTGTTCTTTAATTTAACGTCTTTTCACTTAAAAGTGATATTAGACAAGGAAAGTGTGTCTGTGTGTGTAAATTCCTTAGAAATTCACACTTGAGAAATACGACTTTGCCTTTCTTGTTGTGTAAAACGTCCTCTTGCATAATTAGTTTCTAAAGTGTCATTTTTCTATTGCCATAACTTGTATACATATTATTTTTACAGATTTCATCTTAGAAATTAGATAGTTAACGCAGAGATAACTCTTGTACTTTTCATGCGCTAACACGAAGCTGCTCAGCTTGTCTTTTTTTTAGTATGGTTTGGCTGGCTTTTTAACCGTAATTTTTTGTTAAAGACCCACCAGATCACGTGTCAAAATCACGGGTTTCACGTGTTTTCCCTCCTAATAGCTGGTAAGAAATCTTGTTTTGACCAGGTTTCACTCCCATACAAATGCCCCCAAATTGAAAACGGTTATAAAACAGCCTCAATTTGAAGTTGGGGAAATTTGTATGTGGGTCACAGCCACCCAGAAAAAAACCCCAAGGGACTTAATCGTGGTGGGTCAGTGTGTCTTTAAGAGCGGTTTTTTCTTCTTTGACGCAGAAACATCGTAATGCGTTTTGTGTATTGACAATTTGTTTGTTTGCTTTTGTGCAATCGTTTAGTAGCCAGTGTACCTAGCTTCCTGCTTGATTTGCTTATTTGTTTTAATGTGGAAACGAACTACTATACTATGACGTTTATTGAACTACTATACTATGACGTTTATTGAACTACTATACTATGACGTTTATTTAGTTGTTGGGTTTGGGGTGGGGGTTTTCCATGTTAATGCTCACAGATTCAAAACTTGCAAGCAGCATTTTGAGTTTACTTTTTCTTCCAAAATGAAAACTATCACTTACCATGTTCAAATGTAGGCCTATTTGACCGTTCTAGTATTCTACGGCTTTTGTTTTAGTTCAGAAACTGTTTGTATGAAATTTTAAATGACCGTAAAGTCTTTTGTGTGTGTGTGTACTACTGCTTTTGTGCATAGTGTATGTGCCGTGGCATTGCGTTATCTGTAAGCATTGTATGTGTGCACATGTTTTTTAAGTTTGTTTTATTATCCGAGTTTTGTTTTGGTTGCCCAGATACAGCTAAACGCTAGGGTGCAAGATAGGGTGCTCTGTGCATGCAAGTTATCTGTATGTTGGTTTTTTTTTGGGGGGGGGTTTGTTGTGGGTTTTTTTTTCCTCATATATGTGTGTGCTGGTACACGCGTGCGCGTGTGTTTGCCGAAAATATCTTAGTCGATGTTGATTTGTTTTTCTTTTTTTGCGCAGTATTTGACGTGTTTTTCTTGTCTCATTTAATTTTTTTTTTTGGTGGTAAGTGCTTCTTTGCCCGTGTTTATTAGTGTATACTAATCTGTGTATATATATTTTTATTTTTTTTGTTTTTTGTTCCTGCGTATCTGTCTGTATTCCTCGTGAGTTTTGACTAAAACATATGAATGTCTTAGGCCGTCTTGAACTTTTAGCCCAAACTCACCCCCGCCCCCTTTTTTGTGTTGCACTGTGCATATTGTTTGGAAGGGTTGTAGCCTAAGCCTGTTCGTAAATTGTTTGTACTATTGTTGCTCGGTATGTAGAATACTCTATGGGAAGGTGTTCGCCTTGCTAAGTCCGTGAGCCCCCTTGTGGGTCTGTGTGTACTCTATGAGTCTGTGTGTACGCTGTGAGTCTGTGTGTACTCTATGAGTCTGTGTGTACTCTATATGGGTATACGTATTATGTACTCTGTTGGTGGGTGTGCACTGTACGGGTCTTGGTATACTTTTATCTCTTTATATATATATATAATTATTTTTTGTTGCGTGTTTGTACGCTCGCGTGACTTGTCTTGGTGTTTGCTCAGAGAAGTGCCAAGAAATCAGCTGCGGGAATAATGTGTTGATGTAAACTCATGATAATGATGATAATAATAATAATAAAGAAAACGATTCTACCTCAAAACCTTATTATTGTTTTTTGTCTTTTGTTGTTAGTTTTTTGTTTTCCTTCGTTATTTTCTGGGATATTTTGTATTCAAAAGTAGATGCTGTTAGTAAGTTGGACAAGTTGGGGTATTTTACACTACGATATAAGGACTCGCCTCGATCATCATTTTTGTTCTCTTTAAAAAAAATCATCTGGCATAATTATAGAATAGGCCCGTTATTCAGTTAATGATTATATTCAGATTCCCCCCCCCCCCCCCCCCCCCCCCCCCCCCCCCCCCACACACAACACACACACAAACACACATCCCCACTTTTCTCTGTCTGTCGATTTTATTTTTCATTCTCATTTTTCTTACAAGTATTCAGCTGTCTCAAAACAATTGGCACAATTGACATTTATTCGTTATTATAATTATGTACATATCTCACCCCCCCCCCCCCTCCTCCTTTCTCTCCTTCTGGCTACACTGTACCCCCTTCTCCATTAGTTCCTCCCTCCTACCACCCCGCCCCCCCCAACCTCCACCCCAAACCCACTCTCTCTCCTCTCCCCCCCCCCCCTCCTCCTTTCTCTCCTTCTGGCTACACTGTACCCCCTTCTCCATTAGTTCCTCCCTCCTACCACCCCGCCCCCCAACCTCCACCCCAAACCCACTTCTCTCTTTCTCTCTGTCTACCCCCACTTCTCTCTCTCTGCCCCACCCTTACCAGCATTGGTGGGGTTCTTTAAATTGTTATTGCTCTTAGTTAAATGATCTTTCTGGTTTTCAGCTACAATAAAGTCAAATAGCAAAAAAGCAGCTGAACGATTGTTGCTTAAAAGACCGGCTTTTTTCCTTCTTTTTTAAAATTAATAATTCATATACGTGATGTATTCTCAGGACAGTTGATCGGAAATGTTTAGAATTGTTATACTGTTTGTGTGTTGTTATTTAGGCGGATGTATAAATACATTTTAATAAAGGATCGTTACTTTGTTGTTGTTTTCTCTGCCGGTCATAGTCAGAAGGGTATTTTTCATTGCAAGATGTCCATTTATATGAACAATAAAAATAAGGAAAAGAAAACGAACGAAATGGGTTGATCTGATTGTGTGCGAGCGTGCATGCTTGCGTGCGCAAGCATGCGTGTGTGTGTGTGTGTGTGTGTGTGTGTGTGTGTGTGTGTGTGTGTGTGTGTGTATGTATGTATGTATGTATGTGTGTGTCTTGGTCAATAATTCACCAAACACCCCCTTTGAGAGCACAAAGTTTCGATTATTATATCTTTTTCAACATCTTTAAAAATGGCAGCAATTATCAAACATAATAATAGGAACACATGCATCCACGCTCACCCACCCACACAAACACTAACACACACACACATACTCTCTCTCTCTCTCTCTTTCTCTCTCACGCACACGCATACACACACAGGCATAGAAGCATACGGACAGACACACACGTACGCACGCACGCTCACACACATGCACACACACACACAGAGGAGGAGGAGGGGTGTGATGGCCAGGAGAGGAGGGGTGTGACGAGGAGGAGGAGGAGGGTTGTGACGTCCAGGACAGGAGGGGTGTGACATCCAGGAGAGGAGGGGTGTGACATCCAGGAGGAGGGGTGTGACGACCAGGAGAGAGGTGTGACGACCAGGAGGGGTGTGACGACCAGGAGAGGAGGGGTGTGACGACCAGGAGGAGGGGTGTGACGTCCAGGAGGAGGAGGGGTGTGACATCCAGGAGAGGAGGGGTGTGACGACCAGGAGGAGGAGGGGTGTGACGACCAGGAGAGGGGGGGTGTGACGACCAGGAGAGGGTGTGTGTGACGTCCCATGAGGGGTGTGACGACCAGGAGAGGAGGGGTGTGACGACCAGGAGAGAGGGGGGGGGGGTGACGACCAGGAGAGGAGGGATGTGACGACCAGGAGAGGGGGGATGTGAAGTCCAGGAGAGGAGGGGTGTGATGACTATGAGGGGGGTGTGATGACCAGGAGAGGAGGGGTGTGATGGCCATGAGGAGGGGGGGTGTGACGACCATGAGGGGGGGGGACGACCAGGAGAGGAGGGGTGTGATGTCCATGAGGAGGGGGGGGGGGGGTGATGACCAGGAGGGGGTGTGTGATGACCATGAGGGAGGGGTGACGTCCATGAGGAGGGGGGGGTGACGACCAGGAGAGGAGGGGTGTGACGACCAGGAGAGGGGGGGGTGTGACGACCAGGAGAGTGGGTGTGTGACGTCCAGGAGGGGTGTGACATCCAGGAGAGGAGGGGTGTGACGTCCAGGAGGAGGAGGGGTGTGACATCCAGGAGAGGAGGGGTGTGACGTCCAGGAGGAGGGGTGTGACGACCAGGAGAGGGGGGGGGGGGGGGTGACGACCAGGAGAGGGGGTGTGTGACGTCCATGAGGGGTGTGACGACCAGAGAGAGGGGGGGGGGGGGGGTGACGACCAGGAGAGGAGGGATGTGACGACCAGGAGAGGAGGGATGTGAAGTCCAGGAGAGGAGGGGTGTGAGGACTATGAGGGGTGTGTGATGACCAGGAGAGGAGGGGTGTGATGGCCATGAGGAGGGGGGGTGTGACGACCATGAGGGGGGGGGACGACCAGGAGAGGAGGGGTGTGATGTCCATGGGGGGGGGGGGGTGTGATGACCAGGAGGGGGTGTGTGATGACCATGAGGGAGGGGTGACGTCCATGAGGAGGAGGGGGGTGACGACCAGGAGAGGAGGGGTGTGACGACCAGGAGAGGAGGGGTGTGACGACCAGGAGAGGGGTGTGTGTCCACGAGGAGGAGGGGTGTGACATCCAGGAGAGGAGGGGTGTGACGTCCAGGAGGAGGAGGGGTGTGACATCCAGGAGAGGAGGGGTGTGACGTCCAGGAGGAGGGGTGTGACGACCAGGAGAGGAGGGGTGTGACGACCAGGAGAGGAGGTGTGTGACGACCAGGAGAGGAGGGGTGTGACGTCCATGAGGGGGTGTGACGACCAGGAGAGGAGGGGTGTGACGACCAGGAGAGGGGGGGGGGGGGGGGGTGACGACCAGGAGAGGGGGGGGGGGGGGGTGACGACCAGGAGAGGAGGGGTGTGACGACCAGGAGAGGGGGGATGTGCGACCAGGAGAGTGGGTGTGTGACGTCCAGGAGGGGTGTGACATCCAGGAGAGGAGGGGTGTGACGACCAGGAGAGGAGGGGTGTGACGACCAGGAGAGGGGGGGGGGGGGGGTGTGACGTCCAGGAGAGGAGGGGTGTGACGACCAGGAGAGGAGGGGTGTGACGACCAGGAGAGGAGGGGTGTGACGACCAGGAGAGGAGGGGTGTGACGACCAGGAGAGGAGGGGTGTGGGGGGGGGGGGGGGTGATGACCAGGAGAGGAGGGGTGTGATGGCCATGAGGAGGGTGTGTGTGACGACCATGAGGGGGAGGGGGGGTGTGACGACCAGGAGAGGAGGGGTGTGACGACCAGGAGAGGAGGGGTGTGACGACCAGGAGAGGAGGGGTGTGACGTCCAGGAGGAGGGGTGTGTTTGACGTCCAGGAGGAGGGGTTTGACATCCAGGAGAGGAGGTGTGTGACGACCAGGAGAGAGGTGTGACGACCAGGAGAAGGGGGGGGGGGGGGGGTGACGACCAGGAGAGGAGGGGTGTGACGTCCAGGAGGGGTGTGACATCCAGGAGAGGAGGGGGGGGGGTGTGACGACCAGGAGAGGAGGGGTGTGACGTCCAGGAGGAGGGGTGTGACATCCAGGAGAGGAGGGGTGTGACGACCAGGAGAGGAGGGGTGTGACGACCAGGTGAGGGGGTGTGTGACGTCCAGGAGAGGAGGGGCATGACGACCAGGAGAGGGGGTGTGTGACGATCAGGAGAGGAGGGGTGTGACAACCAGGAAAGGAGGGGTGTGATGACCAGGAGAGGGGGGGGGGGGGGGGGGTGACGACCAGAAGAGGGGGTGTGTGACATCCAGGAGAGGAGGGGTGTGACGACCAGGAGAGGAGGGGTGTGATGTCCATGAGGAGGGGGTGTGTGATAACCAGGTGGGGGTGTGTGTTCACCATGAGGGAGGGGTGAAGTCCATGAGGAGGGGGGGTGTGATGACCATGAGGAGGGGGGGTGTGACGTCCATGAGGGGTGTGACGTCCAGGAGAGGAGGGGTGTGATGTCCAGGAGAGGAGGGGTGTGACGACCAGGAGGAGGGGTGTGACGACCAGGAGGAGAGGGGGGGTGTGACGACCAGGAGAGGAGGGGTGTGACGACCAGGAGAGGAGGGATGTGACGACCAGGAGAGGAGGGGTGTGACGACCAGGAGAGGAGGGGTGTGATGACCAGGAGAGGAGGGGTGTGATGGCCATGAGGAGGGGGGGGGGGGGGGGGGTGACGACCATGAGGGGGGGGGGGGGGGGGTGACGACCAGGAGAGGAGGGGTGTGATGTCCATGAGGGGGGGGGGGGGGGGTGATGACCAGGAGGGGGTGTGATGACCATGAGGGAGGGGTGACGTCCATGAGGGGGGGTGACGACCAGGAGAGGAGGGGTGTGACGACCAGGAGAGGAGGGGTGTGACGATCATAAGGGGGGGGGGGGGGGGGGGGTGAAATCCATGAGAGGGGTGTGACGACCATGAGGAGGGGGGGGGGGGGGGGGGGGTGACGTCCATGAGGGGTGTAACGTCCAGGAGAGGAGGGGTGTGATGTCCAGGAGGAGGAGGGGTGTGACGACCAGGAGGAGGAGGGGTGTGATGGCCAGGAGAGGAGGGGTGTGACGACCAGGGAGGAGGGGTGTGACGACCAGGAGAGGAGGGGTGTGACGTCCAGGAGGAGGAGGGGTGTGACGACCAGGAGGAGGAGGGGTGTGACGACCAGGAGGAGGAGGGGTGTGACGACCAGGAGAGGAGGGGTGTGACGACCAGGAGAGGAGGGATGTGACATCCATGAGGAGGGGGGGGGGGGGGGGTGACGACCATGAGGAGGGGGGGGTGTGTGATGACCATGAGGAGGGGGGGGGGGACGACCAGGAGAGGGGTGTGACGTCCATGACGGGTGTGATGTCCATGAGGAGGGGTGTGTGACGACCAGGAGAGGAGGGGTGTGCCGTCCATGAGGAGGGGTGTGACGACCATGAGGAGGGGTGTGTGTGACGTCCATGAGGAGGGGGGGAGACGACCAGGAGAGGAGGGGTGTGACGACCATGAGGAGGGTGTGTGTGACGACCATGAGGGGGGGTGGGGGGTGACGTCCATGAGGGGGGGGGGGGGGGGGTTGACGTCCATGAGGGGGGGGGGGGGTGATGACCAGGAGAGGAAGGGTGTGACGACCATCAGGGGTGTGTGACGTCCATGAGGAGGGGGGGGGGGGTGGTGACGTCCATGAGGAGGGGGGGGGGGGGGTGACGACCAGGAGAGGAGGGGTGTGATGACCAGGAGAGGAGGGGTGTGATGACCATGAGGAGGGGGGGGGGGGGTGATGACTAGGAGAGGAGGGGTGTGTGACGTCCATGAGGGGGGTGTGACGTCCAGGAGGAGGAGGGGTGTGACGTCCAGGAGAGGAGGGGTGTGATGACCAGGAGAGGAGGGGTGTGACGTCCAGGAGGAGGAGGGGTGTGATGACCAGGAGAGGAGGGGTGTGACGACCAGGAGGAGGGGTGTGGGGGAGGGGGGTGTGACGACCATGAGGGGGGGGGGGGGGGTGACGACCAGGAGAGGAGAGGTGTGACGTCCATGAGGAGGGGGGGGGGGGGGGGGGGTGACGACCATGAGGGGTGTGTGTGACGTCCATGAGGAGGGGTGTGTGACGACAAGGAGAGGAGGGGTGTGATGTCCATGAGGGGTGTCACGACCATGAGGGGTGTGATGACCATGAGGGGGGTGTTATGACCAGGAGAGGAGGGGGTGTGACGACCATGAGGAGGGGGGGGGGGGGGGGGTGACGACCATGAGGGGGGGTGATGACCAGGAGAGGAGGGGGTGTGACGTCCATGAGGAGGGGGGGGGGGGGTGACGACCAGGAGGGAGGGGGGGGTGTGATGACCATGAGGGGGGGTGTGTGTGACGTCCATGAGGAGGGGGGGGGGGGGTGACGTCCATGAGGGGGTGTGTGACGACCAGGAGAGGAGGGGTGTGACGACCAGGAGAGGAGGGGTGTGACGACCAGGAGAGGAGGCGTGTGACGACCATGAGGAGGGGTGTGACGACCATGAGAGGGGGTGTCACATCCATGAGGGGGGGGGGGGTGGGTGGTGACGTCCATGAGGAGGGGGGTGGACGACGTCCATGAGGAGGAGGGTGTGACGACCAGGAGAGGACGGGGGGGGGTGACGTCCATGAGGAGGGGGGGGGGGGGTGACGACCATGAGGGAGGGGGGGGGGGGGGGTGATGACCATGAGGGGGGGGGGGGGGGGCGTGTGACGACCAGGAGAGGAGGGGGTGTGACATCCATGAGGAGGGGGGACGACGACCAGGAGAGGATGGGTGTGCCGTCCATGAGGAGGGGTGCGACGACCATGAGGGGTGTGCCGACCATGAGGAGGGGGGGGGGGGGGGTGACGTCCATGAGGAGGGGGATGTGACGACCAGGAGAGGAGGGGTGTGCCGTCCATGAGGAGGGGTGTGACCATGAGGAGGGGTGTGACGACCATGAGGGGGGGGGGGGGGTGACGTCCATGAGGAGGGGGTGTGTGATGACCAGGAGAGGAGGGGTGTGACGACCATGAGGAGGGGGGCGGGGGGGGGTGACGACCATGAGGAGGTGGGGGTGTGACGACCAGGAGAGGAGGGGGGATGTGACGACCAGGAGGAGGGGGGGTGTGACGACCATGAGGGGGGGTGTGACGTCCATGAGGAGAGGGGGCGTGACGACCAGGAGGAGGGGGTGTGTGACGACCATGAGGGGGGGTCTAGCATGGAGGGTGTCATCATCGTAGAGGGTTGATTCTCCCGTGGGCCAGGTAGGTCTAGCATGGAGGGTGCACCGACAGGTAGGAGGAACAAGCCGTGCTGGATGGGGTGCCTGCACAAAGCACAAACCTGTAAGGGCACATCATAACATCACTTTTATAACTCTAACACAACTTTAACATGTTGATATTTTATTACACATATACAAACTCTTCTTTACCTATTTGCGTATTTCATTTTTAATCCAAAAACTATTCTTAAAACAATGTTAATACACGTATGCCTTCCGTTTGTGTATCATACCCAGAAATGATTACAGACACGGACGAAGAAGCTGCTGACATCCAGCAGGAGAAGACTCCTCTCCTGGTCACCATACCCCTCCTCTCCTGGTCATCATACTCCTCCTCCTCCTCCTGGAGAGGAGGGGTGTGACGTCCAGGAGGAGGAGTGTGATGTTTCTCTGTGTTTGAATTTTTCAAAAGTGTTTTCTTTCAAAGCCTGGGATTTACTTTGGAAACTGTCATCAAAGCGTTACACGGCGTACACGGCAGATAAGGCATTTTTTGACATTTTCAGGGCTGCCAACCGTCCCCCCTAAGGGGTATTTGTCCCTGGAAACAGTAAAAAGAAAATGGCACCCTGTCCCTGGTATCCACTTTTCTGTCTGGTGTCCCTGGAAACTGAGTAGAATCAAAACAATTGTAGAACAATCACTTGTCTTGCTTGCTGGCCTTGCTATTGAACACAGGAACACCCAACACAACACTTAACATTGTTTCCTAACATGCATGTTACACATAGGTTACTGAACACCAAGGGACCTTGAATATTGAAGCACATTGGCACCAAAAAAAACCAAGAATACAGAAAAAAACAGCCACAGAAATGTTGCTAGATCATGAAATAATTGGAAGTTAATGCTCGTTTTGACCCTGATGCATGACATTGCAATGTTTGTCCCTGGAAATAAGTCTGTGTCCCTGGTTTTTCTGTAGTTTGTCCCTGGAAACTGCAACAGAGGCTTGGCAGCCCTGCATTTTATAGCACGAAGCTTTGATAACTGAGACTTATTTTCTTTATTGCATCTATTTTCTAAAAGTATTAATTTTCTCATTTAGAAGTAACAGACCAAAGATGTATTAAAATTTAGAAGTGCCAAGTCCTTTTTCGTAAGTGCCAGCATTATAGACCTTGTTGGTCAAGCTTTCTTGGCCATTTATCTTTCATTTTCACAAAATTACAGTTTATTTTTGCAATCAGATATTCATTATTGGTCTTGAAAGAGGATAACCCTCCGTTGTCATCAATACTAAAGACGCATTAATATATATATATGTAGAAAACAAACCAACAACAGAAATACTCACAACCAGATCAGAGTCTTGAGCTGCTGCCTACGGGGCGTGTCTCGGTGATCCGGGTGGTGTCATAGGGCACGTTCCAAGAATAGCACAGCGTGGTCCCTGTGAATATGTTGCTGCCCATGAGGCGCGTCTCGGTGATCCGGGTGGTGTCATAGGGCACGTTCCAAGAATAGCACGGCGTGGTCCCTGTGAAGATGTTGCAGTTCATGAGGCGCGTCTCAGTGATCCGGGTGGTGTCATAGGGCACGTTCCAAGAATAGCACGACGTGGTCCCTGTGAAGATGTTGCTGCCCATGAGGCGCGTCTCGGTGATCAGCGTGGTGGTGTAGGGCACGTGCAAGAAGAACCTGGCGTTGTCCCTGGTTACTGT